>CM060922.1:983946869-984546869 GCA_030737875.1 Allium sativum | reverse complement strand
CCTGATTGACATAGAAATATGTTTATTTTATGCTCTTATTTCTTATCTTTTGTATATAAATAAATATTACTTGGGTATTGTTTTGTTACTTTTACAGATATTCCAACCCAGCCCGCATGCAACCAGAAATGTAGAGAAATAGAGATGAATTGATATATATTTACATTTTGAAGAATTGTAGATGAAGATCTCACATCTAGTTGCTGTTGGACAAGAAAAGGATTGATAACAAGGCTTTGCACATCACAAATCAATGAAGAAGTGTCAAGGAAGCAAGAGGAAAAGAGAAAAGGCCCATTTATGTTTCTCATTGTAAACTAATTAGTGATGTAATGACCAGGCCCAGTTATCATTAGGGTTAGGGTTTGGCTATCTACCCTATATATA
This sequence comes from Allium sativum, assembly GCA_030737875.1. NCBI lineage: Eukaryota > Viridiplantae > Streptophyta > Magnoliopsida > Asparagales > Amaryllidaceae > Allium > Allium sativum. Next base: position 984,546,482 of record CM060922.1, on the reverse strand, counting down.
CCCTTGTAATGGCATTGTAGCCACCATCCTATGATATATCCCATTTTCTATTTCTAATAAAGTTTCTAGTTCTTCTTCTTTTTATTTTCTGCATTTTTTTTCTATTTCTTAGCAATTAGTGTGTCTACACGATTAGATTCGGTAGAACACTATTTGTGTTTTGCATTTCTTTTCATTAGTGATTGACCGTCTGATTAGATTCAGCGGTAATCCTAATTTTATTTCCTGTTGTTATTTATATTCTGCACTTTTATTTTCTGTATTTTAATCGCGTTCATAGTTTAAATTGGATTTGATTAGATTTGAATCTGATTCATAGTTTCATTGCTTTTCCATTGAAATTGTGATTTGATCGTCGGTTCAGTTAGATCTGTTCTAAATCAAATTACAGTTTTAATTTTGTTTTGTTTTATTTTCAAAATCAACCTCCAGAGCTTTGTCTAACTCGCCCAAGAGATTAGATAAATAATTTGATTTAATTCACCTCCCTGTGTTCGACCTGTATGCTACACACCTGTATGCTTGCAGAATTTATTACAAATATCGCGCTTTTCTAATTCATAGATTAGCGTCGATCAAGTTTTTGGCGCCGTTGCCGGGGAGGTAACAATTAAATTTTATTATTTATTTAATTTCTGATTCGTGTTAGTATATTTTTTTTTATTTGTTGTTTTTGTTTATTAGGAAAAAAATCTTGGTTAGTTGATTTGATATTACAAGTTGATATCACAATCCGTAAACCGAGAGAAAAAAAATAACTTGTCAGTTCCACTACGATTTCTTTCCATTGATTTCCTTCCAATTTTCTATTTTCTTTCTGATTTCTGACATTCTTTTCTTACAAATCTCTCTCAAAAGTTTTAAAAAAAAACAGAAACCCAAAATTTATTGCTTTCCCTTTCTTCTTTTGTTTCCTCTTTTTATTTCTTCTGCCATATTTTCTTCCATCATCCCGAGCAAACCAGAAAACAAAATCACCATCTACCTCCTGTCCATCACATCTACCCCATCATCAAATCACAGCAGTCCACAACTGATCTGAGCAAACTCCTCCTTCATCTCCACAACCGCCTCACCAAGGTCTTAACTCCTATCAAATCCAGATCGCAGCCCTCATTCCATCTTCAGTTCAAACACGTTCATCGCCTCTTACAACCCACCATACGGCATCCGATTCATCCCATCCAAAGTCACGCACACAAAGTTGTCATCACTCTACAACCATATTGCCATCTGCAACTATTCAACCATCACGTCCACAATCTCCAACACAGTACCCTCACATCCTTCAACCATCTTCGTTCACCATCACAGTCGCCACACCCAGAACCATCCACTTCGACAAACAAACCATAATTCCAATCAAACAACTCGCACCATCAACGGAAAAAAAAACCCATAATTTTCTGTATACCAGATCCGACAACCACTTCATCATCAAAAATCACCACAATACCTTCACACTTCGCAACTGTCAACTGCAAACCACGCCTACTCCGAACTCCATCACGCCAAAACCCAAACTCGTCATCTCCACTCATAATTCTTTTGAACCTCCACACAACCCCTTTCAAAATCACCGTCATCTATAACAAACCGTCCTTCTCCGCCGATCACCTTCAACCTGACCCAAATCCGTCAAAGACCCGATTTCAAACCCCCGCCAATCCACGAATTCCCAAAGCCCACGTCAGAAACTCCAACCAAACTCCTCAAGGTGGACCAACTTCTGATTCAAAGAACGGCTCAAATCCGGAATCCAATTCGCTAATCAAACACTTCGAACCAAATACCCCAAGCCGTTGATCGAAATCCAGGCTTTTGGTCGAGTTTCTAATAGAAGAAAGAGATTGACTCCGATTGTTTTTAAGGAAAATTTAACTTCGATTTGTTTTAGCAATTTTTGTGTTTCTGAGGAATTGGGTTCATGCGATTTAATTTACAAGGTTTATAACCTTTTATATTCGGGGATTGATTTGTTCCTTGATTCGTTGGGTCTTTCTAAGAAACAAAGAAATAAAGGAGGGGACACGTGTTGTTTTTGGGTGAGAAACTTGTTGCGTGAGTTTTAATTGGAACATGGGATCTTAACTTGATTAGTGGCCAATTAACGTTTTGTCAGGCTCCTTGCTTTTTTTTTTTTAAGTTGGCCTCTGCGTTCAAAAAGAGATTTTTGGTTTTAAGTCTGTAGTGTAGGGGGTTTCTATGTTAAGTGCGTGTGTAGTCAGATTTGTTCTTTGAGAAAACCAAGGTTGTTCTTCATATTTTTTTTAGTGCTTTTGTCCTCTGATTTCTACTTGTTTTGTCTCCTGTTTCTTTTCAATTTATTTGATTTTCAGTTTTAGTTTTGTTGACCATTCTCAAGATTTTGTCTTGTAAAAAAAACGTCATTCAAATCAAAGACCAAAGCGTACAAAAGTGTTCAACAACAAACTCGGAAACTCAACAATCAAGCGAACAGGCAAAACAAGGATTCAGCGGTCAAGCGATTTGCAAATAGTGGATTTGAATTGTCAGTGCTACTCAAAATTTCTGGACGGACTGCCATACCCCACTGTAAATTTCTTTTAACTCTACAGGTGCTCTGCTGCAAAAAAAATATACAGACAATTGTTGTAAAAAATTTCTGCAGGGGCAGCGGCTTAAATGTATAATTTTTAATTTCTGCAATTTATTCTATGACTGTTCTGTGGCTGACATTTCTGAATACATTTTGTTCTATGACTGAAATCATTCTCATCATTTCTCAACAATAAAATCTGATTAGATATTTCATACTAATATAATTGAAAAGTGGTGATTTGTGAAGTTGACTGTCTCGTATAATTGGATCGCGGATATATATTAGTTCAATTTATTGAACTTCTAGCAAAAGAGGTTGCATACTACCCGTAAAACGTTGGTCGTATCCCTTAGTATTTATACTATACGTGAACGACCATAAGACCCTCTTCCCCCTTCCAATTGAGTCAGTTAATTAATAGAGCACAACTCAGTATTTTATATTATTTTGAAGTGAAAATAAATTCCGTCTTGTCTTGACTTCATTCATATGTCTGATTCAAAAAAATCTTTGAGAGAAATGTGGAATAATAACCTGAGTAGACGTCCACTGGAAGAATATGAATATGAACGACAACTCATGAGGCAAAATTTTCTGAAATTTCGTGAGCCCAATGCCAACAATTTTCAAAATTTTCCAATCGACCAACATTTTCAAAATCATAGAAACGATCGAAATTGCGATTTCAATTCAAATTTCAATAATTTCGATTATGGACCACACCCACATCAAAACGATTTTGAATCCCAATATAGCTTTGATCCACATCAGTATGGAGTTGGAAACCAATTCGAAAATAATTTTGGACATGAAAATGATTTTCAAATCGATCAAAATCTTCAACATAACGACCCATATCCACAACTTGAATATAACCAAGATTGCAATTTTCCCTCGAATTTTAACAGTTTTGGTTACGAACATAATTTTTATGATCAAAATGATTTCCAATATCAAAACGAAAATTCAAACAACCACCACATTGGAAGTAATTTTGATTGTGAAATTGATATGGACTATAATTTTGAAACTCAAGAAATCCAAAACGAGAGCTCACAAATCAACGATTTTGAAGAATACCATCTTAACGTTTTTAGAGAGAGGGTAGAAAGGCTAGATAGACAGCTTAATGAAAAAGATAGAAAGATGGATGAACTTCTTTGTTTAATGACAACTTTGAAAGAACAGCGAGAGCAATAAAATCAAATTCAAACATGCGATGATTCAGAAAACAATCCATTCTTTGCTGATAGTGAAAATTTTCAAATAACGACTTTGGAAATTGAGAATAATCATCTTGATGAAGTTTTTCAAAATTCAACAAATGATTTGGACTTCAACTCTTTTCATAAAAAAGATTTAAGCTTAGATTTTGACCTTCCTCTTTCAGGATGCGAGAAACTTGAAATTTTTGAAATTGAACCAAATGAAAATGTTGAATTTTTCAAAAACTCGGAAGTGGAAATGGATTTTAATGAACATGAATTTCTTGGATTGTACGAGGATGAATTGCCAAACGAGGAAGAAGTAGATTCACGTCACGAGTTCGGAAATTTTAACTCTGAGGAAATTTCAAACGAACTTGAAATTGTCAGTGTCGAAAACATGTTGTCCAGTAATGAAATTGAGAATTGTGATCACATAGTCTTGAACAACACCTCGATTTCAAATTTCACTGAATTTATATACGATCACAAATTTTTGAACAATTACACTGATAAATTTGTTGAGCACATGAATTACTTTTGGAATGTTGGCTTAATTGAAAAACTTCAGGTTTGGACGACCCTAGATATTTATATCCTGGACTACAAATCGAGGTATAAAGATGAGATGGTTTTCAAAAACTCTTGCTTGTTAGAAAACATGTCTAGACACAGTGGGAATGGGACTCATCGGGCTAGAACCAAGTGTGGGGGAAAAAGTTGGTGGAATTCAATGCATCGCATACATCGCAAACACATATATCATTGTACATATGATCCATTCTTACATATAGTTAGATTGCTAGATTGCATTTCATTTTACAAGTCATTTTACAATTAATCCATCTTTGGGTACGATCTTTCAAATTTAGGAAACGTTTACAGTGTGGACACTGTTTAGTTCTAGTGCGGGGGGGGGGGGGAGGGGAGTCTGCATTGCATTCTTTTGATTTTTCTTTAATTTTTCTTTCTTTTATATAGGACCATCATACATTTTAGATTGTAGTAACATACCATAATATATTTTTTTTGAAATACGACTCATTTTCAATTGATACAGCAAAATAAGTTTACAATTTTTAGCTAGTTGATAGTATTTTTCTCTCTTAACTTAGATCGAATAGGAAATATAATGAAAAGTTTAATTTTGAGGGATAATAGTGTAACCGGTACATAGGGAGATTCTTAGGTGATGGCCATGAAATCTATTCTATATTGTAGACTTTGTTTAAATAAGTGGAGGACTTAAAATACTTATATTGGCTTTTCAGACCTTTAAATCTAAGTTGTGTTAAGTTGAATTCGCGTAACTCTCTTTTTGTGCTTATAAATTCAATAATAATAATAGTATTCCAAGGGTATCCAACATTGCTTGTATATCGAGCGTTGGTGTGCAAACCCGCCAAGCTCTATCCGACACGTTGTTGACAAAGTCAGCGTTGGAATATCTTGGTCTCATTTTATGAGATTGGACACCTAAGGATTACTGACACGTTGTTGACAAAGTCAAAGTCGGCCTGCACAATCCGCCAAGCTCTTTACCCACTCTCCGTTAGTCCGCGAGGCAGTGCATGGGTGGTAAACCTTGGTCTTTTTAGTTAGGTGTATGTACTTAATCATAAATCTTAAATTTTTATAGAATAAAGAATAAGCGATGATACCCAAACACTTCTTGACCTTATTGATTTGACTAGCCATACATGAGAAAATTAGAATACCACTTTGCAAACTGTGCCAAGCAAACTAAGAATTTATTTCATGGCTGCACTATGTTATCGACCGAACTAACTGGCCAAACTGGAATTTAACATTTGAAAACTTGATTTATATTGAAAATTTGTGACAAGTTGAGGTATCTAAAATAAAATCAACTGATTAGAAACTGTTAACTTAATTTGTTGTACCACTTCAGAAATAAGTCGTGTTTTCATTTTTCGTTTTTTTTTTTTTGCATATGTCCATTGCATTCATGTAGTTTCGTTAGAATCATAGCATACTGCATTTGGATTTTATGGGTAGTATCCGCTGAAAACCCTCACGAGACACCACTCGTCCTACTAGGGACACCTAGAGGTTTAACGGCTTGTTGCATACGCTCAATGCAATCGTGTTTCCTACGAAAGTGTGACCTATCTAGTTTAGTTTTTAATTTTTGTTTTACTCGAGGACGAGTAAAAGATAAGTGTGGGGGTATTTGATTGACATAGAAATATGTTTATTTTATGCTCTTATTTCTTATCTTTTGTATATAAATAAATATTACTTGGGTATTGTTTTGTTACTTTTACAGATATTCCAACCCAGCCCGCATGCAACCAGAAATGTAGAGAAATAGAGATGAATTGATATATATTTACATTTTGAAGAATTGTAGATGAAGATCTCACATCTAGTTGCTGTTGGACAAGAAAAGGATTGATAACAAGGCTTTGCACATCACAAATCAATGAAGAAGTGTCAAGGAAGCAAGAGGAAAAGAGAAAAGGCCTATTTATGTTTCTCATTGTAAACTAATTAGTGATGTAATGACCAGGCCTAGTTATCATTAGGGTTAGGGTTTGGCTATCTACCCTATATATACCCTTGTAATGGCATTGTAGCCACCATCCTATGATATATCCCATTTTCTATTTCTAATAAAGTTTCTAGTTCTTCTTCTTTTTATTTTCTGCATTTTTTTCTATTTCTTAGCAATTAGTGTGTCTACACGATTAGATTCGGTAGAACACTATTTGTGTTTTGCATTTCTTTTCATTAGTGATTGACCGTCTGATTAGATTCAGCGGTAATCCTAATTTTATTTCCTGTTGTTATTTATATTCTGCACTTTTATTTTCTGTATTTTAATCGCGTTCATAGTTTAAATTGGATTTGATTAGATTTGAATCTGATTCATAGTTTCATTGCTTTTCCATTGAAATTATGATTTGATCGTCGGTTCAGTTAGATCTGTTCTGAATCAAATTACAGTTTTAATTTTGTTTTGTTTTATTTTCAAAATCAACCTCCAGATCTTTGTCTAACTCGCCCAACAGATTAGATAAATAATTTGATTTAATTCACCTCCCTGTGTTCGACCTGTATGCTACACACCTGTATGCTTGCAGAATTTATTACAAATATCGCGCTTTTCTAATTCATAGATTAGCGTCGATCAGAACCCAGGCAGATTTACTTATGTGGATGTTGGAATCGAGTCGCCTTGGGTGATGGTTAATGAACGACCAGGATGAAGGTCGAATACGATCGGGGAACGTTATGTTCAAGTAAAGGTCTAATTCACTTGGTATTACTGGGTCGGCTCTGCCGAATTAAAGGACCATGCGTTGAGTCCTAGACTTCTTGCTAGGGATGATCAAAACGGATAAGGAAGATCCTTTGCCTTGGTTCATGACGGAATCCGACTTCCAATACGAGTTTTGTGATTTTCAGTAGTAAACCTATATGATGACATAATAGGATGGGGTATTATGACTTCTAAGATTGATACATATATTTTTGAAATGTTTCCCACACTTAGACACTAATAATAATATCAAATGATTTTCTTATATCAATCATATTTGACCATTGTAAGGTAAAAATCTATCCTTTGGTTTGTGTTGCATTGTGTAATGGGACTTAAGTATTATAATGGCTTCATTTTTCAAAAAGCATTATGTGATTTTGTGCACTAGCACTCGTGTGGAGAAAACCCGTTTCGTGCTATATGGCGTGGTCCCATGATATGCCTAACTTTAATATAAGTTAAGAATAACTATAGGGTTTCTCATACTAGTTCCATGACTGACTCTTATATTGTTTTTCCGTTACACACTCCGGGGCCCATATTTTCACATAGGCAGCCTAGTACACAGGTCATTAACTTAGCTCTTTCGGAGTTGTGTACAAAATTTGGTTTTGGAGTTAGAGCTGGAAGAGGATTTGAATGTTTCTTTTGGATCTCTAAGACTCTATTATGTTGATTATCATTATTTCCGCTGTGTACCTATTATCTTGTTGAAACTACTATGTATAATTATGATAGTATGATGTTGTATTAAACTCTGATGATAATCTCTGATGTAAATTGACACACATGATGTTGTGTAATGCAATGTTTTATCTTCTACTATTATGTTAATGTGTTATATTCTAATAACTATTTGTTCTTTCGTGAATCAGGAGGATGGGTCGTGTGACGACCCCAAACCCCGTACAGACGGAGACAAGGGTAATCCTTGGAATATAACACAGAAACAGATAACAGCAGAACAGAATAAAATAAATACACCAGATAATGTACAATAGAATACACTGGATAAACGTAATCATCAGAGTTACACAGTATACAGGATCATACTTAGTACAAATACAACAGCTATACATAAATGTCTACAACGGAAAACAAACAAAATATGTACAATAGGAGCTGAACAGCATAAAAAGAGATAAATAATAGAATCCATCTTCAGCTCCAGCTATCCGGATAAAGCCTGCTAAACCTGAATACAAGGCTGCCCGTGTAGAAAAAGGGGCACCCGAGTTTGAAAGTGAAACAAACTACGAGTCGGTTATGGGACTGGTATGAGAAATCTACTCAACACATTTAATATAGGGCTAATCACAGGACCACGCCACTTTCGTGGAACGGGTTTACTCCATTGGATCGCCAGTGCTCTAAAACAAATCTTTCTTTTAAACATCGCAATGCTTTTTATAAAAATGAAGCCATTATAAGACTTAGTTTCCATCACACAATGCAACGCAAACCGGAGGATAGAGTTTTACCTTATAATGGCCAAAATATGCTTGATACGAATAAAACAAAAGCATTTGATATTATTACTAGTGTTTATATGTTTCAAAAACAATTTCCAATCATAACTATCAACCATAGATGAAATGAGCGTCCCATGCCACTATGTCGCCAAATATAGGTATACAATCAAAACCGCACGATGTCGTATTTGGAAATTGGATTTCCGTCTTGAACCAAGGAAAAAGATAGTCCTTACCGAATTCGAGACTGTCTAGCCCGAGTCTCAGGCACAACCGCAACCGTACCTTGGATCGTCAGGGCCGGTCCACACGAAGTGGATTATAATGCCTGGACAATGCGTCTCTCCGCCCTTTGGGGCGTAAATGAGCCAACGAACGACTCCATCGAACTCGGATCGTCCGATCTAACCGAGGCGCCTCGCAATAGTAACAACCGCATAAGTCAAACTCGTCATGGCGTGTAAAACCACTGACGCCACTTCTAGCTAGAAAGAAAATGCACGTCCCCCCTGATGTCCTCTCCCGTTTCTGGTTCATATCGGGGTGTGAGGCTTGCGATTTCACGTTATACACAAAGCTACGCCACACAGGCGGTGCTTTGATCATCACCACAAGACTTTGCTTTTCAACAGAAGTCCTGATCACTGCATCTTAGCATGCCACACAGGCAATTCACACTGTGCAACTGATGGCTATCAATCACACAGAATAAATTCCAATGTCAGACACACTGTCCATTTGCAAATCCGTTCTGCGTCTGAACGAAACCGGAGGCACTATATATCTCGCAAACCCATCGATCACCACGTACGTCTGGACGATCACCACTCATTATCCATATTTCGGGATGCCTCCCAATCAGGACCTCGGTTACCATCCAAACGAGGTGAAGATCTCCGGTCTTCGACCACCGTCTTCATCTTCGATTTCTTATCGTCGATTCAGTCATTCAAAATGGGATAAACCCGGTCTTTCTGAGCAACTCGCGTATATAATAAACAAGTGCAACACTAACATACACACGCATCATTTCAATTTATTAGTCACTAACCGTCAATCAGTAAGAGAACGATTTCCCAAATATTAACCCCGAAGGCCGAAACCAACATCAGATCAACACCCAGAAAACCATTCGACTTAGCCAACCTTCAGTTAGTATCTAAATTTCACATTCATATCGTTTATAATATTTTATAACGATTTATCGCTGTTTTTATTTATTTTAAAATAGCCAATTTATTCAAAACGACGCTTCGGGCCATAACGCGACCGTGGCGCTGTTTTTCTTCAGATTTGATTTACACATATCTGAAAATCTAACCGTTGGATCTTCACAAAATTTACATCATTAGAAAGATCTTTTCAAAACGAATCCAACGGTTCCAGTTTCGGGAAAATCCGACGGTCGGATCTCCCGGTACAATCGTTTGAAGTTTCGATTTCAAAATACGAACTGCAGCGTCGTTATTCGATTTAATATAATTATATTTATATATATATATATAAAAATATAATTGATTCCGGCGCTGTTTTTCTTCAGATTTGAATTAAACATTCCAGACAATCCAACCGTTGGATTTTTACAAAGTTGGTGCCGTTGGAAAGATATTTCCAAAGCGAACCCAACGGTTGCGATTCAGGAAAATCCGATGGTCGGATCTCCCGCACTAATCGTTTGAAATCACGATTTCAAAATACGAACTGCAGCGTCGTTATTCGATATATTTCAATTCTATTTAAATATATATATATATCGATTCTTCGATTTCAAAACCATATTCTTTTCATACATTTGATAAAAATGATATTTTTATCTAACTGTCTTCTATTTAAACACTTCACTATTTTTAACAATTCATCTATATAGTAAAAATGTGATGTTTAATGTAAAACAATTTATTTCAAAACCAGATTATTTTATATAGTTCATATTGGTGATAAAAATGGGATTTTTATTATAAAACAATTTATTTCAAAACTCGACTATTTTATGTAGTTCATATAGATGATAAAAATGTGATTTTTATTATAAAACAATTTATTTCAAAATATGAATACCATTCAACACATGAATTTCAATCCAATGAATGAATATCGATTCAACACATGAAGGTTTTCTATAGTTTATATATATAGATAAAAATGTGATTTTATATTTAAAACACGAATACCGTTCAACACATGAATTTCTATCTAACGAATGAATATCGATTCAACACATGAAGGTTTTCTATACAACGAATAAATATAGTTTCAACAAATGAAAATAATTCAAACACATGAATATTATTCAAAATTTCGGTAGCATAACGGCAGGGTAGTTAAAACCGGGACCGTCCCTAGTACGGCTCCTCGCTCTACCTTAAAACCTCGTGGTTTTTGACAATGGGGAATCATGCATCTAGTTCGCACGCAGGCGGCATGTATATATTTATTTCATTTCCACAAACTAATCCTATATGGTTTCAACCAAATATTTCTCAACCACAAACGGGTATTTTTCAACCACAATCAATCAATATCAACCACAAACAATTCCAATCAACCATTCGCTATCAATCAATTTTCACACCAATCACAACCAATAAATATCGTCCATGGTTTGTGGACGAGGGGCGTGTATATATATATATATATATATATATATATATATAGCAATTCACTTCTATTTCAACACATATATAATTTTTACAATGCATATATAACTTATACATCGAACATACAACTTATACAACGCTTATACATGAGGTGTACGACGCTTATATATCTCATACATCGACTATATAATTTATACATCGTCGTTTTCCATATCGTTTATAAATTAGAAATCTCACATTGGGTTCCACTCCACCAAAAATAGCAGAAGGCTCAGAAAAATATGCGGTCTCTTCTAGAATGTAGAAGACGTCCACACGAGTCCACTGTCTCTTGTTTCACTGAATTTCATCAAGAAACGAAAAAGATATGATTTTTACAAGGTTTGCAATGGTTTAAAGGTGTTAAAACAGTTGAAAATAATAAAGCCGTATACCTCGTTTTGATGTTCAAAACTAGGTCTTCAATTCTTGACCAAACCGTGAAGTATTACCACGATCGGACCACGCAGCGTTGACCAGCCTCGAGAGGCGCGCTTGAGGTGCTGACGGCGTCGAACTCGGAGGCTCCTGGGCGGCGCGATCGGCCTTCGAACGACGGAGCTTCATGAGGTCGGTTCTGGCGATATACACAACGAAAAAAATCAAACTATATATGGATTTGAAGCTCGTCTGACGATCTACAAAAACCTCAACTAGGGCATAGGTTTTTATTGAGTGTGGAAGGAGAAAACGAAGGGGAAAGCTTTGAAGAGGAGCCGCCATTCGTATCGGGGAGAGAGAGTAAACGATGACCAATGAAATTTCATTTATTTATTTATATATTTTAAAATCTCTAAAATACCCTCTTACTCACACGAACCCCAATTCAACCCCAACGACTGTCGTCCCTAGTGTTTTATCCCCATTCCGAACACAATGGGATATGTTTCATAGGCCCATTCGACTGTTATAGTCAGTTATCTTTCAAATTAAAGTATAAAACATTTTATAGTTAATTTGAACGTACATTTCAATTTGCCAGGGCCACAAACTGATTCGAAAAATTCCAGAAAAATAAATCTAGCTATGTTTTGATGATACGGTCCCAACAAAACTAGTTTCGTCGAATTCTGAGACCGTTTGCAAATTGGCCCTTTTCTGGTCGATCCAATTTAATTGTAATTGACCAAAACACGTTTTCTTTTGCCACGCCCACATACTAGCTTCAAAAATTATGAAATTTGAAACCTAGCAATAACTTCACATCCCGGATCCAACAAAAGTGGTTTCGTCGAATTCCGAGGTCGTATGAAAAATGGCCAATTTCACGGGCTATATAAATTCCATAGCGACCTTTCTAAAAATTCATTTGGCCATAACTTTTTCTTTCCGCTATGAAACTTCGATTTTTCAGATTCGTTAGAAAGGTATTCACTAACAGATTTAAATATTTCTGGTTTCACTCAAATTCGTTTTGTTTTGCACCCGGTACAGTCCAACAAAGTTTGAATTCAATTTTTGAAACTGCAGCGCCTTTTTAGGCCTTGATTATAATTATAATTAATTATATTCGTTTTCAAACGTCGATTCAAACTCCCTTTTCATTGCTATTATTTTAAATATTTATTTTAAATATTTAAAATCCATTATTTTAGCCAATTTAAAATTTTTAAATTGGTTCAGATTTTCCGGGTCTTTACAATCTCCCCCACTTATAACTTTTCGTCCCCGAAAAGGAACAAAGCCGAAAGTGGTTTGATTAATCAACTCTACGTTCGATCTAGCTTCCATTTCTCTAACTTTTCAGTTTCTGAGAATTTTCAAATTCTTCAAAAATTTGGCTAACACCTTGAATTTTTGAAATATTTCGCCATAACCTCCTTTGTACGGGGAGAGGTTTGGAAAATTATTGGGCCGTATTAGTTACCCAATAAATCCTAATAAGCATACACATATTTGTAGTGATATATTCTGGTGTTTACAAGGGAGCGTGTATTGATAATAACTCCAAAGAATAAATTCTCGTCACCCTGTCAAAGCCTGAGGGAGTGTGTATTTTAAATGCTCCAGAGGATAAATCCTTGTCACCTCGTCCCGTGTGGGAAATAAATAGTCCATGTGCCGTATCTAATAACTAGAGAGGCGTGATTATTGTCAACTCCAGACCCGTGTGGGGTTTTTATTAATCTGGCAATTTAATCGTTACAATTTGAATAGTCCATATCAGTCATCAGTTCAACCTATAAAATATAGTCATCGCCATACAAGCCTCTCGCTCGTATGGTAAATCTTCCACCTCATCACACAAGCTCCAAATGCTTATGCGGTATATGATGAAGTATGCCTATTTTCAGAAGTATGCCATGTAATGTAGTTCAAAATTAACTGTTACTATCCTATGGTGACGTTTATTATTTCACACAGAACAACCAGCACTCCGCATCCAAGGGCATTCACAGGAGTTGATATAATAATATTTCGCATCCAACTCATTAAGGTTTACCTATTTGTCGGGCACGCAAATAAAATCTTTACTCAACAGCTATCCATTTACCTGTTCAAACATATATAATGCACAAGTATATATATTTCTATCTATTTTCTAATCAGTTCAATGTGTGATTTAAATGAACAAATTCTGCCATTATTCTATTGTTGATTAAATTATCTATCGTTTTAATAATTCAATTAATCAAATCTACAATCACACAACACAAACAACAATCAAATTGTTTTTAACTTTTTAAAAAATATACTAATCAATTTCTATATTCTTTTAAAATCATTCAGAGCATAGAATTAAAAGTTCACATCCATGGAAAGAAAATAACAACAGAGTAGAGAACTAATTGATAATGCAAAGTATGGTAAATGTACCTTGCACCGGAGTCAATCAGAGATATCTACTCGACACCTAGGATAGGCTTTCTGAATGCTCTCCTCTGTTTCCCAAGTACAATCTCGCGGATCTCCACTCCATTGCACTTTGACTAAGTGAACCTTCTTGTTCCTCAGCTCTTTGGTTTCTTTGCCGATAATCTTTAGTGGCCCTCTTCTCACAACTAATTCTGGAGTAATTTCAATATCCTGTTGAGCTGCTTCTTCCACAATCAAGTCTGGATCATGAACGTGCTTCCGAAGTTGAGATATGTGAAATACATCATGAACTCCAGGCAACCAATCAGGCAATTTAACTCTATAAGCGAGCATTCCTATCCGTTCCAGAATAGGAAACGGACCAATGAATTTGGGCGCCAACTTTCAGTTTTACCGAACCGGATAACTCCTCTCATCGGCGATACTTTTAAATATACATAGTCGCCAACAACAAATGATATATCTCTTCTTCTCCTATCGGCGTAACTCTTTTGTCGGCTTTGAGCGGCCAGTAATCATTTCTTAATAAAATCGACTTTGTCGGCAGCTTCTCGGATCATATCTGGCCCCAACACAAGCCTATTACCGGGTTCGACCCAACAAGCAGGAGATCGGCACGGTCTACCATATAATGCTTCGAATGGCGACATTGTCAGGCTCGCCTGGTAGCTGTTATTATACAAGAATTCAGCTAAATGCAGATGGTCTTCCCACGATCCACCAAAATCTAGAACACAAGCCCGCGATAGATCTTCTAAAATACGATTCACCCTCTTAGTCTGACCGTCTGTCTGAAGATGATAAGCGGTGCTTAATTTCAACTTCGTTCCCAGCTCGACTTGAAATGCCTCCCAGAATTTGCTAGTAAATATTGTATCTCTATCACTGACTATATTGAGCGGCACTCCATGTAGTCTAACTATTTTCTTGAAATATATCTACGCCAGACTCTGAGCAGTTCTGTTTGATCTGACAGGTATGAAATGGGCGGTCTTCGTGAAGCGATCTACGATCACCCAAATACTGTCATTTCCTTCTCTGGTTCTGGGCAAACCATCAATGAAATTCATGGAAATATGTTCCCACTTCCAACCAGGAACTTCTAGCGGTTGTAACAATCCATCCAGTTTCTGTTGGTCGCTTTTGACTAGCTGGCATGTAGGGCATCGACTAACATATATCGAGATGTCTCTTTTTAACGACTTCCACCAGAATGTTCGCTTGATATCGTTGTACATTTTACTCACACCCGGATGGATACTGAGCTTAGATTTGTGGCTTTCATCAAGCACATCTCTTCTGAGTTCAGGAATTTCTGGAACACAAATCCGTCCTTCTAACCTCAGAATCCCTTCGCTGTCTAGTTGGAAATCCGAAGCATTGCCTTCACGAATTCGCTGACTCGTTCCTTTAATAAATTGGTCGTCTTTTTGGAGAGCCGATATCTTGTCAATCAACGAAGTCGCAATGATAAAACTGGCGATCATTTCATTCCTTCGGCTTAACGCATCGGCCACGACATTGGCTTTCCCTGGAGTGTATAGAATCTCAAAATCATATGCTGCAAGGAACTCTAGCCAACGATGCTGCCTCAGATTCAGGTCTTTCTCAGTGAACAGATATTTTAACGACTGATGGTCTGTATATAGTTCGAATTTCTCATCCAGAAGATAGTGTCTCCAGATTTTCAAAGAGAATACGATAGCCAACAACTCAAGATCATGAGTTACATAGTTTTTCTCGTGCGGCTTCAGTTGACGGCTAGCATAAGCAATCACTTGGCCTCTTTGCATTAACACTGCGCCAAGGCCTTCTCTAGAAGCATCAGTCCAGACTTTCAAATCCTGATTGCCATCAATGATGGTTAACACTGGAGCTGTCGTTAATCTTAACTTCAGCTCTTCAAAAGCCTCCTCACTTTCTGGAGTCCATTTGAATTTAGAGTGCTTCTTTGTAAGCTTCGTTAAGTGACCAGATATCTTCGAAAAGTTTTTAACGAACTTCCGGTAATAACTAGCCAATCCGAGAAAGCTGCGGACTTCTGTAGGAGTACTAGGCTGTTTCCAGTTTTGAATAGCTGTGATTTTACTTGGATCCACAGCAATTCCTTCTTTTGATACGACATGGACCAGAAATTTTACTTCTTCTTGCCAGAATATACATTTGGACAATTTGGCTTTCAATACATTCCTTCTGAGGATTTCCAGAACCTGTTCCAGATGCTTTTCATGTTCGGCCTTTGATTTAGAGAAGATTAGAATATCGTCAATGAAAACCAGAACAAATTTATTCAAAACCCCTCAGAGCACTCTATTCATCAGATCGACGAAGTAAGCTGGAGCGTTACATAAGCCGAACGGCATTACTAACCACTCATAGAATAATTCGAGACCTCTGAATGCTGTCATTGGAACACACTCTTCGGCAATTCGAAGTTGATGGAAACCTGTAGCTAGGTCCATTCGTGAAAATACTTGTGCTCCATTTAATCGATCCAACAAATCATCAATCCGCGGCAATGGATATTTGTTTTTCATTGTTTTTTTGTTCAGATCACGATAATCCACATATAGATGTAGAGTACCGTCAGATTTTGGGACAAACACCACTGCTGCTCCCCAATCAGAGAAACTAGGCCTGATCAGACCCTTCCATACTAGCTGTCGTGTTTGATTGTCTAATTCCTCTTTCTCTTTCAAGGACATTCTTCGAATAGCGTGAACTACCTGCCTTGCATTGGGAATCAAAGCGATCTTGAAATCAATTTCCCTCTGCGGAGGTAAGCGAACAACTTCTTCGAACACATCCGCATAGTTCTGGACGATAGGAATATCTTTTATGAGGTCGGGAATATTCTCTGTGACTTCAGGGATATCTTCTATTTGGGATGGAGAAACATCGAGAGTTGCCCAAAAGTCTTTTCTACTAGATTTCTGACCTTCACACGATATGGTTATGTAATTTCCTGATTTAATCCTAGCCCTAACAACTCTCTCGGCACATCTGACCTCTGCTTCATATTTGGTTAGCCAATCCATTCCCAGAATAAGATTGAATTCATTAAAATTCATGACGATAGAGATAGTAGGGAATTTATAGCAGGAAAAAGAGACAGCTACTGCACAAACCCAACTGAGATCGATGGAACCCCCGACCAGATTTTTGGACAGTCATTGGTTCTTTGAGCTTCCTCAATTTCAAATCCAACTTCTTAGCTGCATTCTTTGCAATAAAGCTTCGTGACGCGCCTGTGTCAAACAGTACTTTGACTGGAATGTTTTTGACATTAAGCGTTCCTTCTAAAACATCAGCCCTTTCCTGAGTAGACGAAGATGCAGGCACTTCGGCTATTTCATTTACCTGAGCTTCTCTGGTTGTTCTCAACAGCCGGCACTCTTGTTTTACATGACCAAACCGATGGCATTGATTGCATCTTTTACTTTCCTGGAGCTTCTTGCCGGATTTAAACCCATCCTCCTTTCGTTTCTTCGAGGATTTACACTTCCTGGTCAGTTGCCCCTGTTTATTGCAGTTAGAGCATGTGGCAATTGTTACTGGTTCCTTCTTAGATTTAGCCCTTTTTCTCTTGGCACTGGGCTTCTTACTGACCCCAGACCTCGTACTGGCTTCAGGAATATCAGCTTCAGACTCCCCTTTGTTACTCGAGCTGACTTCCTCTTCGTCGCACAACATACCTCTCTTATGGAGATCTTCATACTGATAAGCCATATAAATCATTTCAGCAAAAGGGAGCTTCACATTCCTCATCACGCTATTCTGATATTTTCTTTGCAGGCCATGAGTAAACCTCTGATTCTTCCTCTTTGGATCTTGAATCAGATGCGGAGCAAAGTGAGAAAGTTCGTTGAATTTCTTATGATATTCTGGGATGGTCATATCTCCTTGTATCAGATAAGAGAATTCATCACATAATCGCTCAGTCACTTCAGGAGGAGTAAATCTTCCTAGGAAAATCTCTTTGAATCTATCCCAAGTGATATCACCTTCTGGATTATCTTTGATGATTGTTTCCCATCAGATTAAAGCTTCTCCATTGAGTGCCCAAGATGCTACTAATCTTTTCTGGTCGTCTCTCAGCTGGAAATGCTCAAATATTCTTTCTGTAGAGCTCACCCAAGCTTGAGTTTGAATAATAGATTCATTGGCCGAGAATTGTGCTCCACCCAGATTTCGATATCTCTTAAATAGAGCCTCTAGATCTGGTTCTGCATTCCTTTTGTTTCTGACACTCATTTTCCTAGTACTTCTGCAAACAGCAGATCAAGTGTCGGGTCACAGAAAAGATAATTTAAAACATAGAAACATATACTTCAATGTAAATGTGTTTACTGGGGTGTATTTCATTCTGCTTTACTCATACTAGGATATTACTGAACCTATCTGTATAGAGTTACCCGTCCTAGAACACTACTGGTTCTATTTCCGACGAGTTCGTTCATATTTTATATTCCAGAACTAAGCTTAACCAAAGCTCTGATACCAAATGTGACGACCCCAAACCCCGTACAGACGGAGACAAGGGTAATCCTTGGAATATAACACAGAAACAGATAATAGCAGAACAGAATAAAATAAATACACCAGATAATGTACAATAGAATACATTGGATAAACGTAATCATCAGAGTTACACAATATACAGGATCATACTTAGTACAAATACAGTTCATCTATACATAAATGTCTACAGCGGAAAACAAACAAAATATGTACAATAGGAGCTGAACAGCATAAAAAGAGATAAATAATAGAATCCATCTTCAGCTCCAACTATCCGGATAAAGCCTGCTAAACCTGAATACAAGGCTGCCCGTGTAGAAAAAGGGGCACCCGAGTTTGAAAGTGAAACAAACTGCGAGTCAGTCATGGGACTGGTATGAGAAATCTACTCAACACATTTAATATAGGGCTAATCACAGGACCACGCCACTTTCGTGGAACAGGTTTACTCCACTGGATCGCCAGTGCTCTAAAACAAATCTTTCTTTTAAACATCGCAATGCTTTTCATAAAAATGAAGCCATTATAAGACTCAGTTCCCATCACACAATGCAACGCAAAACGGAGGATAGAATTTTACCTTATAATGGCCAAAATATGCTTGATACGAATAAAATAAAAGCATTTGATATTACTACTAGTGTTTATATGTTTCAAAAACAATTTCCAATCATAACTATCAATCATAGACGACATGAGGGTCCCATGCCTCTATGTCGCCAAATATAGGTATACAATCAAAACCGCACGATGTCGTATTTGGAAATTGGATTACCGTCTTGAACCAAGGCAAAAGATAGTCCTTACCGAATTCGAGACTGTCTAGCCCGAGTCTCAGGAACAGCCGCAACCGTACCTTGGATCGTCAGGGCCGGTCCACACGAAGTGGATTATAATGCCTGAACAATGCGTCTCTCCGCCCTTTGGGGCGTAAATGAGCCAACGAATGACTCCATCGGACCCGGATCGTTCGATCTAACCGAGGCGCCTCGCAACAGTAACAACCACATAAGTCAAACTCGTCAGGGCGTGTAAAACCACTAACGCCACTTCTAGCTAGAAAGAAAACGCACGTCTCCCTGATGTCCTCTCCCGTTTCTGGTTCATACCGGGGTGTGAGGCTCGCGATTTCACGTTATACACAAAGCTACGCCACACAGGCGATGCTTTGATCATCACCACAAGACTTTGCTTTTCAACAGAAGTCCTGATCACTGCATCTTAGCATGCCACATAGGCAATTCACACCGTGCAACTGATGGCTATCAATCACACAGAGTAAATTCCAATGTCAGACACACTATCCATTTGCAAATTCGTTCTGGATCTGAACGAAACCGGAGGCACTATATACCTCGCAAACCCATCGATCACCACGTACGTCTGGACGATCACCACTCATTATCCATATTTCGGGATGCCTCCCAATCAGGACCTCGGTTACCATCAAAACGAGGTGAAATCTCCGGTCTTCGACCACCGTCTTGATCTTCGATTTCTTATCGTCGATTCAGTCATTCAGAATGGGATAAACCCGGTCTTTCTGAGCAACTCGCGTATATAATAAACAAGTGCAACACTAACATACACACGCATCATTTCAATTCATTAGTCACTAACCGTCAATCAATAAGAGAACGATTTCCCAAATATTAACCCTGAAGGCCGAAACCAACATCAGATCAACACTCAGAAAACCATTCGACTTAGCCAGCCTTCAGTTAGTATCTAAATTTCACATCCATATCGTTTATAATATTTTATAATGATTTATCGCTATTTTTATTTATTTTAAAATAGCCAATTTATTCAAAACGAAACTTCGGGCCATAACGCGACCGTGGCGCTGTTTTTCTTCAGATTTGATTTACACATATCTGAAAATCTAACTGTTGGATCTTCACAAAATTCACATCATTAGAAAGATCTTTTCAAAATGAATCCAACGGTTCCAGTTTCGGGAAAATCCGACGGTCGGATCTCCCGGTACAATCGTTTGAAGTTTCGATTTCAAAATACGAACTGCAGCATCGTTATTCGATTTAATATAGTTATATATATATATATAATTGATTTTGGCGCTGTTTTTCTTCAGATTTGAATTAAACATTCCAGACAATCCAACCGTTGGATTTTACAAAGTTGGTGCCGTTGGAAAGATATTTCCAAAGCGAACCCAACGGTTGCGATTTCAGGAAAATTCGATGGTTGGATCTCCCGCACTAATCGTTTGAAATCACGATTTCAAAATACAAACTACAGCGTCGTTATTCGATATATTTCAATTCTATTTAAATATATATATATATATATCGATTCTTCGATTTTAAAACCATATTCTTTTCATACATTTGATAAAAATGATATTTTTATCTAACTGTCTTCTATTTCAACACTTCACTATTTTTAACAATTCATCTATATAGTAAAAATGTGATGTTTAATGTATAACAATTTATTTCAAAACCAGATTATTTTATATAGTTCATATTGGTGATAAAAATGGGATTTTTATTATAAAACAATTTATTTCAAAACTCGACTATTTTATGTAGTTCATATAGATGATAAAAATGTGATTTTTATTATAAAACAATTTATTTCAAAATATGAATACCATTCAACACATGAATTTCAATCCAATGAATGAATATCGATTCAACACATGAAGGTTTTCTATAGTTTATATATATAGATAAAAATGTGATTTTTATATTTAAAACACGAATACCGTTCAACACATGAATTTCTATCCAACGAATGAATATCGATTCAACACATGAAGGTTTTCTATACAACGAATAAATATAGTTTCAACAAATGAAAATAATTCAAACACATGCATATTATTCAAAATTTCGGTAGCATAACGGCAGGGTAGTTAAAACCGGGACCGTCCCTAGTACGGCTCCTCGCTCTACCTTAAAACCTCGCGGTTTTTGACAATGGGGAATCATGAATCTAGTTCGCACGCAGGCGGCATGTATATATTTATTTCATTTCCACAAACTAATCCTATGTGGTTTCAACCAAATATTTCTCAACCACAAACGGGTATTTTTCAACCACAATCAATCAATATCAACCACAAACAATTCCAATCAACCCTTCGCTATCAATCAATTTTCACACCAATCACAACCAATAAATATCGTCCATGGTTTGTGGACGAGGGGTGTGTGTATATATATATATATATTTTATATATTTATATATTTATATATAGCAATTCACTTCTATTTCAACACATATAAAATTTTTACAACGCATATATAACTTATACATCGAACGTACAACTTATACAACACTTATACATGAGGTGTACAACGCTTATATAACTCATACATCGACTATATAATTTATACATCGTCGTTTTACTTATCGTTTATAAATTAGAAATCTCACATTGGGTTCCACTCCACCAAAAATAGCAGAAGGCTCAGAAAAATATGCGGTCTCTTCTAGAATGTAGAAGACGTCCACACGAGTCCACTGTCTCTTGTTTCACTGAATTTCATCAAGAAACGAAAAAGATATGATTTTTACAAGGTTTGCAACGGTTTAAAGGTGTTAAAACAGTTGAAAATAATAAAGCCGTATACCTCGTTTTGATGTTCAAAACTAGGTCTTCAATTCTTGACCAAACCATGAAGTATTACCACGATCGGACCATGCAACATTGACAAGCCTCGAGAGGCGCACCTGAGGTGTTGATGGCGTCGAACTTGGAGGCTCCTGGGTAGCGCGATCGGCCTTCGAACGACGGAGCTTCACGAGGTCGGTTCTGGCGATATACACAACGAAAAAAATCAAACTATATATGGATTTGAAGCTCGTCTGACGATCTACAAAAACCTCAACTAGGGCGCAGGTTTTTATTGAGTGTGGAAGGAGAAAACGAAGGGGAAAGCTTTGAAGAGGAGCCGCCTTTCGTATCGGGGAGAGAGAGTAAACGATGACCAATGAAATTTCATTTATTTATTTATATATTTTAAAATCTCTAAAATACCCTCTTACTCACACGAACCCCAATTCAACCCCAACGACTGTCGTCCCTAGCGTTTTATCCCCATTCCGAACACAATGGGATATGTTTTGTTGGCCCATTCGACTGTTATAGTCAGTTATCTTTCAAATTAAAGTATAAAACATTTTATAGTTAATTTGAATGTACATTTCAATTTGCCAGGGCCACAAACTGATTCGAAAAATTCCAGAAAATAAATCTAGCTATGTTTTGACGATACGGTCCCAACAAAACTAGTTTCGTCGAATTCTGAGACCGTTTGCAAATTGGCCTATTTCTGGTCGATCCAATTTAACTATAATTGACCAAAACATGTTTTCTTTTGCCACGCCCACATACTAGCTTCAAAAATTATGAAATTTGAAACCTAGCAATAACTTCACATCCCGGATCCAACAAAAGTGGTTTCGTCGAATTCCGAGGTCGTATGAAAAATGGCCAATTTCACGGGCTATATAAATTCCATAGCGACCTTTCTGAAAATTCATTTGGCCATAACTTTTGCTTTCCGCTATGAATCTTCAATTTTTCGTATTCGTTAGAAAGGTATTCACTAACAGATTTAAATATTTTTGGTTTCACCCAAATCCGTTTTGTTTTGCACCCGGTACAGTCGGACAAAGTTTGAATTCAATTTTTGAAACTGCAGCGCCTTTTCCGGCCTTGATTGTAATTATAATTAATTATATTCGTTTTCAAACGTCGATTCAAACTCCCTTTTCATTGCTATTATTTAAAATATTTATTTTAAATATTTAAAATCCATTATTTTAGCCAATTTAAAAATTTTAAATTGGTTCAGATTTTCCGGGTCGTTACAGGTCGTCACAGCCGACATAGGCTCAAAGAAAACCGTATGGATTCGTAATGGAGAATGGATTTTAAACTAATGAAAAGGCAAAGGAACTTCCTTATCCGATGGGTTCAAAATAGTAGGATGTCCTGAGATCCTGACCGGTTCTCTTCCAACATAGGCTGGGTTATCTCTGTAACTGGATAGATAACTGTCACGAGTTTGCCACCTCCCGTTCGTCACCAACCATTAACCGGTCCCCGAGCACAAAAAACACATAAATATATATATGGGCTTTATACCATGGTATCACTTTAAAACGCCTAGAAGGACATAGTCATCTCTAAGGGTTGCGAACCCCATAACCTTGCCACACTTCTCTTGTTTTGGTCATTTCCGGAATGTGAGGCTTGACGAAGTCTCATTACACAAAGCTATGCTTTAACCTAAAGCCAAGCTTTGATCATCTGCAGTTCAATCACATAGCATGCCACATTGTCAATTCACAACATATAACTGATGTCTATCAATATAAAACCTCTGAGCTCGTTCGTCTCAGAGAAGGGTGTTAAGCTAAGAAAATAAATTCTCCACCACCAAACAGATATATATTTAAAAGAGATCGATTGCTATATCATAAATTACAACGTTAGACACACAATCCATACAAGTTCATTCTGGGTCTGAATGAAACCGAAGGCGCTTTACTCCTCGTCCAATAAAGGGACGAAACCATTGCAAAATCCGGAAAATCTACAAATACGTTCAGACTGCAGCAACAGTAATCTCATAGTGGGTGTAC
The DNA here is from genome assembly GCA_030737875.1 of Allium sativum. Taxonomy (NCBI): domain Eukaryota; kingdom Viridiplantae; phylum Streptophyta; class Magnoliopsida; order Asparagales; family Amaryllidaceae; genus Allium; species Allium sativum. The sequence continues at coordinate 984,522,357 of CM060922.1, read as the reverse complement.
ATTCCGAGAAATCAACAAGCAAGTCTTTTTGATTTGAAGATTTCCGATCTGCAACCATTGTCTTTAATATCTTTATTTGCTCAATTTTGTCGTATCATTATTCGAAATGGTTTTTGGATAGTAATCTGATCCCGATCTATTTGGGTAATAAGCTCAATTTAAAAATAACATGGATTATATAGGATTTCAATTAAGTCTCCGTCGCATGTATTTTACTTAATCAAAACCTTCTTAAAACAATTATCAATTTCTTATACTTTAACAAAATCCTCATTTGATAAACCCGTTAATCCAATAAAATTATTTCTTTTAATCTTTTAAACCAAATTTAACCAATGTTACTTTTAACTCATATTTCAATTAAATCTTAATTAAAAGATTTATCCCATAGCTTTACATTAAACAAATGTATTTATGACCTTTATTGATTCCTCGATTAATAATTATTCCAGAAAATATCATTTATTAATCTTTAACAAAGAACTTAGTTTCTTAAAAAAAATCATTTCATAATAAGAGATCATTAATTATTTTCATTAACCTTTGATTAAACTATTATAATTCCAAAACATAATTTAATCTTTATTCAAGTTAAACAATGATACTATTTAAGATACCATTCACAATAAACCCATAACTAATTTGTATTAAATATAAGATTTAAAAAGAAACTATATCAGCTTATATTCATACAATTTCTTGTAATCAAAGAATACTATAAGCTGAGTAATGTTATAAATATCTTTCAAATTCCACAAATAATATAAGTCCTATGAATTCAATATCAAATATTCGAGGAATATTTCCATCTGTTGCTACCAAATTAACTCTGAAACCAGCTGATAGTGAAGGGGTATAGGAGGAGCGCAAACACAGAAGAACCTTCCGAAAGCAAAAGGTCGAATTACAGGAAGAACTGAAAGCAGTAAAGAATGATCTGAGAGGAGCGTGAACCGACACCTTCCTGGGAGAAAGGAGCTCGAAGTCTATAAAATGCCAGCAAAGTGTATCCGGCGGGGCCGATCTGACCGGGTTAATCCGACAGGATCTATCCGGCAGGAAGTTCCATGGTGAAAGGTTGTCTGGACCGGAAACCAAGAAAGAGGGAGATAAGAGATCTGTTTATTGAAACCTGGAAGAGGTATCGATGTTAACTCACTTAACACTGATACATCAATAGGCGAAGACATCAAAAGTATCACGCCAGAGGAACATAGAGATTATCTAGAACCAACTTCTGAAACATCTACTACATAACTACTAAAGGGTCACATTGATAGACAACAACACATCACCGGGAGCTACCAGTTGGAAGACTAGATCACCCCAAAAGCTCCACCGGAAGGCCAATTGGAACCATAGCAGAGATACATGCTATCCATACTAAACTACTTACTACATACACCGACAGCGGTTTCAAACCAGCAACTGTCCACATACATCGGGAGGACAAGCTCCTCTAAGTGTACGTAAGAAAGACGGAAGCCTACATCTGAAAGCTTATGTCCGAGAACCTACACCTGGAAGCTACTACCGGAAGTTTAAATACCATCCAAAAGTTTCCACATCGACAAACTCACCTCAATCTCAAAGAAGCCCCACTTGATCGGGACCCTCACTTCGGAGGCTATGATTAGCACTGCAAAAGCGGCTGAAAGCCAAATACCCAGAACTAAGGGAAAAAGCGGCCTACAGAGGCTCTTGTAGGCCCAATAGCCCAACAGCGGAAGGGGCCCCGAATCCCCTATATATAAGACCCGAGGGGTCTCATTTGAGTGGGCTCTCATTCTGATTCAGACATTCCTTATCTCTAAAAGAAAACCCTAATACTTAGATCCATTTGAGGATTTATTATATTCTGTTCGTGCATTCTAAATCGAAGATTAATAAAGAGTGATTCCATATTTATAGTATTTCTTGTGAGTTTATCATACTATTTCTTAATTTTTGTTTGCTATGATTTACTATTTACTTCCTACATATGCATGGATTCTTGTCCGAACCTTTCTACAGATCGGGGAAATGCCCATTCCTATAGGTTTAAACCCTTCCTACAAGCTTAGGGCCCCCTCCACGAGCTTAGATATCTCAGTAGGCATGGTATAGAATTCCTTGTCACCCTCCGTTAAGTCCTTTATCAGGGGTTGTAGTTTAGCGATCCTTCTTTCCAAGGCCCCAATACCTAGGGACGGTGATTTAATCTAAACTCGCAAAGGCTAAACAACCTATTTTTCCCTTAGGTCCATTCCTATCGACCTATCTCCGGTGTTGATGAAAAATGTCGTTAACATTTTGGCGCCAGAAGGAGGGCCTGAACCTCTGATCCTTTTGTTAACCTTTTCACATATCCATCTGTGTTGTTCAGTCCTAGATTGGACTAAACCTTGAAGAGGCGAACATTATGAATAAAAGGTCTCTACCAGTTACTAATGAGTTTCCCATGGTTGGGACAAGTATTGGCGAGTCGTGGGCAACCGAAAGGTTCAAAATAGAAACCCTGCGTATCCTAGAGAAAGAGAAGGATATAGAACCTTATGACCCTGATCGATGGGGCATTAACCCCTTCCACCTAGGACCAACTCCAATTTTTTCCCTAAGCCAGCCCTCGATGAAAAGATATAACTCCTTTCTCCACATCAAAGAAGTTATCCTAACATAGGCTCGGGAACCATATTCGAATAGAAAATTGAGAAAGTTTCCACTCCTCTTACGAATAAAATGTCTGAAAAAGATATACTCTCATGTCGAAAGGCAATTAAAAGGAAGTTTAGGAACGAAGAAGGAATAACAAAACCAAGTGATAAAAGGACCAAATTGTAACAACGAAAGAGGGCTTTCGAGCCAAGGTTGCCAAAAGGTTGCAAGCTCACAATGTCATTCGAGGGTATCTACTTCCTAACTAGGCATGAGTCAAACTTCTGGCCATCATTGAAGAAGAAACCCAAAAATGAAGCTAAAACAGACGGGACGTATTGCTACTACCATAAACGGACACGAAACAAACCATTGTAGAGTTTTAGAAGGAATGATCATCAACTTCTTAGGCCAAGGAAAACTACAAAAATATGTAAGGAAGGCACAGGGAGTTACACCGGTAATATCTTCTGGAAAGTAAAAAAAGTTATCTACCCAATTGTAAAGAAGAAGATCCCCACAAACTTGAAATGAGCAAGGACGGTAAGGCCCTAAATAGATATAAGAAAAGAAAAAAAACCTTGTCATCACCAAAATTGGTCAAGGCGAGGCATCCCCCGGAGGGGGGTGGTGTGTTTGTCTTTTTCCATGCCCAAATTAGAGGGGGCTAGGTTAAAGCATCAAAAGCGTAAGCCTCCGTTTCACACCAGAAATGGTCGTGGTAGTGCGTCTAACGTTAGCATGCCCTGCCTCTACTAGAACTAAGCATGTCCTACCTCTTCTCGCAGAAGAGCACGTCCTACCTCTTCTTATGTTCAGCGTTACCCGCAGAAGGGAACACAAACCCCTATCATCACCTACGATAGTCGGGATATGGCACCCCTCGGAGGGGGTGGCGTGTAAGCCTCTATCAGTACCTACAATGGTCAATATAGAGCATCAAAAGAGTAAACCTTAGTTCTTTGCCTACGATGGCCCTGTCTAAGTTTCTAATACCTTATCATCCCCTACGATGGTCAGGATAAGGCGCCGTCTGGAGGGAGGTCGGGTAAGTCCTTGGGCCCTGCTTGTGGGTAAGCTAGCCAAGTGCACCGGACGTACATGCCCAGAGAGTGGCCAACAAAGCACATACATCCTCTGCTTTGACATCAAAAAGCCCAGAGATTGGCTCAAGAAGAACGTACAACCTATGCTTTACAAATTAAATCCAAGGGGTCATTAAAACATTAATGTCGGAAGGGATTCTTGGTCTTCAATCTTTAAATACTCGAATATGGGTTGATTCAGCTCTTCACAAATGTCGGAAGGGGATTTCCAGTCTTAATTCTTAATTACTCAAATAAGGGTCGGGTCGGGACTTCTATTAATACCAGAAGTGGATTTCCGGTACCAATCTCTAATTACGTGAACAAGGGTTGGTTCGGGACCTCTATGTCATACCCAAATCTAGGTTGATTCGGCCCTTAGCGAAGGCCAGAAGCGGACTTCCGATCTCTTATTTAAAAAACCCGAACCTGGGTTGGGAAGGACCTTCGCAAAGTTTCGGGTGGGGATCTCGGTCTTATTTCAACGCCAAGATCGGATGATTTGGCACTCCACGAAGACCGGAAGTGGGTTACCGGCCTCCTACTCTGAATAGCCCGAATCTGGGCTGATTCGGCTTACATCAAACGCCGAAAGAGGATTCCCTATCTTACACTGATACCTGAATTTGAATAATCTTGAATTGAAATGGGTTCGAATGGTGATAGTTTACCAACAGAAGAGCTCCGAAGTAATTATCTCAAATTGGAACAGCCATAGATGTGCTCACGGGTGAAGTGCCTCAAAACAAAATTTGGAAGGAAACAAGAAGCTCATCATCAAAACAATTCCAAATAAAAGGGTTATCTCCTTTCTTATTCAAAGAAAATTCTTAAACTATTTATGTACAAACAATTGTTATCTGAATTTTATATCAACAACCATTCACATAATAGACAACATCAATACACAAGTTCATTTACCAAAAAATTACATTCTCAATACCCTGATTATGGGTATTATTATATGTTACTATTACAAAATGTCACTAAATATCTAGGTCCTCTCCATCCTCAGGCAAAGGAGGGTCGATGGCATGACGAAGCGCGATGCTTAGTAATTTGTTAAGCTTTCGCACTGTCCTACTTGTTTCGTCTGAATGATCAGAAGGTTTAATCTGAAGTTTCAAAGCTCGGTTATAAGACCTGCACATTACCCTAAGAGACTTGCTTTCTTTTTAGAACTTGAAAACATTCATACACAAATCATGCCTCTCTTCTTGTAAATGCCTAACTTGATCAGCATACTTGATGACACGGTCATGAGAATCCTTAATTAACTTAGTGTCATAGATCCCCTTCATCTCGGCCACCACTCTTTTGCACCACTCAGAAATGGATGATTCCTTTAACCCAGGAGGAGGGTTATTCAAGTAATAGTACTTCTGAAGGGCAGGGGACTTGCGAGCGGTCATAACACCAGAAGATGAAGATCCCGTCATGATAGGAATATTCTTAAAACAATATTCCCACATCTCACACTTTTATTGGCATTATTTAAATCAATTTCCAATTCAACGATACGTTGGCGTAAACCCCTCAATTCATCCTCAAACTCAACAGAGGGTGTGGTCTTTATGTATGCCCCCAATCCAAGAATAGTCCTATCTGACATTGTTTAAATCAATTTCCAATTCAACGATACATTGGCATAAACCCCTCAATTCATCCTCAAACTCAACAGAGGGTGTGGTCTTTATGTATGCCCTCAATCCAAGAATAGTCCTATCTCTCTCTCTTCTAGCTGACTTCCAGTTTACAAAAATAAGACCGTAGTCTTATTTAAAAACTTGGTGTCAGTTAAATCCGAAACCAATCTACCATGGCATATAGATAGAAAAAAGAATTACAAAAGATCATTTTCACTTGATTAATGCATTTATCATTTCCATAACATCTTGGCATGATTAGACCTCAGACTCTTTAGAATTGCTTCGCGGTCTTCACTTAGAAAGTCAAAAGAGAGTCGAGGAAATTCAATATAAACACTCTTAAGTTTCTCAAGAAAACGCTTTTTCCTGAAAGTGTGAGTAGATGTTGTTAAAAAATCCTTTTTAGTCTATAAGTCATACATAATGCATCTTCATAGTAAACATAATTTTGTAATGATGTAAATAAGCGTATTAACATTTGCATGTAGAAAATGAGACTCCATGCAAATGTTACATAGATCAGTATGCCTCCTACTCCATATAAGAACGGTTTAATTCCTTCTGTTTGTTGCCTAACTCTGCTTAAGGCAGGAAACTACTTTTCTTTTGTCTAATGAAATGATAGGAAACTAGTTATAGTCAAATATTCGGGAAAGAGAAAAACATTGCCGGAGCAAGAATTATACCCGAGGAAAAGGAGCTTCGGGACCAATAGCTTTCTTCCCTCTCGAAAGATCGGAGGGGACACCTTCTTTAGGCAAAGATGATTCAGAGTCGCAGACAATATGGGAACCTCCACCCTCAGAACCACTCTTAATGGAATCATGGAAAGCGTCGGCACCCAAAAGAGGATCATTCCTGTCCCAACCATGTTTATCACAACGGCCACTACCTCCGGAAGCATCGTTATCATTTTTCCATCGTGGCCAGCAAAAGAAAAAGTCTCCCCTTCTAAATCATCAGAAAGATTGTCAATGTATAGAAGATCCTCGACTTTAGATTCACCCTTTCGCGGTATCTTAACACCTCGTTCTCCTGACTTAATCCTTTCCATAACTTAATCCCTGACGAAAGGCAGAACTTTAGTGGTTCAGATCATAGGAAAACTTTGAAGGTTATCAGAAAGAAAGTGAAATAAGGCATCTTCATAATAGTCGGACTTAATCTATGGAATATGAACTTGCGAGAAACTAGAAATCATGTCTTGAGCTGCATAGATTATCTGTGCAGCACGGGAGGGCTTCTCATCCTTCTTCTGAAGCTTATCGGCATGAGTAACCATATCTTATGCTATTTGATGTTCTAAGACCAACACTTTGCCAAGGGTTACGTCCTTTAGTTTGCCTTTCTCTCTCTAAAGCTGCCTCAGTGTGTTCCAGGAAGCTTTCAACCTCTCACATTCATCACTCAAAGCTTCCTTTGCTTCTCGAAGCCGAACAAACTAGGTGGAAGAGGAAGAAGGAATTGGCTTAGGCAAGAGCCATCCCTTGGTAATCTAGGAAATTAGAAGCATTCAGTATACACTCGCAACAGATTAAAAGTCAAGATTAAAAAGAAGATTTTGCACCTTAAGCTGTCTATGATCAAATGCTGGTAGAAATCCACCATGTTTAAAGAAGACAAGGGTAATGAGATGTCAGAAAATTCCGTACCAGAAAGAACAAGTTTCACAAAAGCAGTATAATTCGTTGAAGGATCGAGAGGCCTCGAAGGCTCAACGGACTGAGAAGTTGGAATTCACGGCGTAAAATCTGCACCCGCTCCCGTTGTACTTGGAAGGGGTGACGGAAAGTCACAACCTCTAATTTCTCTATTGAAAGCACCCTCGGAAATTGCGGAAACAGGAAAATTAAGCTTTGACATCTTAGTTGGTGGGTCAACAGACGAGTCAGCCAACCTCTTAATAGCAACAACAGTAGATCGATTCAAACATCAGCGAGGGTTAAGACTTTCGAAGTCAAAACTCCCAGTCAAATGAAAAACCAAAGAAAAATTCAAGAATGCCGAACTTGGGCACCAAAGAGACTTCAATGAAGAGACTATCCGATCAACAAAACATACCAGGAAATAAGGGAGTAGAGGAGGCAAACACTTGTGAGCCTGACAATAAACACCCAGAGCCTGGAAAAAGAATAGGCAGATGCTCCAAAACCTTATGTCCATTAGGAAGAAGATCATAGTGATATAACTTGTCTTTGGTAAATAGAGAAGACCAACCTGGCGGGTTTTCGAGCAGCTTCAAAATGAGCTCAAACACACGGGATTCACTTTCGGTTAAAGGTACTCTCTTAGAAGCAGGATCTAAAGAAAAATGACCAAAGTTAGGTCACAAAAAAGAAAAGTAATCGCTCACAAAAGGTAAATGGATTCACCATTATAAGCGAATTTGCATGAGATACCAATAGGGCGTTTGATGAAGAAGAAGTGATCTTCCCAAGATATAGCCTTACCAGCACTATCACTAAAGATCTTCCGCAAAGGGGTAGCGTGGAATACAGGGAAGTCAGCATCTTTTGAAAACCGCACCAAGTGTTGGATAAGGTTAGAAGTAAGAGAAGCCTGACCTGACTGAAGAGCAAGTACTTTGAGACATAGAAGTAGTGTATAACTGCTTGGGAGGAGTTGAATAGTAGCAACCTCCAAATCCCGTAGAAGTCGAAAGATGAAAGATGGAAAAGGGAATAATCCCTCATGCCAGATATATGCAGCTGAAACGCAAAATAGCCTTTGGGAGGATTCATAATATTATCACGATAAGTAGTAGGAATAGCCTCCACATTATCCATCCCAAAGCTAAAATGAATGGAATTTACTTCATCTTGAGAAGTAATCAAAGATTTATTCAATGCAAAAGGCTTCCTCTTCCAAGAAATACCACAAACACCAGTTGGTGATGGGCCGAGACTCCTTTTATCAGACATAATGTTGCCAAGTGATATAATTCCATAAGTACATAAATTTATATCATACTCATTTGAATACAATGGAGTAACAACACATAAGCCTATCAGTGATAAAAAGTAGAGATATTGTATATTAAGATAATCCAAATACTGTTTAGATAAGGCACGTAAAAAATATCACACTTGTTAAAGAACAATCAAGCCCTTAGTAATAACGGAATCATTTTATTTTCCTAAGGATAACACTTAGAAGGTTCAAAGGAAAAGGTAATGGTTGAACCAGAACCAGGCCACCATAAGTCAACACCATAGACATAGTTGATTCTCAAAGCCAGAAATTGGTAATGACAACGGTACCATGACCGTTACTTAATCATAAAAATAGATTCTTTTTGTGCAATTTGCATATCTCAAACCCTAGAAATTAGTATTTTTTGGGGAAAAAGTATACATGTAGCTCACCATGAATTGAAATCCAGAATCATGGACATTCAAACAATTTACCTCCAACACACACAAACCCTTGATTGGTTTAGACAGAATGAATTGATTCCTACTTAGGGTTCAAAGCAGAAATATTTACCAGAGATTTAGTCAAGAAATCCTAAAAGTAAGCTTTAAATTCTCAGTGGACAAATAATCTGGTCCGAGAAAATTAATGTTGCGGGTAAAAAGTGAAGAAGAAGAAGAAGGAGCAATGATAATTATGCAAAAAATCAGCCCCAATCCAAACCGCACAAACGAAGACCAATCAACGCCCCTGATCCTAGAAGATCAAAAGACACAGAAATGACACTTCGTAAAAGATAGAAAGATTGACTTGTAAAGTCGAAAACATCCCTTCACTAGGAGGGCAAATATTACTACCAAAATTAACTCCGAAACCAGCTGACGGTGAAGGGGTATCGGAGGAGCGCAAACACGGAAGAACCTTCCGAAAGAAAAAAGTCGAATAATAGGAAGAAATGAAAGCAGTAAAGAATGATCTGAGAGAAGCATGAACCGAAACCTTCCACGGAGAAAAGAGCTCAAAGTATACAAAATGCTAGCAAAGTCTATCAGGCAGGGCCCATCCGACTGGGTTCATCCAACAAGATCTATCCGATAGGAAGTTCCATGGTGAAAGGTTGTCTAGACCAGAAACCAAGAAAGAGGGACACAAAAGCTCTGCTTATTGAAACCTGGAAGAGTCGGTGCACTTAATACCGATACATCAGGAGGCGAAGACATCAAAAGTATCACGCTAGAAGAACATAGAGATTATCCGGAACCATCTTCTGAAACATCTGCCGCATAAATACCGAAGGGTCACATTGATAGACAACAACACATCATCGAAAGCTACCTTTCGGAAGACCAGATCACTCCAAAAGCTCCACCGGAAGGCCGAGATACAGGCTATCCATACTAATCTACTTAGTACAGACACTGACAGCAGTTTCAAACCGACAACTATCCACATACATCAGGAGGACAAGCTCCTCTAAGTATACATAAGAAAGCCGAAAGCCTACATCTGAAAGCTTACGTCCGAGAACATACACCTGGAGCTACTACCAGAATTTAAAATACCATCCAAAAGTTTCCACATCGACAACCTCACCTCAATCACAATGAAGCCTCGCTTGACCAGGACCCTCAATTCGGAGGCTATGATTAGCACTGCAAAAGCGCCTGGAAGCCAAACACCAGGGACTAAGGAAAAAAGCGGCCGGCAGAGGCCCTTGCTGTCCCAATAGCCCAACATCAGAAGGGGACCTGAATCCCCTATAAATAAGACCGCAGGGGTCTCATCTGAGGGGGTGCTCATTCTGATTCAGACATTCATTCTCTCTAAAAGAAACCCCTAATACTTAGATCGATTTGAGGATTTCTTCTATTATGTTCACGTATTCTACATCAAAGATTAATAAAGAGTTATTCCATACTTATAGTATTTTCTTGCGAGTTTATCATGCTATTTATTTATTTATTTTTGGTTGCTACGATTTACTGTTTACTTCCTACATATGCATTGATTCTTGTCTGAGCCTTTCTGCAGATCGGAGGAAACGCCCCTTCCTATAGGTTTAAACCCTTCCTACAAGCTTAGGCCCCCTCCACGAGCTTAGATCTTTCAGTGAGCATGGTGTAGAATTCCTTATCACCCTCCGTTAAGTCCTTTGTTAGGGGTTGTAGTTTAGTGATCCTTCTTTTCAGGGCCCAAATACCTAGGGACGGTGATTTAATCCAAACTCGTGGAGGCTAAACAACCTATTTTTTTCCCTTAGGTCCATTCCCATCGACCTATCTCCGGTGTTGATGAAAAATATCGTTAAAACCATCCAAATCCAATAACCAAAAATTGAAAACTCTTAGTCCATTTAAAATTAGGTTTCCCAAACAACGTTTCTATAGTATAAAGTTAGTCAGCTAAAAAACCCAACTTCCAATTATTGTTCGAAATTTCATATTTCTTGCCCAAATCACTTTAAAATCATTTCATATGATTTATTATAATTTTTTGAAATTTTAAATTTTTTTATAAAGCCTTTTTCAGTAGTTTCCAAATTCCATTACCGAACTTCAAACCTCGATTTTATTTAAAACTTAATTCAGACATATCTGAAAATCTATACATTGAAATCCGAAATTACTTTTTTATTTTAAAGTTATTATCATTAAAAAGAAAACATTTTTCATTCCAGCAAATCCAATTTAAATTGCATCAAATGTAATCGTTTGAAGTTTATGATCGAAATTTGCGAGTTGCTATAGCGCGACAAGTTCTATTTAGTCCATATTGTAATTTCAAAACAAAATTCATCCAATTTACTTCTAATATGTTTATAAACTTTATAAAATATATATAAACTTGTTTAAAAATATTTTCGAATTCCGACTTCAAATTCAATTATAAATCAAAATTGAATATTTTAATATTAATATAATAATATTATTTTTCAAAAATTCATCTTTTGAATTCCAAACTTTGCAGAAATCAAATTAAACATTATATAAGCTTATTGGAATAGTCGATTCGAGTTTAAACCATCATTTTTATGTCTAATTCAAATTCAATTTTGAATTTGCTATTCAGAATTGATTTCAAATTTGAACAAGCCATTTTATAATCAAAATATTTTTCAATTTTGTTTCCTCTTTACAAAAGTTATTCAAAAACATTTTAATCTCATTTCCAAAAAAAACCGAACATAAAATTTCAAACTTTATCTTTGAACCTTATTTCCACATTAAATTAGTATAAAAATCATTTACACCTTTAAATAAGGAAGAGACTTAACTAATTACCAATATAATTCCATAATTTAGGGTGTAATAGGTGAATGTTGATATACAAGCAACAATAACAATCATATGAACATCCATGACAAACTTCAATATTATCATTAATGAATGTTATTAACTACGATACAGGCGTTACGGTAATTAACACTTATCAGTGTATAAATAGAACTAACTACACAACCATTCAACCAACATCAAGAAGATATATTTAACAATTATAAAAACAATATATAAATACAAATATGCAGAGTTTCTCATCGGCATTTCCACTTCGTCTAACTTTAATTGCTGGATACCAACGTTTACGGAAACACGACTTGGACTTGCCTTTGACTTTCTCTCTCCCATTTTCCTTTTATCCAATATATATACACTGTTTTTAATATAGGGAGGAGGAAAAGGGATAGGTGGACAAGGAAAAGTGGTGGAGGCATGGCGGGGGGATGGTGGAGCTAGGCGGTGAAGTGGAGGTGTACTAGGGCTCGGCTAGGGGAGGTGGTGGTTATGGTGGTGGGTGGCAAAGGTTGGCCAGAGGTGGGGTTGTGAAAAGGGAGGCTAAGACGAGTTAAGGGCTATGGAGGGATGAGGAAAACGGGAGACGGGTTGGCGTTGGGGGGGAGGGAGATGGCCGGAAGTTGGCCAGAGAGAGAGGAGGGGAGGGCTCAATCAAGCTAAAGGAAGAGAGGGTAAGAAGGAGCTAAGAAGAAGGAGAAGAAGTGGAATGAAGATGGAGTGAAGAAAGTGGAGGGGGAGGGGCTTCTTTTATAGGCTTAATCAAGGGTATTTTATATAGAAAAAAAAGGACATATGGTAACCTACATGCATGCATGCATGACAACTCATAAGGACATGTGTAATGTCCTTAGCCATGTATTGTGCCACATTTTCATAACACTTCATGGTGTTACAATTTAGTGACACTTATTTGAGTTTCTAAATTTCTATGTCTATGCTACTGATTAGTAATTCCAACAACCGTGGACTAGTTTAATAAAACCTGACAATCTTATCAACTAATTTCCCAATTAAACTTAGTAATTCAAAATAAATATTTTATTTTAAAATTTATATTTAACCTAAAAAGATCATATTTAAGATAGTTGTGTTAATACGTATTTAAAAAGTTCGTTATAACAAAAGCTGATATATCCTTATTAGTATTTTACAGTTTCAAATACTATTTTATTATTTAAACCCAATTCATATGAAAACCAATTTAATATCAAGTATGTTCAAAAATATTGGCTTTAAAGTTGATAAAAAATCTGGGGTCGTTACAAGTTCTATTTGTCATCTTCGTTGTAGGTTCAGTATTTTTTCCTTCCAACGGCATAACAAATAGTAAAGTAACATCCTTAGCTATTATTTTCATTTTTTCTTTATCAAATATGAATGTCTCTTGTTCCGTTGAGTAGTAACTGTTCACTGCATCATTACTATATTGATGTTTCTTACATTCTTTCATAACAATCTTACCTTCATAGAAAACAACAAATAAGTTGTAGAATGGGGTGTTCTTCAATATGTCTATTTTCTTTTTAGTCAACCTGTTTTTTGTCTTTAATAAGCTTTATAATTTTGAAGACTGCTTGAAGCCCATATTTGCATGTTGTTTCTGTTTTTGGGTTTGTCGCAGAAATATCTTTAATTTCTTTATTTTTGATATGGCTTTGTCGTCCTTTGGTGGAGGATCGACAAAATCATCATCCTTCAAAAATGAGGTTAATATCATGTATATTATATATGTGCCATTTATTGATCATATATGAGTGAGATATTGATTGGTATCAGCTATTGCTAATGGTGGTATCAGTTACGACATGCATAATTTTAGTTTTTTCCATCTAGCAACAAGTTATCAGTTTTATTAAATTTGTATAGAATATATAATAACATAGTATCAGTTTTTTACATTGATAGATGTTGGTTTAGTTCAAGTGATTTATTCCATACAGTAACTAGGAATCATTTTTACACAGAGAGAGGTATCATTTTTGTTATATTCTTATAATGTGCACAGTAACATAGTATCAGTTTTATACATTGATAGGTGTCAGTTTAGTTAAACTAATCTATTATATATGGTAAATGGGTATCATTTTCACACAGACATTGGTATCGTTTGTTATATTATTGTGTTATTTACAATAAAAGAGTATCGTTTTAAAACAAATATGGTTATCATATTTTTTGAGCAATGTATTAAAAACAATAACATGGTATCATTTTTGCATGCGATTTAGTATTAGTTTTGATAAAATATGGTAATATGTTCAATTAAAGGATATCATTTTTGTATGGTATTGGGTATCAGTTTTGTTATGTAGTTGCATCAAATAATTATCCACTAAGTATCAATTTTTATATAACATAAATGATATTTTTAATCCAAATATACAAAATGTATAAATTTTATAATACAATAGTATTAGTTATGTTTCAGATTATATTAAAACACTATTTTCAAAGCTTCAAAGCTTTAACTTCATCGAAACATACTATATTTATCATTTTTCCGTTATGAAATTTAGATAAAAATGCTAAAATTTATGATATTATCGGATTTGATTGCTGAACTTCAAATATTTATTTATTTATTTACAATATCATTTACTTGAACAGTTTTCTTGTTAGTAGGTTTTTCTTGTACAATGTTTTCTTGTATATTATTTGTCATTTAATTTTCTTTATTATTTTTTTGTTCATTTCTTCTTTTTATTCTTCTTTCTCTAATTTGTTCTGCATTTATTCTTTTTTGAATATTCGTTTCCTTTGGTTTAACTAGGGTTTCGTTCGAAGCTTTTGTTTGAGTTACAACTTGTAGTTCAATGTCGACTTGGGGTTGAACTAGGGTTTCTACACATTACTTATCTCCATCTTCTATTTGCGGTTCAACTTTGACTGGAGTATTAGTTTGTTGAGGATTATCAGTACATTCTAGTTGAACTTGTGCTTGAACTTACAGTTGAATTTTAGGTGAATTTTTGCTTTTGCATTAAAATTTCATGAGCGACTGGACATGACGGTGTCGATTTAGTTTTAGATGCTGTAATTGTTGATTTGATGATTCCTAATGGTTTTAGTAAAGTTGGAGAGAGTGTTACGAAGGAGTGATCGTATGAGATGATGTAAGAGAGTAACAGTTACTGTTAATTTTGGCTTTGGACCTGTTGTCCTTAGCATAAAAATAAATTGCACGTGTCCTTATCTCTAAATTTTTTAAACAATTTGTCCTTTTCAATTTACCCCTTCTTAAAAATAGAATCTAACAAATAAACATCATTTACAAAGTCGTTGTCTATTAAATAATTGTATAAATAAAAATTCAAACTAACGAAAAATATGATGTTGCTACTTAGAAATAAAATTCAAATTCAACACTAAGATAAAAATATGTTTAAATATTTATTTAAATTATTCTCTTGAATATTTTTTTTATGAATTTTCATCATCACTTCTCTTGAATGTGTTAATCATACATAACTTGTAGAAAACCAATACACATATGAAGCATACATCATCATCACTTGGGAAGCGCATGCCGTAACGCTCATAATAATAAGTTTTTTACCCAACCGTCATTCAATACCCCAAAGCAGAAGAAAATTATTCTCTCTTATTAATTCTAAAAAAATTCATTTTATAGTTGATTTTCTCTAGGTATTTTACTTAAAATCTTAATTATTCATTATTGTAATTATAACAATATTATGTTGGTTCGCTCTTTTATTGTTTTACATTTATATACCAATATAATATATTTTATAATGTAAATATTTCTATCAGGTTTTCTTACATTATTTGACAATTAAATACATATTTAAAAATTAATTTGGTGATCTTAAGTCAAAACTATTCTAATAAAGAACAAAAAACAATTATTTGTTAATTAGTCTAATAATTTCTAAAAAATTGATAATTCAACATGCATATCTATAGAGCCAAGCCCCATACCGAGATATTTGTAAAATAAATCCAATATAAACATTAAGAGTTCACCCTTTAAGCCACACTTACCTATGTCACTCCTAAAATCCATGTGTGAGATTGCCACATGTGCGGGGGCGTGTTGAGACAAGTCGCACATCAGGGAATTTATAAAATAAATCCAGTATAAGCATTAAGAGTTCATCCTTCGCATCGCCAGTTGGTTTTGTGATAATTTGGGGTTCTCTAACATGGTATAGAGAAAGGAATAATTTGGGTGCACAAGCCACACTTGCTCACGTCACTCCTAAGATCCATGTGTGAGATGCCACATATGTGGGAGCGCATTGAGGCAAGTCCCACACCGGGGAATTTATAAAGTAAATCCAGTATAAACATTAAGAGTTCACCATTCACATTGCCAATTGGTTTGTTGCAACATCCTACAATTTTGACAGCCTTTATTCGATATTTAAACCAACTAAAGACGTTCAAAATGACGGGTAGTTGTTTAGCTTACAGGGCTTAAACAGAATATCACACAGAATCAAAGACTGAAAAAAAATGAATAGTATCTCACAGTGGAAATTTTATACAAAATAATATCAGAGTTAATACAACATTTTTATCGTAAACAGCGAAAGAATTAAAATACATGAATTTTAAATGAATAAAATTTTATGGTTTTGGTGAGCTTACACGCGTACGCGTCTTGCATCCTCACGTTCCTCTCCAGTTTTGCGAGCCAAAAATTTAAAATTTGGAACACTTAGGACCTGACCCGAGCGTTCCATGCAAAAACAGGAAACATCCGAGTCAGGATTAAACTTATTTCAAGTTAGCAAATTTCGATAAACACATGAATATAATTAGTTTAACAAATTATGAGTGATTCGAATATCTCAACCCTGATAATTACCGAAATATAGCACCACAGACATAACAAAACAACGCAGCATACGAATATAGATTCTTGCGTGAGGCACGAACCAAGAATCAAGGAAATGACAAGTATTCACAAGAAGGAGGAAATAAAATGTGCCCAGGTTAATAAATATATTACTCTTTTCTTTGGTTCTCATTTGATTGAATACCTTGTATTTACAAGGTTACAGGTGGGTATAACATTTTACATTTATTACTTAATGTACTTGTGTCCATTTAGCATGCATCCAACAAATCATTATGGCATGAGTTTTGCCGCAACATAGGGACAAATCCAATTAAGTTCGGTTCAGTATCTTTTTTTTTTTACTTCTACTAGTTCGTCGAAACCAAATACAAATCATAATCTAGTGATGTTTAACGGTTGTTTCTACTACAAGGGCGGTAAGTACAATACAAATGAGACACAATCACATCAAAGCATTAAGCCATCAACCAAAATTCAGTGTTACCAATAGCTACAACAGACACAGCATGCATTGGAGAGCACAATATGTGCTGCAAGTATGCTAGGCGTAAAATTTTATAGTTATGGTTATACGTACGACAGTCCTTTTATATACACTGCCTCCTAGTAGAACAAGCACTGCATTTCCCTAGTACTGAGAGGGAAAACAAAAAGGGGTCGAATTAAATCTTACACCGGAGTATATGTTTCAGGGTGCTATCATTACCAAAAAGTGGAAAAGTTTCATTTTCTTGCATTGGATTGGCAGGCTTCATCAGGTTTTAGATAGGTTGGGTAAAGATTTGGTTGTTCTAAGCTCAGATGCATCACATACTCTACCGGATCCTTTACAACGTGGTTACTACATAAATATTAGGGTTGTCTTTGATTTACTAGGAGGAAAGTGGCACAAACTTCCATGAGAAGCCATGGATGTCATACTAAGCGCAGCCTTATAAGCGTATACACACAATGGTTTCAACAATGTAATACATTTTGAATTAATGAACAGAGGATGGTAAGTAAAATCACAATTTGCAATAAATGGGGAAGGTCAGAGACTCAACTATACTATATGCAAATTGTACAACCGCTAGACATTTTGAAATTTGGAAGTCTAACATGCAACCACAAACACGAGTGCGACTCAGGAATGGAAACTGACAGGTTCGTGACAGTAACCATTCAAGAATATTTACGGGTTCAACAGAAATTTGGTAAAGGTAGTGCAACATCTAGGTGTACGCGCATATACCCACAAACAACAACCGAATTCAATTAAGTTAACCGTATGCAGATAGAACAACAGTCCACACAAATTATACCCAATGAAAAATCGAAGTAGATGACTTGCAATAAATTTAATCATAAGTTATGCTTACCTTTGTTGATGACTGGCAGAGGCTGCGATGAGCGGATAGGCATGGCTTCAAAGGTAGCGAACACGGAGAGCTATGTGAAGGTGGGCTCGAGCACGGTTAGGCGTAGCAGGGGTCTGGCATTTAGAGGCGGACGGGTGACTAGAAGCCGGTTAGTTTTATACATGAAGGATGCCTCAGATTTGCAGCTGGAAGAGGGTTCATAGTCACTTAGATGATGCAAACTCAACAGTGTGGATTCAGTGGTGAGAGATCTTGGTCAATGGTGTTCTGCTGGTGGTGCGCAGGGTTGAAGCAGCGCCTGGAGAAGGCCGTCGACGGCTCTGGGGGGTTTGTAGGCTATGGAATCAGGTGGCTACACGGTGGTTTGGAGGAGCGAGGGTTTGGTATGAGGCGGCGCGGCTTCCAGGTGCAATGGACGCTGGTCAAAAAGGAGGAGCAAGTGGATTTTGTTAGAGGCGGTGTGATCTGGTGATGACATGCAATGAAGAGGAGGATGAGGTGTTTGAATGAAATTTCAGTGGTGGCCGTCGTTCTGATTTGAGGATTTCGGATTTGGGAGAGACGGATTTTGAACTGGTTTCGGCTGATAAACAAAATTAAAAGGGATGCGAAAATAAAAGGGAGGAGTAAATACATGCGTTGATTTATCTGATAAAGTTTGCTACGTGTTGTTTAAGGGTTCCATGATCTCACAAGTTGCAAAACTATTATTAAGCAAAATTTTAATAGAGTATATACTAATTAATTTACCCTTAGTACACAAATACAAGTTTATTTCAAAAATAGGCTTAAGTTAAATTTAAAACCAGAACCTAAATCTAAATAAAATAAAATAGATTCCCAAGTCAAATAAAATTCAAAATTCAAAATTCAAAACAAATAAAAATGAATTTGTTTATAACTTATCAAATAAAAATAAAATCAAAGTTTACAACTATTTAAACAACTAGATTAAATGTTCAATTTCTAAATTTACACATGTGTAAACTAATTCAAAACCAAGTTTAAAATAAACTAAATCTAATTATTTATATATAAGCTTAATTCCAAACCACAATTTTAACATGTATAAAATCAATTAAATCTGCAAAAATAAAACTCATGTTTAAATTTTAAAACAAAATTTTCATTTCATAACAATACATTCAAAATGTTACAAATGTTAATTTTTTCTCAAACCATTCAAATTCCAATATTAAAATATAAATTCACACATACAAAATTAATTCAAATACGGTTTAAATATACCAGATTCCAATTATAAACAAATGTAATTTTTTTAAATATCAATTCAAATAAATTTCATATATTTAAAACGTTAAAAATCTTGGTTCGTTACAATCTCCCCCCTTAAGGCTTTTCGTCCTCGAAGAGAAGTTATAAAATGTATAGAACAAAGTATTTATTAATACCAAATTGAATTTAAAACAAAATAAACAATAGAATTTAAAATTTTGAAGATCAAAGCATGGTACCATTTCTTTGACTTAAATCCCGGTTTTGTTTTCAAATCATTCGAAATGCTACCATTTTCTTTTTTATATCAAATTATACTCGCTTCAGGATTTTAAAACCAAAAATCATTTCGAAAATTTCAAATATTTCAAAATAAATGACATAAACATTTATGTCTCAAGTCGAGAGGTTTCTCCCAGTGACAAGGCCATGAGGCACGACCTACGCATGTCTCGATATAACGCTAAGTATTTCCCGGCTAACATCCAGACATCGGACACCGAATACAGAGCGCAATGTATATACTCCAGTCTTCATCCAGACATTAGACACCATATATACTTTATTCACGAACACAAGCTAAGTATCTCCCAGTTAACATCCAAACATCGGACACCGAATACAAAGCACGAAGTATATACCTTTCTTTAGTCACGGTTTTCTCGAATCTCGGTAACAAATCATTTCATTTCATATCCCGAAGTTATAAATCATTTCGTAACAATAATAATTTTACAAATACTTTCAAATAGTAGTATTGTTTCTGCACTTCTCAAAATATCAGGATTTCAAGTTGTCGACATTTCTTTACAAAATTTCACTTGTCCATGTTTTGGTCGATGCAAGGCAAAGAATTCGGGAAATAAGAATTAGACAGTTTCAAAAAATTTAAGCACGAATGATTCGAATGATAAACGAAAGGTATCGACAAGTCAAAGGAAAACTAAACGCGTCAACAAGCGAAGGGTTGATACTATATTTTCCGAATATTTGTTTCTATTCAAATTATAATTAAATTTTTCTTTATTACAACTTATTAAAACAAAAATAAGTTATAAAATTTTAGGACTTGAAAATTTTCTAATGTCCAAATTTACAGAAAATTTCGGCAGTATTTTCCCTGCACAGTTTGATCGGGAAAATTTTCCCATACATAAAAACAACAAAAACACATATACATATCTCATCTATAAGATGAGGCATCCCTTATCAGGGGAAAACAACACAAGAAACCAAATACGGTATAAAATCCGAGATGCGTACCTTATATTAGCGTTTATAAACATGTTCGCTTAATATTTTAACATTTAATGTAAAAGCGAACTCTCATGCGAAGTGCACGCCATGGCTTCCTACTAAAACACTTAACAAATATTTAGGATCATGTATGTATATATAACAAAACTTAACATATAAAGCACAAGAAAGCACGATATGTACACTTCGGTATATGTGAACAAGATTTATTCACAAAAGCCAAGGTTTCATTTAAATACAAACTCATTTCATTTTGTTTTAATACCTACATTGTCGTCATTCATTCCAATTTCACCCATTTTACCATTTCTAACATTATCGTTCTATACATTAGTCATTCATATTAAATTTGCTTACATCATATACATATTTCCTTCTTTTTCCATTTAATCGTCCAAACTTCATTATTACTAATGTGCATTATTTTACATTCCATTAATTTCATTCATTCACTTATATTTAGTGGGCTTATATTTAATTATTTGTCATATTTACTTTCAATTTTTTTCCAATCCAATTTCTCAATTGTTTAATGA
Source organism: Allium sativum (assembly GCA_030737875.1). Lineage (NCBI taxonomy): Eukaryota > Viridiplantae > Streptophyta > Magnoliopsida > Asparagales > Amaryllidaceae > Allium > Allium sativum. Next base: position 984,501,568 of record CM060922.1, on the reverse strand, counting down.
ATTCGTAATTTTATCAACAACTTTAATTTTTTTCCGCTTTGTTTCATTTTCATATCTCTTAAATTTTTCCAACAATCGATCTGAATTTCAATATCATTTCAAATCTAGTTTATAAAGTACTTCATTTCAAATCATATTTACATAAATATCCATTTACATAAACTTTCCAAATCTCATTTTCAGTTATGTCATTCTCATATAAATCAATTAGATATGATTATCAATTCCACATCAATTATGTTCCAAATCAATAATTTTCGAGTCTCATACTTATATAATTCATATATATAAGTTTCAAATTTCATACCAAAATATTTGTTATCGATAATCTTTAAAAACAATCGAGATCAAATTAAATTAATTTCAAAAGGATTCGAGTATTTAATTTGGATTTCACATTACAATTATCGATATTCAATTTGAGTCTTTACAATCAATCATTTTGGATCTTAATTTGTTCGGATTGGATATGTACGTTTATCAAAATAACTAAGTTACAGAAAAGTAATTTAGGAAAACTAATATCTTAATGTAAAACTAACTTGAATAAATAGATAGATTTTTAAAATGGATTTGAAATAAATAGATACGCTTTGAAAATAACTAGCATGATATACAACAGATTTAAATAAATAGATAGCTTTGGAAAATAAGACAAATGATTATATAGGTTTGCACGTGGTTTGAAATAAATAAATAGATTTTGGAAAAAGTAAGTTTTAAAATTTTGTTTGAAAACAAAGATAAGTAGGTTTGTAAAAAAAAATTAAATAATATAAATAGATCTAATACCACAATTTCAAATAAATTAGTTTTTGTAATGAATACTACTTTCAAAAAAAGTCCAATCTGAATCAATCATCCAAAATTCAAAATCTTAATTATTGGCAGTTCCCATTCGAGATTAACTCAATTTAACCTCATATTCAATTCATTTACATTTTGAGTCGGACCCAAGGTTCAAATTAGCCCATTACTTGAGTTTCCATTTCATTTTCGATTTCAGTTAAGTTCAAACTTACATTTCAGTTTCAATTTTATTCCACATCGAACTAATTTTCCAAATTCCCATTCATATTCGATTTCCTTTAAGCTTATAAAGATATAACTCAATATTTTAAATTTCACTTGAAATAATCAAATTTACTCAACATGTCGAAAAATCGAACTTCTACTCGATTCATTAAAAATTTAAATTTGGTCATTTTCTTTGAGACAGTCATTCGAGGTATACATATTATATTATCCTAATACAATATAATGGATATCGTTCAACTCATACTTGAGATTCAATTCCAGTTTTTATTATTATTCAAAAATATACATATTTACATATCACATCATGTTTCACAAATCAAACTTCGTTTGAATAAAACTACCAAAGTGGTCTCTCCCACTTTGAGACTCGAAAAATAAATTCAATAACGAAAAATTATCGTTGAAAATTTTTTCCTAGTGACAAAAGTGGGTACTCTATTCGTATTTTCCTTTTTGAAAATATTTCAGAAAGTTACATCAAACATTTTTCCGAAAGTACTAGTATATACCACTTGTTTTTTTTTCCTTAAAAATCAATATCAAAATTTTCCGGAATTCAATTCTCAAATTTTACTCAAAACGATAATCTTTGTTATGACTAAATTCAATTTATTCCACAATTTAGCTTTAGTTGGAATATGCTTTTTTTAAATGGTTCAATATTCCTAAATTTATTCATTCTAAATACTCAACTAGTTAACACTTCCTATATTTCAACCACCATTTGTTCTTATAACCCAGATACTTGATTGCAATTCAATTAGTAAATAACTAAATTTATTAATTTGTTTAAACTCCATTTATATAACTTGACAAACAATGACAACTCAAGGAAAAATTTCGACTGGGGTCAAGATTGGACAGTTTTCAAAAATTCAAACACGAATGGTTCAAATCGATAATGATAAGCAAGAATGACGGAATGTCAAGGAAAACAAAACGCAAAAACCCATGAAAAGGCAAATTTTATATTTCAGACATTTATTACCTACTCAAATTTTAATTCAAATTATTCCCAGTTTCATCGTAATTTATTTGCAAATCAATTTATATCTTACAAACAATAAAGATGTATTTTATTTTAATTTTGCTTATCCATTTCAATTCATATTAATTTATGTATAAACGTTTCATTACAACTTACCAAAACATTTTCAAACACTTTTCTAAACGGTTTCAAGTATTTTCAACGTTTAGATCGGAACCATACATCCATCCCATTTTGAAACTCGAAAATAAATTTCTGATGATGTTGCAATCATTATCGGAATTATCCTCAAGCGACAAGAATGTGATTCTATATGTATCTAGTATATATTGGACTTCGTATATACGTTGATCAGGCGTATATTCAAAAATCCATACATACAAAATAGTCCAATCTCGTCGTCAATAGAATACTCAAAAACTCTTATCATAGATTATATTTTAGAAATAATTACGCTTTTCAAGATGATTCATTAAATTTCTTTTATTTCCAAAATACGCTCTCTCTAAAGTGATTCTGGTGATAATTCGACTCATTCTAGAGCATTGTTACTCTATCTCTAATGATTTTTAAACCTGATAAGCCAAGCTTTGTGAAACCAAAGCTATGATACCCCATGTCACGTCCTGCAATTTTGACCGCGTCTAGTTGATATTTTAGCCAACTAAAGACATTCAAAACGACAGGTAGTTGTTTAGCTTATAGGGCTTAAACAGAATATCACACAGAATCACAAACAGAAAAAAAAATGAACAGTATCTCACAGCGGAAATTTTATACAAAATAATATCAAAGTTAATACAACATTTTTATCGTAAACAGCAGAAGGATTAAAATACATGAATTATAAACGAATAAAATTTTATGATTTTGGCTAGTTTGAGTGCGTACGCGTCTTGCGTCCTCACGTTCCTCTCCAGTTTTGTGAGCCGAAAACTTCAAATCTGGATCACTTAGGACCTGACCCGAACGTTCCATGCAAAAACATAAAACACCCGACCCAATATTAAACTTATTTCAAGTTAGAAAACTTTGATAAACACATGAATATAATTAGTTTAACAAATTATGAATGATTCGAATATCTCAACCCTGATAACTACCGAAATATAACTCCATAGACATAACAAAACAACGCAACATACAAATATAGATTCTTGCGTAAGGCACGAATCAAGAATCAAGGAAATGACAAGTATCCACAAGAAGCAAGCAAATAAAATATGGCAAGGTTAATAAATATATTGCTCTTTTCTTTGGTTCTCATTGGTTTGAATACCTTATATTTACAAGGTTACAGGTGGCTATAATATTTTACATTTATTACTTAATGTACTTGTGTCCATTTAGCATGCATCTAACAAATCATTATGGCATGAGTTTTGGGATAACATAGAGAGAGAACCAATCCAGTTCGGTTCAGTATCTTTTTTATTTTATTTTTATTTTTTACTTCAACTAGTTCGTCAAAACCAAACACAAAACATAATCTAGTGATGTTTAATGGCTGTTTCTACTGCAAGGGAGGTAAGTACAATACGAATGAGACACAATCACATCAAAGCATTAAGCTGTCAACCAAAATTCAGTGTTGCCAATAGCTGCAACAGACACAACATGCATTGGAGAGCACAATATGTGCTGCAAGTATGCTACTCAAGCGTAAAATTTATAGTTATGGCTTAACAGAAATTTGGTGAAGGTAGTGCGCATATACCCACAAACAACAACCGAATTCAATTAAGTTAACCGTATGCAGATAGAACAATAGTCCAAAACAAATTATACCCAACAAAAAATCAAAGTAGACGACTTGCAATAAATTTAACTGTAAGCAATGCTTACCTTTGTTGATGACTGGCGGAGGATGCGATGAGCGGATAGGCATGGCTTCAAAGGTAGCGAACGCGGAGAGCTATGTGAAGGCGGGCTCGAGCACGGTTAGGCGCAGTAGGGGTCGAGCGTTCAGAGGTGTACTGGTGGTTAGAAGCCAGTCGGTTTTCTCCATGAAGGACACCTCGGATTTGCAGCTGGAAGAGGGTTCGCAGTCATTGAGATGATGCAAACTCAACAGTGTGGATTCAGTGGTGACAGGTCTCGGTCAATGGAACTCTACTGGTGGCGTGCAGGTTTGAAGCAGCGCCTTGAAAAGGCCATCGATGGCTCTAGAGGGGTTTGCATGCTATAGATCCAGGTGGTTACATGGTGGTTCGGAGGTGCGAGGGTTTGGTCTGAGGCGGCGCGGCTTCCAGGTGCAGTGGACGCTGGTCAAAAAGGAGGTGCTAGCGGATTTTGTTAGAGGCGGTGCGATCTGGTGATGACATGCGATGAAGAGGAGGATGAGGCTTTGAATGGAATTTCAGTGGTGGTCGTCGTTCTGATTTGGGGATTTTGGATTTGGGAGAGATGGATTTTGAACTGGTTTTGGCTGATAAAAAAATTAAAAGGGAAGTGAAAATAAAAGGGAGGAGTAGATACACGTGTTGATTTCTCTAATAAAGTTTGCTACGTGTTGTTTAAGCGTTCCATGATCTCATAAGTGGCAAAACTATTATTAAACAAAATTTTAATAGAGTATATACTAATTATTTTACCCTTGGTAAACAAGTACAAGTTTATTTCAAAAATAGACTTAAGTTAAATTTAAAACCTAAATCTAAATAAAATAAAATAGATTCCCAAGTTAAATAAAATTCAATATTCAAAACAAATAAAATGAATTAGTTTATAATTTATCAAATAAAAATAAAATCAAATTACAAATATTTGAACAACTAGATTAAATGTTCAATTTCTAAATTTACACATGTATAAACTAATTCAAAACCAAGTTTAAAATAAACTAAATTTATAATATATATATATATAAGCTTACTTCCAAAACACAATTTTAACATGTACAAAATTAATTAAATCTACATAAATAAAACTCGTGTTTAAATTTTAAAACAAAATTTTCATTTCACAACAATATATTCAAAATGTTACAAATGTTAATTTTTCTCAAACCGTTCAAATTCCAATATTAAAATATAAATTCACACATATAAAATTAAATCAAATACGATTTAAATATACCTGGATTCCGATTATAAACAAATATAAATTTCTTAAATATCAATTCAAATAAATTTCATATATTTAAAACGTTGAAAATCTTGGTTCGTTACATTTGTGATAATTTGGGGTTCTCTAACTTGGTATCAGAGCAAGGAATGACTCATGTCCACAATGCCACACTTGTCCATGTCACTCCTAAGATCCACATGTAAGATTGCCACATGTGCGAGGCATGTTGAGACAAGTCCAGGGAATTTATAAAATAAATCTTGTATAAACATTAAGAGTTCACCATTCACATCACCAATTGGTATTATGATAATTTGGGGTTCTTAATAAGGAACAATTCGTGTGCGCAAGTCGTACTTGCTGACGTTACTCTTAAGATCCACGTATGAGATTGCCACACGTGCAGGGGTGTGTTAAGACAAGTCCCACACTGTGGAATTTATAAAATAAATCTATCATAAACATTAAGAGTTCACCCTTCACATTGCCAAATGGTTTTGCGATAATTTGGGGTTCTCTAACTTGGTACAGAGCAAGGAATAATTCGTGGGCACAAGTCTGCCCATGTCACTCCTAAGATCCACGTGTGAGATTATCACACGTGTGGGGGCGCGTTGAGTCAAGCCCCACACTGGGGAGGTTATAAAACAAATCCAGTATAAACATTAAGAGTTCACCCGTCACATCGTCAAAATGGTAAAGCTAATTTTTATTTTAGGCCCGCATAGTTTAAAGTTTCGACAATCATGTATAAAGTATCATAATTTTTCCATTTTACCTTTAAATAGCAACATTCAAATACTATTACAATTATTTGCTGGCTTCTCCTAAATTTTCTTATATTGTTTTACATTAGTGTTCATATACAAATTTATCAAATGGTCTTAAGTTAACATTTTAATAAATCAAATTAACAAATATCTATTTTCTGGACTAGTAAACCATAAAAATGACAATTCACTATGCTTATGTCACATTCGTATGGACAAAAATAGTTAAACCATTTTTTCATTCAAGTTCGCATAGCTAAAATATATAAAAGTTGCCTTTGATTATCTTATATCGTTATACATTCAAGTTTAATTTTTTTTCCCTTAAATTTAGGATAATACAAAGATTTTTTTTTTAATTTTAAATTTCAAAGTTCATTACGTATATATATATATATATATATATATATGCAGTATCTAATTTCTAAAATGATATATCACTAAAAACATGTTTAATGTTATTTCATTCCAAAATTTGTACATAAATTATATTCTTTGTCATTTAAAAAATTTATTTAAAATAAACCATAAAAGTTTGGATTTAATAGCATTGAAAAATAAATAAATGAATTCAGTTATTGTGTTTTTGTAAAAAAATGAAATTTTAATTATTTATCTTTGTACCATTTTTTAACCATTGGGAAAAAATTATACTATATTTTGATTGAAAATATTTTCTTTTTTATTTCATTGTCTTTTTGAGACAAATGTTAAATATTCTTAAAAAGCACTATTGCAAATTAAAATTACTAAGTTATGAAGAAATAAATTAAAAATACTTTTTCTACAAAACTAAAATGACAACATGATCCATATTCTTTCATATCTTATTTTCATTAAATTACTTTTTAGATATTAAGCAAATATTTCATTTATCATTTTGATAATATCATATAATCATTTCTGACATATGTGTTGTTAAAAAAAATTAATGCATATAATTATATCAATTCATTAATACTACACTCCAATATTTTAAGTAATATAATTATTTCCGACATAGGTATTTTCGTTGTTATCTCAAGTAAAATTCAATTCAATTCATATATACTTTTCATTTAATAAAATATAACAAAAGCTAAATGTCAGCTTCAAATTAATATACGTTAATATATCTATAATTTTATAAAAATATCGATTTCAAAACTTTAACAATACTAATATTCATTTATTTTCTTGAAAGAAATTGAATCCTGGAAAATAATAAATCAGTATATAACCTATTTTATCAAAAATCCTAGAAAATAATAAATCAATATGAAACCCATTTTATTAAAGCAACAATAATATAAGAATCTTCAAACGTAAATTTTAACATCAATGGGGACTTGATTTCGTCTTCCCAAGTATTATCGGCGGTTGAAGAACCCGAATCAGAGGGATCAGAGTCAATGGTAAGCGAGGACTCAGCAGTAGGGACTTTTGCAGTAGCAGTGCCATTCGCCTTAGTAGAAGTGGGTAGCGGCACTGGATAGTCGGTCTATCCGACCGCCTCCTCTAACCCTTCCTTTTCTTCAGATCACTCCTTTTATTGCCTCATCGTATCCTTTTGTCTCTCCTGGCATAACTAAGCTTTTCTTATTCTATTGAATCTTAATCCCTGCTCAATGTTTGTGACACCCCACGTCCATTAATGTCACTCATTAAGAGAACGCATTAAGTTTCGTGAAGTGTTATTGTAACAACCCGTAAAATCTGGGCCAGTTTAAAATTTTTATTTTGGCAATTTTAGCGAATTTTGATTATTTAAAATGAATTATTTTAAATAATATCGACGAGAAATTTATTTTGAATATAATTCGAACGTATATATTATACGCGTCGTCGTTAGAATATAAATATTTATATATAATTATAAATAGAATTGAAAATGGCGCGGTAGTTCGATAATTCGATTTCAAACTTCAATTGAATGTACCGGGTGCAAAACAATCCGGATTTTAGTGAAACCAAAAATAATGGAATCTGATAGTGAATATCTTTCCAACGAATCCGAAAAATCAAAAGTTCGTATCAGAAATCAAAAGATATGTCCAGTTGAAAATTCTGAATAGTCGCTATGGAATTCAGGCCCTTAAAAATGGACATTTTGCAAACGACCTCGGATTTCGACGAAACCAGTTTTGTTGGGTCCGTGATGTGAAGTTATTGCTAGGTTTCAAATTTCATAATTTTTTGAATCAATATGTGAGCGTGGCAAAGGAAAACGCGTTTGACCAGTTTCAGTTGATTTTAATCGACTGGAAATTGGCCATTTTTCCAATGGTCTCAGAATTCGACGAAACTAGTTTTGTTAGGACCGTATCGTCAATACGAAGCTAGAAAATATTTTTCGAGAATTTTTAGAGTTAGTATGTGACCCCGGTAATTTGAAAGGTACGTTTAAAATTCAATATATTGATTTAAATGTAAATTCAAACGGAAACTGGGTGTAACGATCAAATCAGCTTACGATACATATCCCATTGTGTTCGGAATGGGGGTATAACGTTATGAACGGCAGGCGGTGGGCCTCGTTTAGAGGTCGTACGTAAAAGTCAACTCTTTGCTAAATTAAATAATTAAATAATAAATAAATAAAAAAAATAATCATTTCCCTCTCCCTTTTATTCTTCTGCTTGGCCCCCCCGTTTAAGTTATCAGAAAGCAAAAGAAAAAAAAAAAAAAACCTAAATCGATTCGAATCGCGCCGCCCCCACTGACCTCGACGCCGACGAAGAGCCGCCCTCCCCCTCAGGCGAACGCCGCCGAAGACAAGCCATCGCCCCCCCTTCCCTCGATCGAAGACCCAAGCGTCTCGAAGCCAGAAGCCGCCCCTCTCGAAACCAGAAGCCATCGCTCCACCCTCCTGCTGCCGACATCGACGCCGCCCCCTGGAAGAAGCCTCCGACGTCTGCGAAACTCCCCCCCCCCCCTCTGTAAGTTTGTTTTTATTTATTTATTTATTTATTTATTTATTTATTTTTTAATTTTATATGAACTGTTTTTATAAAAGAAAGTAAAACTGAAATTTTTAGAAAGTAAAAACTGATTTCTTTTAAAAGAATTTTAAAACCTGATTTTTTAAAGTTATAAAAACCTGATTTTTTAAAGTTATAAAAACCTGATTTTTTTAAAGTTATAAAAACCTGATTTTTTAAAGTTATAAAAACCTGATTTTTTAAAGTTATAAAAACCTGATTTTTTAAAGTTATAAAAACCTGATTTTTTAAAGTTATAAAAACTGATCTAAAAAGATTTTAAAAACAGATTTTTATAAAAGATTTTAAGAACTGTTTTTTTTAAAAAGAAACTGAAAACTGAATTCTGAAAAGAAAATAAAAACAGTTTTGAAAAGAAAACAAAAACTGTTTTGAAAAGAAAATAAAAACTGCATTTTTATAAAAGAGCAAAAACTGAATTGATTTTTAAAAGATTAAAAACAGTTGATTTTAAAAAAAAGGTTAAAACCGATTTTAATTTTAAGTTTAAGCAAAGGGGTTTAAACTTTAAAAAAAAAAGATCGGATTTGTAGAGAGTTAAAAATGTGATTTTTCAATATTGAACTTCGAGTTAAAAATATGATTTTTCAATATTGAACTTCGAAATAAAAATAGGATTTTTATATATTGAACTTCGAGTTAAAAATTCGATTTTTATATATTGAACTTTGAACTAAAAATTCGATTTTTATATATTGAACTTCGAAATAAAAATAGGATTTTTATATATTGAACTTCGAGTTAAAAATTCGATTTTTATATATTGAACTTTGAACTAAAAATTCGATTTTTATATATTGAACTTTGAACTAAAAATTCGATTTTTATATATTGAACTTTGAACTAAAAATTCGATTTTTATATATTGAACTTCGAAATAAGAATATGATTTTTATATATTGAATAGAGAAATAAAAATGTGATTTTTATATATATAGTGACTACGGGCAACGAAGATGACGAAGAGGCGATAACGATGAAGATTTCTATCAAAGTAGAGTCAAGATGGTTGGATAGCTTTTGGTGAGAATTTCTCACTCTTCAATTAAATTTCTAGTTATATATATATATATATACTAGGATGCAGACGGTGCTTAGTAGCACCCGACACAATCGTCCACAGACCATGGACTTGTTTGTTTGGTTGTTTGGTTATTGATTGTGATATTGGTTTGAATGTGGTTTGTGGTGTGAAAAATCGAATCGATAAATTGGTTAGGATTAGACGTGCGCCGTTATAAGGCGAAGGAGTAAGGCTAGGTTAGACTCTTACTCCAAATTTTGTGGTTTGCATAATAAAATTGATATGATTGATGTGTGAATGGTGTGGGCCTTCACTAGACCGGGGATAAGGCTAGGCCTCGTCCCGTTTCTAGTATCGTGCCGTTATGCCGCCGAAATTTTCTAAAATAAGTTAGAAAAATAAAAATATCATTTTATTTAAAGAATGAATTGAATAGAAATTCATAGGTTGAAATAAAAATGTTTTATCGTTAAAAATATAATTTTTAACGTGAAGTGAATAAAATAGAATATTCATTTACAAACCAGACGGTTTGTTTATGTACACCTATTTGAATGACATTGATTGGGACGATAAATTTTACACATCGCCCAACTGCACAAATAAAATATTTGTTTGATTGTTTGAAACCCCACACGGGTGTTGGGATGGAATTTGAAGTTCACTCATCCTGATTGATTAAATATGTCGATCGATTGATTGACAGGCTGTTTTAAGCGTTGAATATCTATATTTGATGCTTATACAGTGTAGTGCACTTTGGTTGATGGTTGATTATTTTTCAATGCTATGATATACATGTGTTGTATGAAAATCCATATAATTAACTTTATATGGTAATTGATTGGGCCTCATTCCAATTTGAAAAATAAAGAATATTATAAAATAAAAGTTCATGTGTTGACAGTACTCATTCATTGAGATTGGTCATATGTTGAACGAAATATTTTAGTAATAAAATTTACACTTTTATCGATATAAAATAAAAGTTCATGTGTTGACAGTACTCATTCATTGAGATTGGTCATGTGTTGAACGAAATATTTTGATAATAACAACTATTTTGAAAAAGAAATATTTGAAATAGAATATTTGAAAATAAAGGAATATATGAAGCCGTGTTGATTAGATTGACGCCATTTCGACGTGATCGATATTTATATCGATTTTAAACGATTTCGAAATGAATTGAATTGAAAACGATTTCGAAATGAATTGAATTGAAGACGATTTCGAAATGAATTGAATTGAAAACGATTTCGAAATGAATTGATTTGAAAACGATTTCGAAATGAATTGAATTGAAGACGATTTCGAAATGAATTGAATTGAAAACGATTTCGAAATGAATTGAATTGAAAACGATTTCGAAATGAATTGAATTGAAAACGATTTCGAAATGAATTGAATTGAAAACGAATTCAAATTGAATCGAAAGCGAATTGAAATGAATTCAAATTGAATTGAAATTTGAATTGAATAGAAATGAATTTTAAAACGAATTTATAAGGAAGAATTCAATTTTGCTTTGAATTGAAATGGAAGTTGAAATAGGTTTTGAAACGATTTTAAAACTATTTATATAATTCGTTTTAAATAGAATCGACGAAATATATCTTATATATATTTTATATATAATATAATGGCCTGAATAGAACGCGCCGCGCCGCGGCAGTTCGTGAATTTCGACCATTTATTTCAAACGGACATTGCGGGAGATCCGACCGTCGGATTCTCCTAAAATCGGAACCGTTGGGTTCGTATCGAAAAGAGCTTTCTAATGAATGTTAGAAATTTGAAATCTAACGGTTGGATTTGGAGATACGTCCAAATCAAATTCGAAAAAGGTTGCTGTAAGTGCAGTTCGATGGCCGTTGATGGAAATCGACTGTACGGGCCTTGATAAAATTATTAAAAATAGTAATAATTTGTGTAAATCATAAGAAATGATTTAGAAAGAATTGGGATGAAAAACTCCATATTTGAAAGGATAAAAATAGGTTTTTATCGAAATGAACTAGTTTTGAACTAGAATTATAATTCTATTTATTTTTAAATAAATAAATTGAATTCGAAAAGGGTTTTAAAAATAACCAAAATTTCCAATGATTGCATTGGAATGGATTTGAATCGAAATTGTCTTCGGAATATTTCGATGTTGGATTTCGTGACTATACAGATGTTGTTATGGAAATTTGAAAGATAGATATATATATCGTTATTTCCAATACGATATTTGTTGGTCGTAGAATTTGATATTGAATATAAGCCGGGATATTTTCTATTCAGGGCCTTGTATTGAATATCAAATGTGATTTGGGTTTGTCGTGAATGGTGTCTTCACTAACACTGTTCTTGAACCCAGTTGAGAAAAGATTAAATCTTTTTATTTAGATTTAATGAAGTGTACCAATTAAATGACATTTAATTGGAATTGAATCGATATTGATTTTTGGGTTTATCGTGAACGGTGTTTTAAATAACACTCGTTCTTTAACCCGATAATTAATGATTGTGATTTTGGGTTTACCGTGAACCGTGTTTTAAATGACACTGATTCTTTAACCCAGTTCACGATTAAAACTAAGTGGAGTTTTAATGAATCTTTAAGTAGATTGAAATGATCGAAAATGGAGTATTACCAGTTTTGCTCCAGGCGATAGTTAAATCTTTAATTAGATTTGAACGTGAAATGGTAATTGAATTTACCGATAACACTGTGGTGTTAGATATGAAGTATTCACAGTTTTACTTCATGGGATGAATAGGTTGGGATTGGGAAATTATAACAAATGATTACTTCGGTAAGGTTCGCTAATCCCGACTAGTTTGAATTGATATTCAAAAGTAGATTAAAGAATAAATTCAAGAATTTATCTTTGATAAAATTAATGGGAACCTTTCCCTATGAATGTGAAATTTAGAAACTAACTGTCGGTTAGCCAAGCAGAATGGTTTTCTGGATATTGATCTGATGTTGGTTTCGGCCTTCGGGGTTAATATTTGGGGAATTATTCTCTTGATTAATTTACGGTTAGTGACTAATGAATTGGAATGAGGCGTATGTTGTGTTTATGTAACACTTATTTAAAATATACGCGAGTTATTCGGGAAGACCGGGTTTATCCCATTCTGAATAACTGATACGACGATAAGTCGAAGATGAAGACGATGGTCGAAGACCGGAGGTCTTCACGTCGTTTGGGTGATAACTGATGATCTTGATTGGGCTGTACACCCAAGAAGATGGAAACAGTTGGTGATCGTCCAGACGTACTTGGAGATCGATGGATATGCGGGGTACTAGGTGCTCCCGGTTTCGTTCAGACCCAGAACGGACTTGTAAATGGACTGTGTGTCTGACATCGGATTTCATTCTGTGTGACTGATATCGGTTGCATAGGATGGTTTGCCTGTGTGGCATGCTAAGATGCAAATGATCAAGGCTTCTGTTGAAAAGCAAAGTCTTGTGGTGATGATCAAAGCACGGCCTTTGTGGCGTAGCTTTGTGTAACGTTTACCTCGCGTGTTTCACACCAGGTATGAACCAAAAACGGGAGACGGACCTCAGGGAGGACTTGCGTTTCTTTCTAGCTAGAAGTGGCGTCAGTGGTTTTACACGCCCTGACGAGTTTGACTTATGTGGTTGTTGCGGTTGCGAGGCGCCTCGGTTATATCGGTTTCGGCCGAATGCATTCTGGTCGGCTGACGGACCAGACTTACACCCCATAGGGTGGGGAGACGTATTGTTCAGGTATAATAATCCACTCCGTGTGGACCGGCCCTGACGATCCAAGGGGCAGTTGCGGCTGTTCCTGTGGCTCGGGCTAGAGAGTCACGAATCGGTTGAGGACTATCTTTTGCCTCGGTTCATAGACGGAAATCCAATTTCCAAATACGTGACATTTGCGGTTTTAATTGTAATCCTATATATGGCGACATAGTGGGATGGGGCGCTTATGCCGCCTATGATTGATACTTATGATTTGAAGTTGTTTTATACACTATGCACTTATTATAGTATCAAACGATTTGTTTTAACTGTATCAAGCATTCTTTGGCTGTTATAAGGGAAAACCCTATCCTCGACTGCGTTGCATTGTGTGATGGGACCTGGGTCTTATAACAGCTTCATTTTTCTTTATTTAGCATTGTGCTGTTTGTTTTATGCACTGGTATTCTTGGGAGGAAACCCGTTCCGTGTTATACGGCGTGGTCCCTTGACATTACCTAATGATTTAAAATAAAGATTAACTGTTTTAGTTCTCACACCAGTCACATGACTGACCTGGAGTTTATTGTTTTAACCTAAACTCTGGGTGCCCTTATTTTGACACGGGCAGCTAGTAGTTTTGGTTTTGCAGATTTATATTCACAGGATTCTGGTTTACAGCTGGAACGATATCCGGAAAGCTTTGTATCCGTATATCTCATTCTAGTTGTGTATTGTATTATTTTCCGCTGCTATGTATTTAAATGTAATTTAAATCTCTGATATTTCTGTGTAATATTCATTTATACTCTGTATATTCTTGTAATCTGATGCATTGTTGTAATATACAATGAAACGTTCTTTTATATGTGTTCTGTTGTGGTTTGTTCTCGAACTATCCGACGCTTTCCTTTACGGGGAAGTTGCGGGTCTTTACACGTGGTATCAGAGCTTTGGTTTACAAAGCTCAGAGAACAAGACACGTTAGAACCATACGAAAGAATTCATCAGATATTGGATTAGTAATATCCAATTAGGATGACTCGTTAGTGATAGGATCAGTAGTATCCTAGAACGAGTGTGAAGAGTATATTTTTAAAATGAAAACCAATTTTGTTTTGAAAATATAAATCAACTATTCGTATTTGATTATTTATTTTAAATTGAATTGGGCAATCCAGTATATAAAGATTTTGCATATATGTCTTGCAAACGTGTGTTCGAAGTTTTAATATATTGGGTAGATATAGAATCCCCCTAGTGCCCGGGAATAATTCTGGTGATGGGGCACTATCGCCAGTATTTATATTCGAGTGTCGAAGGTGTGATATTTATATATTTCCATTAGACTGGTGTGAGAACCAAAATTTGATAGGGCCTATTGTTGTGATTTGGCATCAAAAATCTGATTCTTGACTATGTATCAAAATTATGAATTTGATAATCTAATTCACTAATTGATTGATGTTTTGTGTGGTTTGTTTATTTGTTCGCTAATTTTGAACCATTATGCCTAATTGAACCAAATATTGAATTGTATTGAAAATTGGTCGCAATTTGCTTGCATATACATATACATCATTGAACAGGTCATAGCAAGGAGGCTAGAGCAGAGAATAAAATTTGTTTGCCCGACAAATAGGTACATGTTTACTACATAATTTCCTGTTTTGTTTGGGTGATGACGATTTTGTGAGCCTATTGGCTAGCCGCTTGGCTTTTTCTTTTTCTTTTTGAGATCTGAAGGACCGGGGAAGCTATTTGAAATTCCCCGATGCTCCCGGTGCAGGGGAGGTTATGGCGAAATTTTTCGAAAATTTAGGGTGTTAGCCAAATTTTTGAAATTTTGAAAATTCTCAGAAACTAAAGAGTTGGAGAATGGAAGCCAGATCGAACGTAGAGTTGATTAATCAAACCACTTTCGACTTTGTTCCTTTTCGGGGACGAAAAATTTTAAGTGGGGGAGATTGTAACAACCCGTAAAATCTGGGCCAGTTTAAAATTTTTATTTTGGCAATTTTAGCGAATTTTGATTATTTAAAATGAATTATTTTAAATAATATCGACGAGAAATTTATTTTGAATATAATTCGAACGTATATATTATACGCGTCGTCGTTAGAATATAAATATTTATATATAATTATAAATAGAATTGAAAATGGCGCGGTAGTTCGATAATTCGATTTCAAACTTCAATTGAATGTACCGGGTGCAAAACAATCCGGATTTTAGTGAAACCAAAAATAATGGAATCTGATAGTGAATATCTTTCCAACGAATCCGAAAAATCAAAAGTTCGTATCAGAAATCAAAAGATATGTCCAGTTGAAAATTCTGAATAGTCGCTATGGAATTCAGGCCCTTAAAAATGGACATTTTGCAAACGACCTCGGATTTCGACGAAACCAGTTTTGTTGGGTCCGTGATGTGAAGTTATTGCTAGGTTTCAAATTTCATAATTTTTCGAATCAATATGTGAGCGTGGCAAAGGAAAACGCGTTTGACCAGTTTCAGTTGATTTTAATCGACTGGAAATTGGCCATTTTTCCAATGGTCTCAGAATTCGACGAAACTAGTTTTGTTAGGACCGTATCGTCAATACGAAGCTAGAAAATATTTTTCGAGAATTTTTAGAGTTAGTATGTGACCCCGGTAATTTGAAAGGTACGTTTAAAATTCAATATATTGATTTAAATGTAAATTCAAACGGAAACTGGGTGTAACGATCAAATCAGCTTACGATACATATCCCATTGTGTTCGGAATGGGGGTATAACGTTATGAACGGCAGGCGGTGGGCCTCGTTTAGAGGTCGTACGTAAAAGTCAACTCTTTGCTAAATTAAATAATTAAATAATAAATAAAAAAAAAAAATAATCATTTCCCTCTCCCTTTTATTCTTCTGCTTGGCCCCCCCGTTTAAGTTATCAGAAAGCAAAAGAAAAAAAAAAAAAAAAAAACCTAAATCGATTCGAATCGCGCCGCCCCCACTGACCTCGACGCCGACGAAGAGCCGCCCTCCCCCTCAGGCGAACGCCGCCGAAGACAAGCCATCGCCCCTCCTTCCCTCGATCGAAGACCCAAGCGTCTCGAAGCCAGAAGCCGCCCCTCTCGAAACCAGAAGCCATCGCTCCACCCTCCTGCTGCCGACATCGACGCCGCCCCCTGGAAGAAGCCTCCGACGTCTGCGAAACTCCCCCCCCCCCTCTGTAAGTTTGTTTTTATTTATTTATTTATTTATTTATTTATTTATTTTTTAATTTTATATGAACTGTTTTTATAAAAGAAAGTAAAACTGAAATTTTTAGAAAGTAAAAACTGATTTCTTTTAAAAGAATTTTAAAACCTGATTTTTTAAAGTTATAAAAACCTGATTTTTTAAAGTTATAAAAACCTGATTTTTTTAAAGTTATAAAAACCTGATTTTTTAAAGTTATAAAAACCTGATTTTTTAAAGTTATAAAAACCTGATTTTTTAAAGTTATAAAAACTGATTTAAAAAGATTTTAAAAACAGATTTTTATAAAAGATTTTAAGAACTGTTTTTTTTAAAAAGAAACTGAAAACTGAATTCTGAAAAGAAAATAAAAACTGTTTTGAAAAGAAAACAAAAACTGTTTTGAAAAGAAAATAAAAACTGCATTTTTATAAAAGAGCAAAAACTGAATTGATTTTTAAAAGATTAAAAATAGTTGATTTTAAAAAAAAGGTTAAAACCGATTTTAATTTTAAGTTTAAGCAAAGGGGTTTAAACTTTAAAAAAAAAAGATCGGATTTGTAGAGAGTTAAAAATGTGATTTTTCAATATTGAACTTCGAGTTAAAAATATGATTTTTCAATATTGAACTTCGAAATAAAAATAGGATTTTTATATATTGAACTTCGAGTTAAAAATTCGATTTTTATATATTGAACTTTGAACTAAAAATTCGATTTTTATATATTGAACTTCGAAATAAAAATAGGATTTTTATATATTGAACTTCGAGTTAAAAATTCGATTTTTATATATTGAACTTTGAACTAAAAATTCGATTTTTATATATTGAACTTTGAACTAAAAATTCGATTTTTATATATTGAACTTTGAACTAAAAATTCGATTTTTATATATTGAACTTTGAACTAAAAATTCGATTTTTATATATTGAACTTCGAAATAAGAATATGATTTTTATATATTGAATAGAGAAATAAAAATGTGATTTTTATATATATAGTGACTACGGGCAACGAAGATGACGAAGAGGCGATAACGATGAAGATTTCTATCAAAGTAGAGTCAAGATGGTTGGATAGCTTTTGGTGAGAATTTCTCACTCTTCAATTAAATTTCTAGTTATATATATATATATACTAGGATGCAGACGGTGCTTAGTAGCACCCGACACAATCGTCCACAGACCATGGACTTGTTTGTTTGGCTGTTTGGTTATTGATTGTGATATTGGTTTGAATGTGGTTTGTGGTGTGAAAAATCGAATCGATAAATTGGTTAGGATTAGACGTGCGCCGTTATAAGGCGAAGGAGTAAGGCTAGGTTAGACTCTTACTCCAAATTTTGTGGTTTGCATAATAAAATTGATATGATTGATGTGTGAATGGCGTGGGCCTTCACTAGACCGGGGATAAGGCTAGGCCTCGTCCCGTTTCTAGTATCATGCCGTTATGCCACCGAAATTTTCTAAAATAAGTTAGAAAAATAAAAATATCATTTTATTTAAAGAATGAATTGAATAGAAATTCATAGGTTGAAATAAAAATGTTTTATCGTTAAAAATATAATTTTTAACGTGAAGTGAATAAAATAGAATATTCATTTACAAACCAGACGGTTTGTTTATGTACACCTATTTGAATGACATTGATTGGGACGATAAATTTTACACATCGCCCAACTGCACAAATAAAATATTTGTTTGATTGTTTGAAACCCCACACGGGTGTTGGGATGGAATTTGAAGTTCACTCATCCTGATTGATTAAATATGTCGATCGATTGATTGACAGGCTGTTTTAAGCGTTGAATATCTATATTTGATGCTTATACAGTGTAGTGCACTTTGGTTGATGGTTGATTATTTTTCAATGCTATGATATACATGTGTTGTATGAAAATCCATATAATTAACTTTATATGGTAATTGATTGGGCCTCATTCCAATTTGAAAAATAAAGAATATTATAAAATAAAAGTTCATGTGTTGACAGTACTCATTCATTGAGATTGGTCATATGTTGAACGAAATATTTTAGTAATAAAATTTACACTTTTATCGATATAAAATAAAAGTTCATGTGTTGACAGTACTCATTCATTGAGATTGGTCATGTGTTGAACGAAATATTTTGATAATAACAACTATTTTGAAAAAGAAATATTTGAAATAGAATATTTGAAAATAAAGGAATATATGAAGCCGTGTTGATTAGATTGACGCCATTTCGACGTGATCGATATTTATATCGATTTTAAACGATTTCGAAATGAATTGAATTGAAAACGATTTCGAAATGAATTGAATTGAAGACGATTTCGAAATGAATTGAATTGAAAACGATTTCGAAATGAATTGAATCGAAAACGATTTCGAAATGAATTGATTTGAAAACGATTTCGAAATGAATTGAATTGAAGACGATTTCGAAATGAATTGAATTGAAAACGATTTCGAAATGAATTGAATTGAAAACGATTTCGAAATGAATTGAATTGAAAACGAATTCAAATTGAATCGAAAGCGAATTGAAATGAATTCAAATTGAATTGAAATTTGAATTGAATAGAAATGAATTTTAAAACGAATTTATAAGGAAGAATTCAATTTTGCTTTGAATTGAAATGGAAGTTGAAATAGGTTTTGAAACGATTTTAAAACTATTTATATAATTCGTTTTAAATAGAATCGACGAAATATATCTTATATATATTTTATATATAATATAATGGCCTGAATAGAACGCGCCGCGCCGCGGCAGTTCGTGAATTTCGACCATTTATTTCAAACGGACATTGCGGGAGATCCGACCGTCGGATTCTCCTAAAATCGGAACCGTTGGGTTCGTATCGAAAAGAGCTTTCTAATGAATGTTAGAAATTTGAAATCTAACGGTTGGATTTGGAGATACGTCCAAATCAAATTCGAAAAAGGTTGCTGTAAGTGCAGTTCGATGGCCGTTGATGGAAATCGACTGTACGGGCCTTGATAAAATTATTAAAAATAGTAATAATTTGTGTAAATCATAAGAAATGATTTAGAAAGAATTGGGATGAAAAACTCCATATTTGAAAGGATAAAAATAGGTTTTTATCGAAATGAACTAGTTTTGAACTAGAATTATAATTCTATTTATTTTTAAATAAATAAATTGAATTCGAAAAGGGTTTTAAAAATAACCAAAATTTCCAATGATTGCATTGGAATGGATTTGAATCGAAATTGTCTTCGGAATATTTCGATGTTGGATTTCGTGACTATACAGATGTTGTTATGGAAATTTGAAAGATAGATATATATATCGTTATTTCCAATACGATATTTGTTGGTCGTAGAATTTGATATTGAATATAAGCCGGGATATTTTCTATTCAGGGCCTTGTATTGAATATCAAATGTGATTTGGGTTTGTCGTGAATGGTGTCTTCACTAACACTGTTCTTGAACCCAGTTGAGAAAAGATTAAATCTTTTTATTTAGATTTAATGAAGTGTACCAATTAAATGACATTTAATTGGAATTGAATCGATATTGATTTTTGGGTTTATCGTGAACGGTGTTTTAAATAACACTCGTTCTTTAACCCGATAATTAATGATTGTGATTTTGGGTTTACCGTGAACCATGTTTTAAATGACACTGATTCTTTAACCCAGTTCACGATTAAAACTAAGTGGAGTTTTAATGAATCTTTAAGTAGATTGAAATGATCGAAAATGGAGTATCACCAGTTTTGCTCCAGGCGATAGTTAAATCTTTAATTAGATTTGAACGTGAAATGGTAATTGAATTTACCGATAACACTGTGGTGTTAGATATGAAGTATTCACAGTTTTACTTCATGGGATGAATAGGTTGGGATTGGGAAATTATAACAAATGATTACTTCGGTAAGGTTCGCTAATCCCGACTAGTTTGAATTGATATTCAAAAGTAGATTAAAGAATAAATTCAAGAATTTATCTTTGATAAAATTAATGGGAACCTTTCCCTATGAATGTGAAATTTAGAAACTAACTGTCGGTTAGCCAAGCAGAATGGTTTTCTGGATATTGATCTGATGTTGGTTTCGGCCTTCGGGGTTAATATTTGGGGAATTATTCTCTTGATTAATTTACGGTTAGTGACTAATGAATTGGAATGAGGCGTATGTTGTGTTTATGTAACACTTATTTAAAATATACGCGAGTTATTCGGGAAGACCGGGTTTATCCCATTCTGAATAACTGATACGACGATAAGTCGAAGATGAAGACGATGGTCGAAGACCGGAGGTCTTCACGTCGTTTGGGTGATAACTGATGATCTTGATTGGGCTGTACACCCAAGAAGATGGAAACAGTTGGTGATCGTCCAGACGTACTTGGAGATCGATGGATATGCGGGGTACTAGGTGCTCCCGGTTTCGTTCAGACCCAGAACGGACTTGTAAATGGACTGTGTGTCTGACATCGGATTTCATTCTGTGTGACTGATATCGGTTGCATAGGATGGTTTGCCTGTGTGGCATGCTAAGATGCAAATGATCAAGGCTTCTGTTGAAAAGCAAAGTCTTGTGGTGATGATCAAAGCACGGCCTTTATGGCGTAGCTTTGTGTAACGTTTACCTCGCGTGTTTCACACCAGGTATGAACCAAAAACGGGAGACGGACCTCAGGGAGGACTTGCGTTTCTTTCTAGCTAGAAGTGGCGTCAGTGGTTTTACACGCCCTGACGAGTTTGACTTATGTGGTTGTTGCGGTTGCGAGGCGCCTCGGTTATATCGGTTTCGGCCGAATGCATTCTGGTCGGCTGACGGACCAGACTTACACCCCATAGGGTGGGGAGACATATTGTTCAGGTATAATAATCCACTCCGTGTGGACCGGCCCTGACGATCCAAGGGGCAGTTGCGGCTGTTCCTGTGGCTCGGGCTAGAGAGTCACGAATCGGTTGAGGACTATCTTTTGCCTCGGTTCATAGACGGAAATCCAATTTCCAAATACGTGACATTTGCGGTTTTAATTGTAATCCTATATATGGCGACATAGTGGGATGGGGCGCTTATGCCGCCTATGATTGATACTTATGATTTGAAGTTGTTTTATACACTATGCACTTATTATAGTATCAAACGATTTGTTTTAACCGTATCAAGCATTCTTTGGCTGTTATAAGGGAAAACCCTATCCTCGACTGCGTTGCATTGTGTGATGGGACCTGGGTCTTATAACAGCTTCATTTTTCTTTATTTAGCATTGCGCTGTTTGTTTTATGCACTGGTATTCTTGGGAGGAAACCCGTTCCGTGTTATACGGCGTGGTCCATTGACATTACCTAATGATTTAAAATAAAGATTAACTGTTTTAGTTCTCACACCAGTCACATGACTGACCTGGAGTTTATTGTTTTAACCTAAACTTTGGGTGCCCTTATTTTGACACGAGCAGCTAGTAGTTTTGGTTTTGCAGATTTATATTCACAGGATCCTGGTTTACAGCTGGAACGATATCTGGAAAGCTTTGTATCCGTATATCTCATTCTAGTTGTGTATTGTATTATTTTCCGCTGCTATGTATTTAAATGTAATTTAAATCTCTGATATTTCTGTGTAATATTCATTTATACTCTGTATATTCTTGTAATCTGATGCATTGTTGTAATATACAATGAAACGTTCTTTTATATGTGTTCTGTTGTGGTTTGTTCTCGAACTATCCGACGCTTTCCTTTACGGGGAAGTTGCGGGTCTTTACAGTTATAGGTAAACAAAATAATAATATTACAAGACAGATATAAAATAACAACGGAATTTAAAACTTTATTAAGCAGAAAACATCATGGTTCAAAACATGGTTACATTATGAGTCTGAAATACATAAAACCCAGTACATTAACTTAAAATTTCTATCTTGTACTAAAATCATCAGAATACAATAAACATGAAAAGAACTTAATCCCCAAAAACATAGTCATAGTAGAAAAGGTACGAAATCAAGCAGTACATATATGCAGCTGCAAGAAGAAGTAAAGAAGAATCCTGATCAAGCTTGAGTATTCCCACCCTGAGAACCTGGAGGGGGGAGACGGAAGAGAAAGAAAAGGAAACAAAATAGGTTAGACATAAAGTCTGGCGAGTCCAGTTACTTTTAGCATATAAATAAGTAAAAGTATCATGACAGGCATATAAAATGGATAAGAGAGATTACAGCATACAAAGCAGGTATGACAAGGTAAACAGGATAAAATGAACAAAAGGTATATGTATAGCTCTTCTCTAGTACTTTTCTATTTCTCTGCACCAATACTAGTATCATATGAACAAGATGATCCCCAGCAAGATGGTAGACTTAGGCGTACTTCTAGTGAGAGGTTTTACCCCATATAATAACAGGCAACCCAACTGAACATACCGGAGTTACCCCTAAGGATAATAACGGGCTCCTAAACATACCAGGGTATAGATGTACCCTAATCACTACCCCGATCGATCGGCTCCCTACTCCGTAGATACCCTGTGTTGGCACAGCAGGATGTATCATTTCCCAAAGTGGCAACCCTTGTTTTCAGGATGTGCACAACCATATCTACTGATGTCACAACGTCTTAGCCTCCTCTTGTCCGGACCCATGCACGCACATGAACCCGTCGGAATGCATTGCCCGCACCGTCCCCTCTTTTGAATCTCTTACAATCATCCCAATAAGTGTTCCCCGACTCCGACCTAGTTCAGAATACTCGTTTGATACCTATATATGGGTTACTGACTTAATCGGGTCCCACACACAAGATGATACAAGCTTCCCCCTATGCTTGCATCCCCACTACTAGGATTTCCATAGTTTATGTCATACCAGAGTAATAAAATTGCATATTAACCCCAACATGTTAAGTTTGTGGGTCTATATATAAATATTACCCACCACCTCAAGATATACTTAACTCTCCCACTGTTACAAGCAAGTTTACTAAACCCGTACTCAAGTTAGCATATTCGTGTAATCCCTATGGATTCAACAAGGTTAAGTATTCAAGTGCATTACCATTTATTCATTTATGGTTATGATGCGCTAGACCTCTCACATTGAGCCTACAACTTGTGGATGCTGGATATGTCAAGCGGGTCCGGACAGACTTCTTCCACAAGTCGGACTTAACCTCGTGCTTAGCCTATTACGTGTTTATGCACTTAGACCCCTCACATTAGATTCACCACTTGTGGTCACTGGATATGTTGAGCGGGTCCGGGCAGACTTCTACCACAACCGTAATCTTACCTCATGTCTAAGCACAGTTATAGTTTCTAATTACTGTAAATCTAGACATTTCATTCTTTAAAAATTATCCCTATTTCATTATAGGTTTTCATGCCCATTGCCAAGTCATATTCATTATGTACCATACCCCAAATTAAGATCTAAATCACAGTTTGATTTATTCCCCAAACCCATATTCATGTATTTAATTCAAGTTATACCCAAATTTTCCAATACAAGTTATGCCCCAATTCTAACGTTTTTCCCACGTCCCCAATTTCACGCATTCGCATATTTCAGCGGTATGCCTAGGCTCGAAGGTAGCCTGGTTATAAAATAAAAAGGGAAATGAAGAAGGGGAAGAGAACAAAAATAAACTAACTAACAAGATTGACATATGATGGTAGAAATAGACATAGCAACTAATAATCATACAGTGACAAAATTGAGCACAATGACAAGATAGGCATAAAGGAACATATTTGATGAACATGTGATAATAGAATTGATTAGGCATAGTGTCATGATCATAAAAAGGCATGATGAGATTTAACAATGAATTAGATGTACAAATAATGGCACACCTAACATGATAAATAGGCATAGGTTTAGATTTGATTCATAGTCATGTCAAAATAACTTAGATACACAGGTTATGGCAGATATGATATGATTCAGTTAGTCACATGCTTAGATCCAATTCATAACATGTCTAGATTAACTTTTAAGTATTCTTATATAAAAATAACGTAGACTCACAGAGAATGGATCTAAGAAACAGAGGAATAATTGCAGATGTTGAATCACATATCTCAGAACTTGAATGTTGAAGAAGAATAAGCTATTTTAATCTAGGAAGCGGCAGCATCTCGTTCTCCATTGTTTTTTGTGTATAAAAACAAGAGAAATGGGTCCTATTTATAGCCTAAAGCCAACGAATCTAGCCAAGAATTCAGTCCACATACGCAAAAGTATATTTCTCCCGGATCAGGGGGGTGTCGACATGGGTGGCAACACCCCCTTATGGTGTTGACCCCTAACTGCACCATTTCCCTCCCAGGCTTCCCGCTTATGATTTTTAATTATTTTGAACGGTTTTGACTTGGTTATGTATATATATACACACATATATATATATATATATCTTATGCGTATACAAACTTCAGACCTTAACATCTTCTTCATATAGTGTCCGTTTTATGCAATGTCTCAAGAAAAATTCCGAGACGAATGCAATGGCATAGTCCATTTCACTTAATTCCAATTATTTAATTAAGTGTTCCTTAGTTTACCATTTTAGTGTGTTGTGAAATTACGGGATGTTACATTCTCCCCTACTCAAAGGATTTCGTCCCCGAAATCTCCCAGTTAAGAAGAATGTATATCCTAACATCCACATCCATCTGCTCATCCACCAATCACAGGCATACATTATCCTTAAAGATTTCTAATGCTTATATGAACATATGAAAAGGTGTGTGTATATGTCCCAATGCTAATGCGAAAGGTTAGGCAGTCTACTGATTCAGTCGACCTCCTTAATGCAATGTATGTTAGTGCCATGAATCCAACATGTATGCTAATAGTCTTAGTATAACATGTAAGTTTTATATGTGTGCACAATCATTCATCCAAATGCAACATCCACATGGTGATACACCCACTCTCATCCATTAAAAGAAGAAAAACGCACACACATCCATATGCCGTATGAGAGTGATTGAGCCAATCTAGTTCCTAATGTGTGTGTATATGCATCCACGAGAAACCACTAGCAAACACTTGCATCCATCAAATATAACATGCCTCAAACACATGTTTACATCCATTGGTTCCTTATCTAAAGGTCGAAGATTTGATCTATAGGATATACTCAAATGATAGAAACAAGCATGCATAATAGCTTTGGAAAAGAAGTTAAAACCATACCATTGAAAAGAAAATGGTACGAAGCGCGAATCTTGTCTTCGGTCTCCCAAGTTGCATCCTCTTGGTTATCTCCCCACTGAACTTTCATCAACTTAACTTCTCTGTTGCGTAGCTTCTTAAGCTCTGATCCAAGAATACGGGTAGGAACTCGTCTAATTGTCGCCTCCCGTTCCACCTCTTCTTCCTCTATATACTCGACTCAACTACTTCTGTGGTATCATGCAAACATTTCCTTAAATGAAAAATGTGGAAAACATCATGAACGCCGGATAGTCTCTCTAGTAGCTTTACTCTATAGGCCATTTGGCCAATCCTTTTTGTTATGGGAAATGTACCTACAAATCTTGGTGTCAATTTCCCTACAGATTCAAAGCAAACCACATTCCTTAACGGTGATACCTTGATGAAAACCATGTCTACCACCTCAAACTCAATGTTAGTCCTTCTTCTATCTGCATAGGACTTTTGCCTATCCTGAGTTGTCTTTATGCGTCTGCAGATAAGGTAAATCTTTTCTGAAGTTTCTCTAACCATATCCGGTCCAAGTAGAAGTCTTTCTGTAGACTCCCACCAACATTTCGATGATTTAAAGGGTCGCCCGTTTAATGCTTCGAAGGGTGCCATGCCAATGCTAGCTTGATAACTGTTGTTATAGGCGAACTCTACTAAAGGAAGATGCTCTTCCCAAGTCCCTCCGAAGTCTAAGATACACAGTCTTAAAAGGTCCTCAAGGACTCTATTCACCCTTTATGTCTATCCATCGGTCTAAGGGTGATAAACGGTGCTTAAACACAACTGTGTACCTAATGCTTCTTGCAAGCTCCTTCGAAATTCACTAGTGAAAATAGGGTCACGATCACTTACGATACTGGAAGGTACTCCATGAAGACGGACTATCTTACGAACGTAAACTGCTACCAACCATGCTGCCATCCTCTTACTCTTAAATGGAATGAAATGAGCGCTCTTAGTAAGTCTGTCTACTATAACCCAAATGCTGGTGTTGCCTTTCCTTGATCTAGGCAAACCATCGACGAAATCCATAGAGATGCTCTCCCACTTCCACTGTGGGACCTCCATCCACCTTTGTTGCCTTAAATTAAGATCCTTTGCAAGAACAAGTACTTGAGAGATTTATGATCTGTGTACAACTCAAACTTCTCTCCAAGTAGATAATGGCGCCACATCTTAAGCGTGAATACTATGGCAGCTAGCTCTAAGTCATGGATTAGGTAGTTTTTCTCATGAACTCTCAGTTATCTATCTCCATAACATACCACCCTTCCCTATTGCATCAAAACCGCATGAAGTCCTGTACCACATGCATCAGTGTATACTGTTAACACTTTGTTCCCATCGGTCAAGGTCAAGATTGGGGCTGTTGTCAGAGCCCTATTCAATCGCCAGAAAGCATCGTCACAATCTACATTCCAAGAAAATGTCAGATTTTTCTTCGTCAGCTTGGTGAGTGGGTCTGATATCTTTGTGAAGTCCTTAATGAACTTCCTATAATAACCTGCTAACCCCAGAAAACTTCTCACCTTCGCTGCATTTTTTAGGATCTGCCAATCTTGAACTGCAACTACCTTTGCAGCATTTACTACTATCCCATCTTTCGAAACCACATGCCCTAGAAATCTTACTTCTTTTCTTAAAAAATGACATTTGGAGAACTTTGCCTTAAGCTGATGCGCACGTAGAGTTTTCAACACCTTCCTTAAATGTAAGGCATGCCCTTTTTCGCTCTTTGAGAAAATCAGGAAATCATCAACGAATATCACAATGAACTTCTTTAGAAACTCTTGAAACACCCAACTCAGCAGATCAACAAAATAGGCGGGTGCATTCGTCAACCCAAAAGGCATAATGAGCCACTCGATGAAACCTTTTGGAGTTCTAAAAGCGGTCATGTCTATACTGTCCTCGACCACCCTCAACTGATGAAATCCTATGGCCAAGTCTAGTTGAGAGAAAACCGATGCACCAACAAGCTGGTCAAACATATCATCTATCCTCAAAAGTGGGTGCTTATTTTTCTTAGTAAGCTTATTCAACTCCCTATAATCCATACATAAGCGAAGAGAACCATCTGCCTTAGTTGCGAATACCACCAGAGCACCCCATTCAGATATGCTTCACCTAATAAACCCTTTCTCAAGTAGCTCCCTTACTTGCTTGCTAAGCTCCCTCCTTTCTTTTGGATCCATGTGGCGCACAGGAAATGCAACTGGCTTTGCATTGTCCACCAAGTATATACGGAAATCAATCTCGCGCCTCGGAGGTATTCCCCGAACCTCATCAAAAACATTAGGATACTCACGGATTACAGGTACCAATCGCAGATCATCTATAGATGCATCAAGTGACTCTAGGAAACTAAGCATGACATAACCTTTTGGGTCACAAGAAATCTCGAGGGTCCTCCGATGACAAGTCAAAAGTCTAACGACTCTCCTCTCACAATCCAGAATGGCACCATACATGGCTTGCCAATCCTTCCTTAAAATCGAACCATAGCCCACGAAACCAAGCACATATGCATCGCACTCAAACTCGACGCCCAACATAGATATTCTCAAACCCCGACAAATCATAGATAAATGAGCCATACCACCAATGAGGTTTGAGACAACAATGGGATCCAAAACCATACTAGTACTAAGGTGCATAGACTCAACCATAGAATCAGATATAAAAGAACGCGAAGAGCCAGAATCAAAAAGATTTCTAATAGGATAAAGAAATTAAATCTTCAACGGAAACTTTCCTACCTCTGTCTAGCGCACCAGCCATGAGAGCATGCACCTACCCTCCCGAATATCCTGCCCTTTGACCTTGTCGTTGCTTCTTCGGGAACTCCGTAGAAAAGTGTCCGACCTCTCCACAATTGAAACAAGTATTCTTCCTTCTTTTGCAGTCCTTGATCAAGTGACCCTCGCCTCCGCAATTATGACACTTCCTCTTATCTCTAGCCTTGTCGTCCTTTCCGCCTTTCTTTTGTTGTTGTTGTTGTTGTTGTTGTTTTGTCCTTTCTTGGGCCACACTTTCTTGTTTTGTGTTTCCTCAACCATAGCTTCTTTCTTTTCACCTTTATCTTCCTCATGCATCAATGCCATATCAATGAGCCTTTCAAAAGTTTCCCCCATCGGAATATGAGAAATAGCTAACCCATAAAGGGATTCATTCAACCCTCCAGCGAACCACAAATCTTTCTTATGCGGGGTATCTACTAGCTCCAAATCAAACCTCGCCAATTGGTTGAACTTGTTAACATACTCTTTGACAGTCATGCCTCCTTGCTTGAGTGCCAGAAAACTTTCCGTTTGCATACTTTTCTCAGCTTGAGAAAGAAACTTCATTTCAAATCTCTGCCGAAAATCATTCAAGTCTCCACTGGACGCCCTGCTTGTATCACTTCCCACCAGAATGAAGCCTCATCTTTCAGCATTCAAGCAGCCAACTGAATCTTCCTACGATCGTCAACTTTGAAAATTCCAAACAAGTCCTTTGTCTCTTTAAGCCAATCCCTTGTTTCTACGAAATTTTCGGTCCCTCGGAATGGCTTTCCACCCATAGCACAGGAAATCTTAGAGAAATTATCTACTTGCGGAGGAGGAGGATGAGGAACAACGGGTGCAGCTGGGGGAGGAACGTCTGCTTAACCACCGACAGGCGTCGTGGCCTCTAGATACCTACGAAACCAGCTTGGTATCGTAACGCCCTCAGAATATTAGGTTCCTAGACATGCCGAAAAGAAAAGGAAAAGGGATTCAAATAGAGAATTGAAAGATATTACATATGGATTTGGGGAGTATGTTTTTCAAAATAGAATTTTCTTTTGAAAATGCTTTCTTTTAAAACTATTTTGAAAAAAGTTTTCAAAATCTTTTATCCGATCTGGTAACCTTCAGCTTTGGTACCGAGTGTGACACCCCACATCCGATAATGTCACTCATTGAGAGAATGGATTAAGTTTCGTGAAGTGTTATAGGTAAACAGAAACAGAAATATTACAAGATAGATATTAAATAATAGCGGAATTCAAAACTTTATTAAGCAGAAAGCATCGTGGTTCAAAACATGGTTACATCATGAGTTTGAAATTCATAAAACCCAGTACATTGACTTAAAATTTTTGTTGTATACTAAAATCATCAGATTACAATAAACATGAAAAGAGCATAATCCCCAAAAACATAGCCATAGTAGAAAAAGTACGAAATCAAGTAGTACATCTAAGCAGCTCCAAGTAGAAGTAAAGAAGTATCCTGATCAAGCTTGAGTATTCCCACCCTGAGAACCTTGGAGGGGGAACGAAAGAGAAAGAAGAGGAAACAAAATAGGTCAGACATAAAGCCTGGCAAGTCCAATTACTTTTAGCATATAAATAAGTAGAAGTATCATGATAGACATATAAACTGGATAAGAGAGATAACAACATATAAAGCAGGTATGACAAGGTAAACATGACAAAATGAACATAACGTATATGTATAGTGCTTCTCTAGTACTTTTCTCTTTTTCCGCACCAATACTAATATCATATGAACAAGATGATCCCCAACAAGATGGTAGACTTAGGCGTACTTCTAGTGAGAGGTTTTACCCCATACAATAACAGGCAACCCAACTGAACATACCGGAGTTACCCCTAAGGATATAATGGGCTCCTAAACATATCAGAGTCTAGATATACCCTAATCACTACCCTAATCGATCGGCTCCCTACTCCGTAGATACCATTGTTTTGGCCCCACAGTAGGATGTATCATTTCCCAAAGTGGCATCTCTTTGTTTTCAGGATGTGCACAACCATATCTCCTGATGTAACGGCGTCTTAGCCTCCTCTTTTCCGGACCCATGCATGCACATGAACCCATAGGAATGCGCCGCCCACACCGTCCCCTCTTTTGGATCTCTTACAATCAGCCCAGTACGCGTTCCCCGACTCTGACCTAGTTCGGAGTACTCATTTGATACCTATATATGGGTTACTGACTAAAACGGGACCCACAGACAAGATGATACAAGCTTCCCCCAGGCTTGCATCCCCACTACTAGGATTTCCATA
This sequence comes from Allium sativum, assembly GCA_030737875.1. NCBI lineage: Eukaryota > Viridiplantae > Streptophyta > Magnoliopsida > Asparagales > Amaryllidaceae > Allium > Allium sativum. Next base: position 984,470,530 of record CM060922.1, on the reverse strand, counting down.
GGTTATGCCATACCAGTGTAATAAAATTGCATAACACCAACAGGTTAAGTTTGTGGGCCTATATATAAATATTACCTACCACCCCAAGACATACTTAACCCTCCCACTGTTACAAGCAAGTTTACTTAAACCCTACTCAAGTTAACATGTTCATGTAATCACTATGGATTCAACCAGGTTAAGTATTCAAGTTCATTACCATTTATTCACTTATGGTTATGACGCGCTAGACCTCCCACATTAAGCCTACAACTTGTGGATGTTGGATATGTCGAGTGGGTCCGGGCAGACTTCTTCCACAAATAGGACATAAGCTCGTGTCTTAGCCTGTTACGTGTTTATGCACTTAGGCCCCTCACATTAGATTCACCACTTGTGGTCGCTGGATATGCCGGGCAGGTCCGGGCAGACTTCTACCACAAGTGTAATATAACCTCATATCTAAGCACGGTTACAGTTTCTAATTACTGTAAATCTAGGCATTTCATTCTTTAACAATTATCCCTATTTCATTATAGGTTTTCATGCTCCTTTTCCAAGTCATATTCATTATGTACCATACCCCAAATTAAGATCTAAATCACAATTTGATTTATGCCCCAAACCCATATTCATGTATTTAATTCAATTTATACCCAAATTTTCCAATACAAGTTATGCCCCAATTTAACGTTTTCCCCTCGTTCCCATTCACATATTTGAGCGGTATCCCTAGGCTCGAAGGTAGCCTGATGATAGAATAAAAACGAAAAAGAATAAGGAAAGAGAACCGAAATAAACATACTAACAAGATTGACATATGATGGCAGAAATAGGCATAGCAACTAATAATCATATAGTGACAAAATTGAGCATAATGACAAGATAGGCATAAAGGAACAGATCTGATGAACATGTGATAATAGAACTGATTAAGCATAGTAACATGATCATAAACAGGCATGATGAGATCTAATCAGTGAATTAGATGTACAAATAATGGCAGATCTGACATGATAAATAAACATAGGCTTAGATCAGATTCATAGTCATCTCAAAATAACTTAGATACACAGGTTATGGCAGATCTGATATGATTAAATTAGTCACAGGCTTAGATCCAATTCATAACATGTCAAGATTAACTTTTAAGTATTCATATCTAAAAATAACATAGACTTACAGAGAATGGATCTAAGAGACAGAGGAATAATTGCAAATGTTGAATCCCAGATCTCTGAACTTGAATGACTTAGTTGTTGAAGAAGAATAGGCTATTTTAATTTAGGAAGAGGCAGCATCAAGTTCTCCATTGTTTTTTGTGTGTAAAAACAAGAGAAATAGGGTCCAATTTATAGCCTAAAGCCAACGAATCTAGCCAACAATTTAGTCCACATACGCAGAAATATATTTCGCTCGGATCAGGGGGGTGTTGGCATGGGTGTTGACACCCCCCTTATGGTATCAACCCACGGGTCGACACTTCTAGGACATGTCAACCCCCAACGGGTCCATTTCCCTCCCAGACTTAATTATTTTGAACGGTTTTGACTTGGTTATGTGTGTTTGTATATATATATATATATATATATATATATATATCTTATATGTATACAAACTTTAGACCTTAATATCTTCTTCATATGTATCCGTTTTACGCAAGCTTGGTGTCTATCTCAAGCAGAATTCCGAGATGAATGCAATGGCACATTCTGTTTCACTTAATTCCTTATTTAATTAAGTGTTCCTTAGTTTATCGTTTTTGCATGTTGTAGAATTACGGGGTGTTACAACGTTCGTCTTCGTGTTGCTAGATTTCTCAAATCTATATTTTAAATTTGTTCATTTTTCAAGGATGGATTTTGATCTCTGTGATTCTACCATCTCCTACGTTTTTGACTTAGTGGTCGGAATATTTTATCATGACTTGAATTGGGTTCATTGGTTTTTGTCCATCTTCCCTTTCTCCCTTTCGACGACCTGCCCATGACTATTTGCCTTCCTGCCATGCCAGGTGGCTTAGAACTGACTACCTTCAGCTATAGCATGATCTTTAGTATGAGTTTTCTCAACTGCTTGGTGTTAAGGAAAAGTTGAGTTTGAGTCATCTGGCTGTGGTTTTGGAATTTTTTTAGGTTTTCTTGTCTTGGGCTGAATGTGTTGTGGCTACAAAGTAGTTAATCAATTCGTTAGTCAGTCATTGATTATCCTCCTGTTGAAATTTGGTTTTGCAGCTTGCTATAAAGTGATACTAGTCTATGTCATTGGTTCTTTCACCTTTCTATTGTTGCTCCTGCTTTCTCCTCCTCACCTGTTATCTGGCCTTGGCATTTGCTTGCAACGGGGCTATTCAATTATAGAGGAAGTGGTCTTAGGAGCAATGTTGCTTGTGTTTGTGGCCTATGAAACGATCATTAGTGTATCCTCCATGTCAATGTGTCTGTTGTCTGTTTATTATGAAATTAGTTTTCTTGACTTGGTAACCCTGCCCGAGTGTTGGTTTGTTGAAGCTTCTTGGTTTTGTTATTTTGTTGTTTGACTGTAGCTTGTTGCTTTGCAAATTATATTTGACGGTGTGTAAGTGTTTGTTTTGCAAAGTTTGTGAGTGTGGGACTACTTGGCAGCTTGAGTTTGTATGTGTGTAGTCTTTTTACTATTTGGCATTTTCTTTTTAACATTTATGTTCTGTTATTGAGTCGCACCATGCGTGGTGATTTATCTTGTAATGGCTAGAGAGTAGTAAGATATCTGTAGCAAATAAGCAATCTGGTTATCTCTTGTATATTACCGTACTCATTAATTATTACAATGAAGAAGTATTATTGATCACTATAAAAATAAGTAGGCCTTGCCAAAAAAACAAATAGTTTTTATTCAAATGTATAAATACATAATATAAAAATAAATTTAACTTTTATCAAGTATAATAATTACTTAGAAATATCGTAAATTCAATTTATCTCATTCATCCTAACAGTTTCACCATAAACTTCATAATAATAAACAAGGTCTTAAAACGATGAGGTATAGTGGAATATTGGATTAAATACACGAGCTTTGAAGCATGGAGACAACCGTTAATGGCGACTGGATTCCACAAAACTTCTTCTCGCTCCCTCTAAATCAATCTTCCTCTCACTTCTGTCTCCTCACAATATATCTTCTCTCTCTTCCAACTCTTCACTGCTCCAGCTTTCGCTATGCGTGGTTTCTTTCCGTATTTCCATTGCGTAAATTCCAGTTCTAGGCTTCGCCCATGTAATTGATTTGCGCTCTGACTTACTCGTATCTTCTTCGCCTTATTGCCTCGTTCTTCTTCTCAAACTCGTTTCTGTTAATTCCCCCCTCCTCTATGCTTTGGCTACTCAGGTAACTACTCGAATGAGTTATTCAACTGGTAGTCAAGTTTCAAGTAGGGTATTGGACATTGCCGTGGAGTTAACATGATTTGCAGCAACTCCCTATCTATTGATTTGATTTCGCGTCTCGACCGTATGTCTGGGATGGTTCTTTTCACACTTAGGGCATTCAATGTATTATGTTATTCATCTTGTTTGTAGGTCTTATTTTTAGTCATGAGTTTTTGTTTGCTAGAGCATTTTGTTGTGGTGTTTGGTTTGTATTTTTTGGTATTTGGGGCTCAGATCTGAATTTGTAATTGTTGTCCCATGATTTGCTTTCAGTTCACCTTGTTTGGGTAATCACTGACGCCCAACGGCTACACGTGAGATGACGATGGCGCTAACGTAGCTGTTTGGATGATACTATTGGTGATCTTTGCCTTAATGAGTTGCTCCTTTCGAATCATGGGCTGCTGTATGGATCTTGATGGCCAAACTTGGTTCGAACTCAAATCTGTGTTGCTTGGCTATCGAATCGAATATGTAATTGCATCGTCACTTGATGGAAGCTAATTTCAGTGGGAGGTACAATTTCATCATCTGCCATTAAGTGCCTCGAGACGTTAGAAGTACGGAGGGCTCTAATGCAAATTGAACTTTTGGCTCTGCCTTTTGTTCTTGTACTGTTGTACATGTAATGTTGTTGTTACTAGTGAGCTTAATGTATATTTTTGTTGTAACAGTTGATGTAATATCACTCTCTGTGTGGAGTATGAAAAATTGTAGTCTAGTAATGTAGCTAACTCCAATGTTGTAAACCTGTATAGGTAGAGTAGACGAAACACTATAAACTCCGTAGGCGGTGGACGGTCCACCTTAAAAACCGAATTAGTTTATTGTAAACCACAATCACTTGTACTATACTGTATTTTTTTTATTATTAGTCATAATAAAAGAATGTTACGGAACACTATAAAAACCGGTCGGCTATGCCAAAAAATAAATTGCATAATAATTATATTATAAATATATTAACACGTTATTTTTATATGATATATCATGTGCAAAGCATAGGTTAGACACTAGTATTTTAAGAGTGTTATATTTATGTTATGAGGTTTGAATATTCTATGTTGACATGAATAAGCTTCTTGCACAAAAATTCTTCATACTCCCTTTTTGTTGCCATTAATTTTGCTATGCATTTAATCTCATTAAAATTTCTCTAAAAGATGCAATGTTGAAGGCTCAAAAGTGATGCAATGATTTTTTTGAGCAAGAATGATGCAGTAAATTGATGTAATAATAACAAGATTATTGAACTAATGCTTATTAGTGTCACTTTATAACATTTTGTTTCTTTGTCCTTTAATATATTTTAGCACCCATTAAGTTTATCATGCATAGACATGATTATATTTCGAATTAATGATAGCGAGCACTGATATCGTTATGGATATGAGCGTTACGGCACGCGCTTTGTGCATGATCAGGGCACATGGTTTCGTAAGCTTTATGATTTTTAAAGTTGTATATCTTTAATACATTCAAGTGAAAATGATTTATACGAATATTTAGTTATATTTTTACATTGAAATCATCTGTGATTGCTTCAAATTTTTATTTCCATGTAGCGATGTCTAATTTGTTGTTAGTATTGATTTTATTTGTGTTGTTAATTAATAAAAACGACATTGTAAAAAATATTTATTTGTTAAATCCTATTTTTAAATTAAACTACGATTTGCTGACATTTGTAAAAGGGGTTTGTTATTGACACTCTAATTTATGTTAAGTGGGGGCTAAATTTTAAGGGCATTCGGCTTTTTTATCTTGTTAAGAGATGGTCTATGTAGGTAGCTAATTTTTTTTAACTTCTTACATTTTTACCCTTACATTTAAAATTTTATGCACCGTAAAATCATCAAACCCCTAAATCAAAAAACCCTAAATCGTTTAACTGCAAATAACTTCAGGGAATAGTTTATATTATATGCATACAATTTAATAAACTAAAATTAAAATCTGATATTAGATCTTAACCCTAACAACATGTGTATACGATTTAATAAACTGAAATTAGATCTTACCGTCTCATCACTCTGATCAACTCCAGTATAATGCTCACTCTCCTGTGTCAATATCATATTGTTTTCTTTTTTGATTCTTTTTTTAGGGTTTGATTTATGCACAATAATGGTGTTGATTAATCATTAAAATTATAATGAACAAAAGAATGAAATTAGCCTAAATGGGTAATAAGGTAAAATTATCTTTATTTGTTAAGGGGCTACTTCCCTCATTGGTACTCCCCTTAACAAAAAAAAAATTATTAAAAAATTGGTCCCCTTAACAATATTTGGAGTGCCAATAACAATGCCCTTGTAAAAATTCAGTTTGAGTTCGTAAAAAGTATTACTTGTTAAACCATATATTTAAGTGATATATAAGTATAAAGATATATAAGAATGTTTTTGGAAGTTCGCGGTCATACTAAATATTTACGCTTTGAATGCAACTATTAATAAAGAAAAGATGTATAACATATAAATTAGACTTCCATTTATTATGATGATGTTTAAGTATCGTATCTTCGTCCGTATATAATTCATTCATTGGTAAGGTTATTTTTTTGATAGAATCTGAATCAACTAATTAAATCGTTTCCAACATTGTAAAACCATTTTTGTTTTGGTATTTGTATTATTTATTCATAGTTTATTACCTCTAGGTATGATGTACAATAAATGAAGTTATATCCGTTTGTTTAAATTAACTAATAAGAATTAAGTATTTAAATTGTTTCCATTATTGTAAAACCATATTCATTTTGATATATATACCGTTTATTCATAGTTTAATGCATAATCTTGAAATTCATAAATCTCGGGATATTATATACAATAAACCAGGATATACTCCTTCATTTTAGTCAATTAATCATGATTACCTAATTAAATTGTTTCCAACATTGTAAAATAATTCTTGTTTTGTTCTTTATACAATTTATTCACAGTTGAATGCATAAACTTGAAATTCATAAGTCTTTAAATATGGTATATAATAAATTAGATATATTCATCTATTTAAATCAATTAATCAGAATCAACTAACTGGGTCGTTTTCAACACTATAAAAATATTTCCCTTTTATATTTGTATCATTCATTCATAATTTTATTCATAACCTTGAAATGTATAAATTTCCAAATGTGTATAGGATAAACTAAGACATATTCATTTGTTTAAATTAACTAATCAGAACCAACGAATTGAATCGTTTTCCACAATTGTAAAACATTTATGTTTTTATATTTGTATCATTTATTCACAGCTTAATGCATAACCTTAAATTTCATAAATCTTTTATACAATAAATTAAGATATAGTCATTTGTTATATTAATTAATTGGACTCGACTAATTAAATCATTTCCAGCATTGCAAAACCATATCCGTTTTGAATTTGAATCATTTATTCACAATTTAATACAAAATCTTGAAATTCATAAATATCTATATATGTTAGACAATAAATGAAGTTATATTCACTCGGCTAAATTGATTAATCAATATCAACTAATTAAATCGTTTCTAACAATGTAAAACCATTCCTTAATATATATATATATATATATATATATATACACATACATACATATATATATATATAATGCATAAAATTGACAAGCATAAGTCTCTAGGTATGATATCACTAAATCAAGATATATTCATTTGTTTAAATTAGTTAACTTAGCCATTTCCGTTTTGATTTTTGCATCACTATCCACAATTGCATAACCTTGAAATTCTAAATCTCTATACATAGCATACCTTAAATCAAAGACAAATTCATTTGTTTAAATTAATTGATTAGAGCCAACTAATTAAAATCTTTTTTGATATTTGTATCATTTAGTCAGAATTTAATGCATAACCTAGAAGTTCGTAAATCTCCAAATATAGTGTACAATAAATCAAGATATATTCATTTGTTTAAATTAATTATACATTAACATTTTTTTTCATGTTTCATACGAAGGGTAATTTTGGAAATTTGTGATCAAACTAAAAATTTGTATCTTTCAAAACAACTATTAATAAAGATTAAATAACACATACACTTATGTAATATCTCGAAACTAAAATTACTAGAATTACTTCTTAAATTCCTCTATAACATGCAAACAAATAAATAATTATTTCTCAACCTGTAAGCCTTTTTGTGCTTCCAGGTTGTTAGAAGTTTAATAATTTAATTTCATCATTCTCCTAAGTTTTAAAAATGTTAACTAGAAATAACTAGGCAAGGAAGGTTAAATCAAGTAAGATTAAAATTCTAAACAAGTTAATAAGAAATAATAATAGGAAAGGTTTATCAAAACACCATTCAAAATTTAAAAATATACCAAATTCCTATTTCAAATACATTTTATAACATTTCAATAATTATTTTCATGAAAAATTACTATTTTTTAATCTCCAATTTAAATCTACAAATTCACAATGAGAAACTATTGGAAAAAGCTTGAACCTCATTTTCGAAACCTTCCAGCCCTCAATAGACTATTTGTAAGAAAACAGAAAATAAATCACCAAAAAGAAACTTTTTTTAACTCCTTAATGTTGGGAATGGGTCCCTTCCTATGTGGAAAAACTCATATTTAATTAATTGGAGCAATAAGTGTTGCTACAATATTTTGCGCCTTTATTTGAATAGGTGACTATTTGACTTCGGTGTGCTTTGGTAATTGTACATTTATGGAAACTGTAATCTTATTAATTATGGTGGTAGAATGGAGACTTCAAGGTGCCTCTTTGGTGGCTATATATACATCCATTCTTGGGTAGAAAATACACACAAAAGATACAAGACAACAACATCAAACTTTTGGTGTTTCTCCAAGACTTTGTGGGCTGCTTCTACTACTTTGAGATTGCCCTTTGCTGGAGTGTTTATGCGAGATCTCTCAGCTTTTCTAAGCTCTGTTTCCCAGTGATATTTTTCACTTTTCTCGCTTTTGTTTTGATGCTGTTATTGCTAGCTATTGTTGGATAATTTTTGTATCCATTTTGTGATTTGGATTTGGATTTGTGTACTACTCCATTTTCATAGTAAGAGAAGTTTGGGAGGACCCCCGTCACTGGTCCCGTGGTTTTTACTCTTCACATCGAAGAGGTTTTCCACGTTAAAAATTCGTGTGTTCTTACTTTATTATTATCTCTTGTTTGTTGATTATTTGCATTAATCATTGGTGATTGTGGTGCATTTTGCTGGGTTTGTCTGTGTCATTCATAACAAACTGGTATCAGAGCAAGGTTGGTTAATTTGTAGTATCTCCTGATGGATTCTAGTAATATCAACACTAGTAGAATGATTAGTTTGAATGGAGCTATCTATCATATTTGGAAGAGAAAAATGAGAGACTTGTTGTATGTCAAAAGGTGGCGTTTGCCTGTGTTTAGTGATGAAAAACCAGAAAGTAAAACTGATGAACAGTGGCAATTTGAACATGAACAGGTATGTGGATTTATTCATCAGTGGGTTGACGATAATGTTTTGAATCACATAAATGATGATGTTCATGCTAGATCACTATGTCAAAAACTTGAATCTCTTTATGCTAATAAGTCTGGAAACAATAAATTGTACCTTATCAAGCAATTGATGGGCTTGAAGTACAATTCAAGCAAGTCTCTTTCTAATCACCTGAATGATTTTCATGGCATTATTCAACAATTATCAGCTATGGATATAAATTTTGATGATGAAATTCAGGGACTTTTGTTACTTGGCACTCTTCCTAATTCATGTGACACTTTCAGAATGACACTTTGCAACTCAGCTCCACATGGCAAAGTTACTCTGGATATTGCCAAAGTTGGTATTTTGAATGAGGAGATGAGGAAGAAATCTCATGTGTGTCTTCTTCATCCGAGGAAGTATATGTTGTTGAAAACAGAGGAAGAAGCAAGAGTAAAGGTCCAGTTTCCAGAGACAAAAGTAGAAGTAAATCTCGTGGAAGATACGTAAATATGAAGTGTCATTATTGTGATAAATCCGGTCACATAAAGAAATATTGCTACAAGTGGAAAAGAGACAACAAGGATGGTAAAGGCATGGAAGATAAGAAGCAATATCAAAAGGATTGCAATAACGATGATAGAGCTACTGCAACTAGCGGTGATCTTATCATTGTACATGATAAGAGTTATCTGAACCTTGCTAAATATGAGTCGAGTTGGGTCATCAACAGTGGAGCATCACTACATGTGACATCGCGGAAGGAATTCTTCACATCTTATACACCTGGTGACTTTGGGTTGTTGAAAATGGGTAATGATGGTGTGGCTCAGGTTGTCGGCATTGGAGATGTATGTTTGGTGACCAACATCGGAGCAAAGTTAATGCTTAAAAATGTCAGACATGTTCCAGAAATCCGATTAAACTTGATCTCTACTAGAAAACTCGATGATAATGACTACTGCAACACTTTTCATGGTGGTCAATGGAAACTTACTAAATGAAACATGGTGCTAGCTCGTGGGAAGAAGCACACAAGCCTGTACTTGCTGCAAGCCTCAATTCCCACTGATTCTGTAACAACCTGCATTCTACGCATCGGAGGATCATAGAATATTTATTTCTTTCCCAGATGAAGTCGTATGGTCATGTAACTTTGGGAAACAACCATTAGAGTCATTTCTCATGTTCATGATTTTTGTCGATTTTTAAATGACTGTTTTGCCCCTGGCTGATCTTGTTCCGGCCATTACTTTTGATTGGAAAGGAATTTTGATCTGAAACCACTTCCATTAGATTCGTTTGATGGTTTACCTTTCCGTAGAGTGGTCACATGTGAAAAACGGACTTACCGTTTGGGAGATATGGCTGAAATAAGGTTTGTAAGGTGAAAAAGTGCTTAACTGGGCCAAATAGGGTGATTAGTGAATGGGCCCATAACCCATTTCGGGATTAGGGTTATGGGGAGGATGAAATGAGTTAGGGTTTCATTTCATTTCAGTTTTCTAGCCTCCACTTACCTCTTAGAAACCCTAAAAATGGCCTCCAACCTCTAAATCACCTCCAAATCACTTTCTACTTGAAGATTAAGCTTAGCAACATCAAATCAAGAGAGATCAACACCAAATCAAGATTAGAGCTGCTGTTTAGCATTGGGATTTGCACCAAATCAGAGATTTATTCCAGATCTAAGTCTTATTTGTGGCTAAGGTGAGTGATTTGCATAGTTCCTCACTAATTATGGCTAATTAAGGGTAATTTTGTTAATTAGCGAATTTAAACATGATAAAATTCTGGAAAAATATTTATAAAATTCGAAATGATGTTTTAGACCTCTGATATGAATTTGGGTTAATTTGGTTAAGTTTTGCTAATCATATCATTAGTTTCACCTAAACATGCTTAAGGGAAAATATGGTGTTTTGGCTAGGTTTGATCCATTTTAACCTATCATATTGTTGTTTTGATGTTTGAGGTCACTTCTACTTGTTGCTATGACTTTGTGGTATGCTTTGTGATTGATTAGAATAGTTAGAATGGTCGAAAACGCGGTCGAGATGCGTAAAAACAGTCGCTGGAAAGTTGCAGGAAAAATGCTGGAAGGGATCGGATCGGACCCCCCTTACCCGACCCGAACCGATTTGTGGGTATTTGCAACGATCCGGACCGGAGACCACGACCTGATGGTGGAAGGAGCTCGAACCCGAGCCGCGTCACGTACTGAAGCACCCGATCCGCTTGCACGAGCCGAACCGTGGAACATGGTGCACGATCCGAAGATGGTCCATGGTCCGCCAGCAGCTCCGACCCGAACCCATGGATGGCGATGGAGCTTGGAGACCCCGACCCGATCCGATCCAGTAAAGAGAAGCATTCCGATCTGAACCGAACTGATGGTTAGGGGAAGATCCGAACCGATCCGGTGATGACCAATAACCTGAGATGCAAAGGTAGTCCAAATGGAAGTTAGAGCTCAGGATCCAGTTGGGAACCAATGAGTTCACTTCATGGTTAGACTTTGTTGCGGGACGTGTGCTAAGGAATTGTCGACGTTCATAACTTCGATTCACCACTGAAAATGGATGATGGGCTACTTATCAGTGCAGTGGAGTCACTATGACTTGAGGGACAAGGTGATGGTAGCAAGACTACGTTATCAGTGCAGTAGAGTCATTATGACTCGAGGGGCAAAGTGATGCGTAGTAAGACTATGAGCCAGTGCAGTGGGGTCATTGTGACTCCATGGGGCAGAGTGGACATAGTAAAGGATTAGAAACCAGTGAGTGGGGTCATTGCGACTCCATGGGGCATAGTGGACATAGCGAAGGATTAGCGGCTACGGATCAGTGCAGTGAAGTCATTGAGACTTCATGGGGGCAAAGTGATCATAGCAAAGTATATTGGGTGATCGAAGTGGTGGATATCGTATGCTTTACGCACTGAGTGAGAGATGTGAGGATGGTTGCTATGCTTGATTGTTTTCCATCACTATGACATGCACACCCCCACCCCCGTTATCTTTACACCATTTGAAATGGCACCTTAGAGTGTTGTACAGTATGTAGTGCTAACTCTTTGGTTGCAGGTCCAGGTTCAGGTATGGTTTAGTATACCTGTTATTGTTCTGTTTAGATGCTTATCGCTCATACCAGACTTTTTTTCTGACCCAGAGTTTTATGTCTCTTCTTATTACTCTGGGTGCTCACACGAACAGACTAGAGACAGGTTAGCTGGTGATGCACGAGTAGCTGATTCGGAGGCGAGCAGAAGGCTTCCACGTATGATATATAGATATTCTCCATGTGTCGTTGGTGGTCACTACTTGGGTATTAGTAGTGTGCCTCCCTTATCTTGCTTTTGCTTTTTGAGACAGTTTGAAAAGTTGTAATAATGTTGGCATTGGATTATAAGCTGTACTTGGATTTTCCGCTGCTATGTTAGTTGTTTTCAGCTTATGCACTGTCTCACCTATTTTATGTCGAGTACGTTGTTATTATATTTTGTACCATGCGCTGTGAGACATTCTACAGGTTTCTTGTTAATTCATTTCCTTCTTTCCTTTCCTTCTAACGACCGTCCCGTGCTAACTGGACATGTGTACAACGCACTTTTGGAGTAAATGTCGGTTGGTGCGGGGCGGGCCATCACATTTGCTATCAGAGCTCTAGGTTGCGTAGTTAACCTAGGGAAAGACACTAGGGAGAGATAGTACGTATATGAGAGCGCGTATTTGTGATTACTTTGGTTTTCAAAATCTATCTATATGTATATACTATTAGTAGTATAAAGACGAAGTCGCACTGCACTAGCACCACTATGGGGTCGTTGATCGTTTTCTCTTTACAGATTGAACGATGAGCCGAGACACGAGGGGTGCTAGTAGAGGGACCAATAATGGAATTGCTCCTGACATGAGGACGATGTTCACTAACTTCATGAGGAAGATGCTTAGGGATGTTCAGGGAGCAGTTCCCAATCCCGAAAATGGTGGTGGTCCAGTAGTGCAGGCGCTTAGGGTCGATTTCGCTAAGTTGTGCAAGGATTACACTAACCTTGGTGGGAAGCCGTTCCACGGAACGGAGTCGTCCAAGGATGTTCAGGAATGGTTGGATAGCTGTGATCGTATCTTCGACGACTTAGGTATCGAGGATGCGATGAAGAGAAGGCTAGCCTCTCGTCAGATGCAAGGGCGAGCGATGAATTGGTGGAATGCCATTAGAACAGCTACTCCAGAAGATCAGGTTACTTGGGATCAGTTCAAGGCTCGCTTTAGCGAGAAGTTCATTCCAGCTGCCCAGAAGTCAGTGTTGTTTAAGAGATTCTTGGAACTCAAGCAGAATGGTAGGTCAGTCTCTGACTATATTGCTGAGTTCGACACTTTTTCGAAGTATGGACTATCTCTTATCGATACTCCTGAGAAGAAGAATGAGAATTTCATTACTGGGTTGGATGGATACTTGGGGGAAAGGCTTATCAACCACATCGATGAGACTTTTGAACCGATTGTGGGGAAAGCTTTGAGATCAGAGAGTCTTTACCCTAAGCCAAAGACTGAGGCTGCATCTGCAGAAGGGCTGAAACCGCAAGCAGGAGGTGAAGGCAAGAATAACTCTCAGAATAAGAAGAAGCAGAACCAATCTAAGGATGGCCAGAAAAAGAGCAAGAAAGATGTTGAGTGCTTCAGCTGTGGTAAGAAGGGCCATTATGCTAAAGAATGTCGGGCCAAACCAGCGGATAGGAAGTGCTACAACTATGGCCAAGTGGGACATCATAAGGATAAGTGTCCACAACCTCTTAAGGAGAAGCAGATTGTGAAAGCATATGCTATTGATGTTGTTCCTTCTTCGTCGAATGCCCCAACTGCGGCGGAGAAAGGAAAGAATGTCGTTATTCAAGGTATGATTTCTATTTATGATGTACTAGTTCGAGTTTTGTTTGATACTGGGGCTTCCCGTTCCTTCATATCTAGTGACCTGGTGGATAGGTTGGGACTGGAACCCGAGATAGTCGATAGACCATTGGTTGTGACGAACCCGATTGGTGGTTCGACTAGCCTTAGTATGATTTGCCGAAATTTGGTCTTATCGAGTCATGGATGTATGTTTGTTTGTGATTGCTTTGTTTTGGGCTTTACTGGGTATGGCATTATATTGGGGGTCGATTGGCTCCAAAGATATGGGGTGGTGGTAGACTGTGAGGGCTTTTTGGTGACAGTTAGGGCGGATGATGGGCGGAGGGTAGTGTTTGAAAGTCTACCTAGTGATGGGGTAATGGCTAGTTTTATAAATTCCCTCAACATCCCGCATGATGAGTTTTCAGATGTGCCCATGGTTGGCCAGTATCCGGACGTCTTGGAGGAGGTGACCGGGCTTCCACCATACCGAGAGACTGAGTTCCGTATTGATTTAGTGAAAGATGCCAGACCTATAGTGATGCCACTTCGTCGTATGGCACCAAGGGAGCAGCGAGAGCTCGGGGTGCAAGTTAGCAATCTTTTGAAGAAGGGATTTATAAGAAGAAGTGTCTCCGAGTGGGGAGCACCAGTTGTGTTTGCCACTAAGGCAGATGGTTCCCTTCATTTGTGTGTGGACTATCGCAAGTTGAATAAGGTAACGAGGAAGAATAAGTATCCTCTACCGCGGATAGATGATTTGTTTGATCAACTGGAAGGACCAAGAGTGTTCTCCCAGTTGGACCTCGCGACAGGATTTCATCAGCTCCGAGTAGCAGATGAGAGTGTTCCGAAAACGACATTTAGGACGCCGTCTGGATTCTATGAGTGGTTGGTCATGCCATTTGGGTTGACCAATTGTAACAACCCGTATTTTTCGATAACGTGTTAAGACGAGAATCAAGGCAGAATTTAATTTTAAATTCTGAATCAAGTAAAATGGGCTATGCCATTGCGTTCGTCTCGGAAAAATACGCGAAATAGAGTCTGAGTTTTCGAGAATCGGAATCCGTATGACCAAGATATGGCCTCGCGAAGTTTCACGAAAAATTCCCAAATTAAAGTATACTTAATTAAGTGAAATGGGTTGCGCAGAGAAATATATATATATTGATATATATATATATATATAATTGAAAATTAAATAAATAAATATGCAAAAATGTTCAAAACAGCGAATTGGGAGAGGGGAAAAACTGAACCGGCCGATTTTTGAGGTCGACCCGAGCTCGCTGGGTCGACTAGGGGTTAATCCAGGGTGTTTGGCTGTCAACCCGTGGGCCGATTCGCTCAAATGCAGATTTTGCATTTGGATGGTTCTCATGGTTCATCTTTAATCTAAAGGCCCTAGATGGTTCCTACACTTGACTTCTTCCCCATGACATGCTTTGATGGCTTGGATTGAATCTAGGTTTAATCCTATGGCCTAAAGCACTTGCCTAATCTATAAATAAGACCCTAACCTATCCTAAATCCTCATTATTCATTCATGCAACTAAACTATGGCAAAATTTTACCTCTCATGGCCTCCACTCTCTTCATAAAATTTCTAAATGGTTTCTATGAGAGATTTTCCATGCATACAAGTGTTTTCAAGCTTGTATGAGTGTCATTAGCTTGCATTCAAGTCAAGTTTCTATCTTTGCATCATAAAGCAAGGGTTTTGATCATTTTGGCTCAAGGGTTTTTATGTTAGAGCTTGCATTTTGGGTCTATTTGATTGCATAAGGGCTTTGTCATATCTTTTGTGCCTTCATAGCAATGTAAGCCCTTTCCCTACTCTTAGATATTAACTATGAAGTTAAATGTTCATG
The DNA here is from genome assembly GCA_030737875.1 of Allium sativum. Lineage (NCBI taxonomy): Eukaryota > Viridiplantae > Streptophyta > Magnoliopsida > Asparagales > Amaryllidaceae > Allium > Allium sativum. The sequence continues at coordinate 984,454,923 of CM060922.1, read as the reverse complement.
TTGCAAGTTTGGGTTTGATCATTGAGTATGATACATGCTATCATGTCATGCAAGTTTATGAAGTCATTATCTTGATCTTGTGAGCTAAAAGCTACAACCTTTATGTTGAAATGTTGCATTAGGCAACATGAGAACCCTCATAACCTTTATGTCAACTTGCATATGAAGTCATAACCCTTATATGATGATATATCCGAGTTACTGGTCATCATTCCATATCTTTTGTCACCATGATTCGCTTATGTGCCAAGTTTGGGTTTATGCATGTTTTGAGGCTTAAGAATGTAACATGCAAGTTAATGAACACATTTGTGCCTCATTTGCCACCATGATTAACTTGTGGCTTAATATCCATTTTTGTCATGCCTTTGCCAAGTCTCTTCTTTTAATCCATTACGTTGTCGCGAACGTATATGCGAGTTTAAAAGCGTTGGGTTATGTTATGGGTAATTTCTAATGACATGAAAATACAACTTGAAAACATGACTTGAAATATAACATGGAAGTTGACATGTAAGTATGCATAAAAACATAAGCTTGGGAATTTACCTATTAAGTTAGGTCTACCCTTTGAGAATTTACCTATTAAGTTAGGTCTACCCAAATGCTTGAAAACTTGTAACATGTTTTGGGAAACATGATGGACATGACACTTAGATAATATAAGTGTGGCCAACTCGAGGTTGGGTTGAGTTTGCAACGTAAAACTACCCGGAACCGACCGGCCTAACTAGTAGTTGCAAACAATAGGACCCAATGTGAGAAGTTGGTCATGTTGTGCTTGAACCCGAGGTTAGACCAAGTTGTGGTGTAAAGCTACCCGGAACCGACCAACTTAACTAGTAACCACAACAAAGTCTAATGTGAGAGGTGAAGGTGCATTAAGTAATTAATGCCACATGATAGGGTTAAGTTAATTTGATTAATGACTCTTAACCAAATATGACATGGACAAATGGGTTAAGTAATTTGATTAGGCTAATGATACTTAACAAAACATGACAAGGTTGGGTAGGTTAAGTAACTTGATTTGCCTAATGACACTTAACCATTTTTATATGACTAGTGGATGGGGTTAAGTTAACCAACACTTAATCAATCCAACGCGATAACTTGGTAAGGTTAAGTAAGTTTTCTTAATGACGCTTAACCGAAAAATACGGTTAACGAATGGGGTTAAGATTAGACTCAACTAGTCTAAACATGGAAATCGGATGGGGTTAAGTTAGCCTAGACTTAATTAATCCCACTTGGTAGTTTAATGGGGTTAAGTTAAACACTTAACTAATCTAAACATGATGAATTGATGTGGTTAAGTGACCTATACTTAACCAATCTAACTCGTGAATTTATTGAGGTTAAGTTAACCTATACTTAACCGATCTAACGTGAAAACATGATAAGGCTAAGTCACGAATCGCTTGAATACACTTGACCGATTTGACTGAGTAAATTGATAGGGTCAAGTTAATATATACTTAACCAATCTAGAATGATAATTGGACGAGGTTAAGTCGTGAATTGCTTAATACATACTTAACCAACGTGAGCATGGTTTGTAGGGTTAAGTCTTGGACTTGGATACTTAGCCAATTTTGACATGATTTGAAGACGGGTTAAGTCTTGGACTTGGATACTTAGCCAATTTTGACATGATTGGTAGACGGGTTAAGTCATGAACTTAAGTGACACTTAATCCATTATGTAAACCCTAGTTCTGAGGATAGGGGATAACCGTAGTTAACAAGGATAACGGGAACAAGGCTAAGTGGTAAACCTTAGTTGAGGAATAACTAAGTAATGATTCTTAGTCAAGGAAATTTAGACCAGTTCATAGATAGATGAGTAACCTGATACGGTAGGTCATCGTTTAAGTATACGAGTAGGAGCAAGTATCTGATTTAGATAAAGGCTCCAGCGAACTGGGTAACGAAGCAGCGGCTTCGGGGAACGTGAGGGTATTCTTGGTATCCCTCTATGAGCTGCCAGGTGATTATACTAGGCTCATGAGAGGTTAAGGTCTGCGTTAGAAGAACCAAGAGTATGCCTTGGTTGCTATGCGAGCGACCTAAAGACGGGGATGGATAGGGGATAGTCGACGATACACGATCGTACCCTAGATAGCATTTCGTCAGACTACCTACCATCTTTGGTCAAGCGTGTACGTACGGAAAGGCAGAGAACACCCAATAGACCATAATTGCTATCTAATTATGGTTGCGGTAAGGCTAGGATTGTGGGTTGGCCAGTAGTGTGTTCTCATACAGGATTTATCCTGTCTTGTCTTTCACTAGTTGAGGGAGGGGTCGCGTGGGACCATAGCCACGTATAGAAAAACATACCTTAGCATCTGCATCGGCAGATAAATCGAAAGCTCCCGACCGAGTCCTGTATTTCTCGATCTGCCCTGTGACAGGACTCGGATGGCACGATGTGATACAAGTGCATACAGTCATGGAAAACGATTCATGATGAATGCGTGGGAAAAAGGGCGCGGTTGAAGGTTAGCGTAAATCCCAGTGGCCCTGGGTGGTTGAACCAAAACCGAGATACGAAAACGTGCAATAGGTAAGCGTAATCCCTAGTGGCCCTAGGTAGCATAAGTCCTAGTTGTACAAACGATAATTCATGTTGGAAGACCCTAGCTAGGTTTAGGGTAACAGTCCAAACCGATCTTAAGGATCATGGAACTATGTTAAAGTAATGTAGAATCTCATGGGAAAGCCCGTATGGTCTACGGCAAGGGACTGAACATTTACATGGAATAAAACATACAATTTGAGTAACCTATATATGCGATATATTAGGTTGACATGGACCATTACACGACTTTTGAGTGAGGGTCATTCTTGGTTAACACATGACACGGTGGGGATACTAGTACGGTAGGTGCAGAGCTAAAATACAGGATAGATATCACGGGGCGTTATACGTGACAGATATCTTGGGGATATTATACTTGATAGAAACCTGACGATGTGATACCTTGTTTTATCTTGACATCGTAATTTATCATGACACCTTAGTTTATCTGAGTTCAGTAGTTCATCCTGTTATTTTGATTTAGCTTATCTATCTTGTTATCATGCTTATGTTCATCTCAGTTTCTCATGTCAGTTAACTTTACTAGTTTTTATGCTAATAGTAGATAGGGCTTACTCAGTCTTTTTGACTGACCCGTTTTGTTTCGCCTCTTTTCTTCCGTCCCCCCCCCCCCCCCCCCAGGTTACAGGGAGGAAATATTGTTGTTTAGTTCGGACTTCTTCTGCTTGAAGGTCATCATGGATGGCTTGGACTTTTCTTGGCTAATGGCTACTTTACTGTTTTTACTTGGGGAATAATTTATGAAAATGTCTTTATGCTTCTTTACTATTGCAAGACAGGTTTTGATGTACTCTGATGTAAAAGGCTTTAGACCTTATTTATTCATGTTATGAAAGTTTGATTTTACTTCCGCTATTTTATATGTTCTGTCTTGTGATATTTCTGTGCATGTTTACCAATAATGCCCCTCTAAAGCTAGTGCATTCCTTTGCGAGTGACCCTAGCGGAGGCGGGGTGTTACACGTGGTATCAGAGCAGAAGGTTACCAGACTGGGCAAAAGTTTTTAAAGACCTTCTGAAAACTATTTGAAAAAAAAAACCGTTTACAAAGAAGCATTTTTCAAGAAAATTTTCTTTTAAAAGAAAAAGGCTATTCCCCAAAGGCCATTAGCACTATCCTTGTTTCCTTAATTGAGTCTCTTTTCCTTTCTTTCCTCCATCTGTAGTCACAGTAGTTTTAACTGCGACTAGTCTTTTCTACCTACGAAAGTGCTTTCCATACGATGGAGGTGGTTCTCGAGAGACCAGTGGCCGCGTTATAAGAAAGGATCGTGAGAAAGAAGGATAAAGGATAAGAGCTTAAGGATGAGCAACTTGTTGGTATGGCTTAGTCCTCAAAGGAGGGAGAAAGATGAACAACGAAACCCATGACGAGAAAGTATCTTTGGTATGGTGAAACGGGACGGATAGTTAAGTATTGTGGGACAAGGACAAGATCATCGTTGTATACCCTCACTAGAGTACCTGAGTAGGGGGATAACATCCTTGTTGAAGATCTAGTTATTCTTTTCTATCATCCCGCCAAGACTTTGTTTTGATCCCCGCATCATTTAAGTCCGCTTCGGTAGTTGAGTCTCTGCACCTTAAGTACTAACGTAATAGAGAATCCCATTTTTGTCTCAAAGTCCTATTGGAGAATCAGTTCATTTATACATGACTTGTTTGGATTTGGGAATGTCTATGCCAAGTGTTGAGTTTGGAAATAATGCTTATGTTTATAAGCTATGGATGGATTCTAGGGATGAAGTGGTTATCCAGTAGGGGGTGCCACTCTCGGTTTTGATAGGAGGGTAGTTAGACCTTTTGACTAGCCTTGGTAATGCCCTCGAAGTATCGGGTAACCTTTTTGAGGTTCTTTCATGACTAGTTACTTAGAATCCCTTGATGCCTTTATTGGAAATTTGAAGCCCGATCGAGTGGTGTTCGCCAATAAGACGGATGGTTTACTTCATTTATGCATGGGTTATAGAGATCACCCTAGTAAGTGCGCATTATAACCTGATTGACATCTGTTTACTTTCAAGAGAAAGTTCTTCTACATGGAATGCCTTATAGTATATAAACGAGATCCAAGATTCACTAGTGAATTTTGGAAAGCTTGCATGAGATCATGAGTACGCAGTCATGTTTGCGTCAAGTATTCTAGGAAAAGGATAAGTGCAAGTGGAACGAGAGGCGACGAAGAAATGAGTTTCAGCTCATGTTATGGAAGCAGGAAATAAGAAGCTATGAAATCGCGAAGTTAAAGGGCGGTCAAGGCACAATGGAAGTAAGCCCGAGGAAATACGACTTTGATGGTCAAAGACTAGATACGTGCATGATATCTCTTTTTGGAAGTATATCCTTGATCCCTGTTTTCTGTAGAGCTTACTTGTAGGCTATCTTTTGTGGACATCCTCTCGGTCCTATTCTCCGTTACAAACCCTGTAAGGAGTTTTTCTTGTTTATCTTCTCGGCCCTGTTTCAGGGAATTCTAGGTAGAACCCTATGGATGTAAACATGTTATGATTGATACGGTTGCAAGTGGTTGCAAGTGGTTGCTCGTGGATGCGCGAATACACATTAGATACTAGCTCGACTCGGTCACATTTCATATTGCATATGCACGAGTATTTATACTTGTTTATGGATGAAATCGAATGTATTATCATGCGGTTGTTGCATATGAATGAATGATTGTGCACGCATATAGTATCTATATGACTAGGACTATTTGCATACATGTTGGATTCATGGCACTATACATATTTTGCATTAGAAAGATTATTCAGGCCTGATCATTAGCATTAGCTAAGGAACATGTACACACACGTTTTGCATATATTCATACAGCATTAGAAATCATCTAAGGACAATGGTTGCTTGTGGATGATGTTTTGAGTAGATGGATGATGGATGGTAGGATATGTTCTTCCTAACTTGGAGATTTCGGGGACGAAATCCTAAAAGGTGGGGAGAATGTAACAACCCGTATTTTTCGATAACGTGTTAAGACGAGAATCAAGGCAGAATTTAATTTTAAATTCTGAATCAAGTAAAATGGGCTATGCCATTGCGTTCGTCTCGGAAAAATACGCGAAATAGAGTCTGAGTTTTCGAGAATCGGAGTCCGTATGACCAAGATATGGCCTCGCGAAGTTTCACGAAAAATTCCCAAATTAAAGTATACTTAATTAAGTGAAATGGATTGCGCAGAGAAATATATATATATATTGATATATATATATATATATATATATAATTGAAAATTAAATAAATAAATATGCAAAAATGTTCAAAACAGCGAATTGGGAGAGGGGAATAACCGAACCGGCCGATTTTTGAGGTCGACCCGAGCTCGCTGGGTCGACTAGGGGTTAATCCAGGGTGTTTGGATGTCAACCCGTGGGCCGATTCGCTCAAATGCAGATTTTGCATTTGGATGGTTCTCATGGTTCATCTTTAATCTAAAGGCCCTAGATGGTTCCTACACTTGACTTCTTCCCCAAGACATGCTTTGATGGCTTGGATTGAATCTAGGTTTAATCCTATGGCCTAGAGCACTTGCCTAATCTATAAATAAGACCCTAACCTATCCTAAATCCTCATTATTCATTCATGCAACTAAACTATGGCAAAATTTTACCTCTCATGGCCTCCACTCTCTTCATAAAATTTCTAAATGGTTTCTATGAGAGATTTTCCATGCATACAAGTGTTTTCAAGCTTGTATGAGTGTCATTAGCTTGCATTCAAGTCAAGTTTCTATCTTTGCATCATAAAGCAAGGGTTTTGATCATTTTGGCTCAAGGGTTTTTATGTTAGAGCTTGCATTTTGGGTCTATTTGATTGCATAAGGGCTTTGTCATATCTTTTGTGCCTTCATAGCAATGTAAGCCCTTTCCCTACTCTTAGATATTAACTATGAAGTTAAATGTTCATGTTGCAAGTTTGGGTTTGATCATTGAGTATGATACATGCTATCATGTCATGCAAGTTTATGAAGTCATTATCTTGATCTTGTGAGCTAAAAGCTACAACCTTTATGTTGAAATGTTGCATTAGGCAACATGAGAACCCTCATAACCTTTATGTCAACTTGCATATGAAGTCATAACCCTTATATGATGATATATGCGAGTTACTAGTCATCATTCCATATCTTTTGTCACCATGATTCGCTTATGTGCCAAGTTTGGGTTTATGCATGTTTTGAGGCTTAAGAATGTAACATGCAAGTTAATGAACACATTTGTGCCTCATTTGCCACCATGATTAACTTGTGGCTTAATATCCATTTTTGTCATGTCTTTGCCTAGTCTCTTCTTTTAATCCATTACGTTGTCGCGAACGTATATGCGAGTTTAAAAGCGTTGGGTTATGTTATGGGTAATTTCTAATGACATGAAAATACAACTTGAAAACATGACTTGAAATATAACATGGAAGTTGACATGTAAGTATTCATAAAAACATAAGCTTGGGAATTTACCTATTAAGTTAGGTCTACCCTTTGGGATTTTACCTATTAAGTTAGGTCTGCCCAAATGCTTGAAAACTTGTAACATGTTTTGGGAAACATGATGGACATGACACTTAGATAATATAAGTGTGGCCAACTCGAGGTTGGGTTGAGTTTGCAACGTAAAACTACCCGGAACCGACCGGCCTAACTAGTAGTTGCAAACAATAGGACCCAATGTGAGAAGTTGGTCATGTTGTGCTTGAACCCGAGGTTAGACCAAGTTGTGGTGTAAAGCTACCCGGAACCGACCGGCTTAACTAGTAACCACAACAAAGTCTAATGTGAGAGGTGAAGGTGCATTAAGTAATTAATGCCACATGATAGGGTTAAGTTAATTTGATTAATGACTCTTAACCAAATATGACACGGACAAATGGGTTAAGTAATTTGATTAGGCTAATGATACTTAACAAAACATGACAAGGTTGGGTAGGTTAAGTAACTTGATTTGCCTAATGACACTTAACCATTTTTATATGACTAGTGGATGAGGTTAAGTTAACCAACACTTAATCAATCCAACGCGATAACTTGGTAAGGTTAAGTAAGTTTTCTTAATGACGCTTAACTGAAAAATACGGTTAACGAATGGGGTTAAGATTAGACTCAACTAGTCTAAACATGGAAATCGGATGGGGTTAAGTTAGCCTAGACTTAATTAATCCCACTTGGTAGTTTAATGGGGTTAAGTTAAACACTTAACTAATCTAAACATGATGAATTGATGTGGTTAAGTGACCTATACTTAACCAATCTAACTCGTGAATTTATTGAGGTTAAGTTAACCTATACTTAACTGATCTAACGTGAAAACATGATAAGGCTAAGTCACGAATCGCTTGAATACACTTGACCGATTTGACTGAGTAAATTGATAGGGTCAAGTTAATATATACTTAACCAATCTAGAATGATAATTGGACGAGGTTAAGTCGTGAATTGCTTAATACATACTTAACCAACGTGAGCATGGTTTGTAGGGTTAAGTCTTGGACTTGGATACTTAGCCAATTTTGACATGATTTGAAGACGGGTTAAGTCTTGGACTTGGATACTTAGCCAATTTTGACATGATTGGTAGACGGGTTAAGTCATGAACTTAAGTGACACTTAATCCATTATGTAAACCCTAGTTCTGAGGATAGGGGATAACCGTAGTTAACAAGGATAACGGGAACAAGGTTAAGTGGTAAACCTTAGTTGAGGAATAACTAAGTAATGATTCTTAGTCAAGGAAATTTAGACCAGTTCATAGATAGATGAGTAACCTGATACGGTAGGTCATCATTTAAGTATACGAGTAGGAGCAAGTATCTGATTTAGAGAAAGGCTCCAGCGAACTGGGTAACGAAGCAGGGGCTTCGGGGAACGTGAGGGTATTCTTGGTATCCCTCTATGAGCTGCCAGGTGATTATACTAGGCTCATGAGAGGTTAAGGTCTGCGTTAGAAGAACCAAGAGTATGCCTTGGTTGCTATGCGAGCGACCTAAAGACGGGGATGGATAGGGGATAGTCGACGATACACGGTCGTACCCTAGATAGCATTTCGTCAGACTACCTACCATCTTTGGTCAAGCGTGTACGTACGGAAAAGCAGAGAACACCCAATAGACCATAATTTCTATCTAATTATGGTTGCGGTAAGGCTAGGATTGTGGGTTGGCCAGTAGTGTGTTCTCATACAGGATTTATCCTGTCTTGTCTTTCACTAGTTGAGGGAGGGGTCGCGTGGGACCATAGCCACGTATAGAAAAACAGACCTTAGCATCTGCATCGGCAGATAAATCGAAAGCTCCCGACCGAGTCCTGTATTTCTCGATCTGCCCTGTGACAGGACTCGGATGGCACGATGTGATACATGTGCGTACAGTCATGGAAAACAATTCACGATGAATGCATGGGAAAAAGGGCGCGGTTGACGGTTAGCGTAAATCCCAGTGGCCCTGGGTGGTTGAACCAAAACCGAGATACGAAAACGTGCAATAGGTAAGCGTAATCCCTAGTGGCCCTAGGTAGCATAAGTCCTAGTTGTACAAACGATAATTCATGTTGGAAGACGCTAGCTAGGTTTAGGGTAACAGTCCAAACCGATCTTAAGGATCATGGAACTATGTTAAAGTAATGTAGAATCTCATGGGAAAGCCCGTATGGTCTACGGCAAGGGACTGAACATTTACATGGAATAAAACATACAATTTGAGTAACCTATATATGCGATATATTAGGTTGACATGGACCATTACACGACTTTTGAGTGAGGGTCATTCTTGGTTAACACATGACACGGTGGGGATACTAGTACGGTAGGTGCAGAGCTAAAATACAGGATAGATATCACGGGGCGTTATACGTGACAGATATCTTGGGGATATTATACTTGATAGAAACCTGACGATGTGATACCTTGTTTTATCTTGACATCATAATTTATCATGACACCTTAGTTTATCTGAGTTCAGTAGTTCATCCTGTTATTTTGATTTAGCTTATCTATCTTGTTATCATGCTTATGTTCATCTCAGTTTCTCATGTCAGTTAACTTTACTAGTTTTTATGCTAATAGTAGATAGGGCTTACTCAGTCTTTTTGACTGACCCGTTTTGTTTCGCCTCTTTTCTTCCGTTCCCCCCCAGGTTACAGGGAGGAAATACTGTTGTTTAGTTCGGACTTCTTCTGCTTGAAGGTCATCATGGATGGCTTGGACTTTTCTTGGCTAATGGCTACTTTACTGTTTTTACTTGGGGAATAATTTATGAAAATGTCTTTATGCTTCTTTACTATTGCAAGACAGGTTTTGATGTACTCTGATGTAAAAGGCTTTAGACCTTATTTATTCATGTTATGAAAGTTTGATTTTACTTCCGCTATTTTATATGTTCTGTCTTGTGATATTTCTGTGCATGTTTACCAATAATGCCCCTCTAAAGCTAGTGCATTCCTTTGCGAGTGACCCTAGCGGAGGCGGGGTGTTACACCAATGCACCAGCCTACTTTGTGGATCTTATGAATCGAGTATTCAGAGATCAGTTGAATAAGTTGTTCTTGTGTTCGTAGACGATATCCTTGTTTACTCGAGGACAAAGGAGGAACACAAAGGACACTTGAGTATAGTGATGGAGGTGTTGAGGAAATACCAATTGAAAGCGAAATTCTCTAAGTGTCACTTTTGGAGAAGGGAAGTGAGATTCTTGAGCCATGTTGTTTCAGAGAATGCTATTGCCGTGGACCCTGTAAACGTGGCTGCGGTACAGGATTGGCCTACGCCCAAGAATGCAACAGATGTAAGAAGTTTCTTGGGGTTAGCTGGATATTATCGTAAGTTTATCCAGGACTTCTCCAATATAGCAGCACCGTTGACTCGGTTGACTAAGAAGAATCAGGACTTCGTCTGGGACGGAGTGTGTGAGAATGCATTCAAAAGTCTGAAAGAAAAATTGACGTGTGCGCCAGTGCTAGTCATTCCTAAAGGGAATGAAGAAATGACGGTATACACGGATGCTTGTGGTACCGGACTAGGTGCTGTATTAATGCAAGGAGGTAGGGTTGTAGCTTATGCTAGTCGACAACTAAAGCCACATGAGAAAAGGTATCCTACCCATGATTTGGAATTGGCAGCGATCGTGTTTGCGCTGAAGATGTGGAGACATTATCTCTTGGAAGAAAGATTCGAGTTGTTTACCAATCATAAGTCGTTAAAGTATCTCTTCTCCCAGAAGGATCTGAATTTCCGCCAGTAGAGATGGTTAGAGTTCTTAGCTTCGTATGATTTTGATATCGCATACACACCTGGGAAAGGTAATGCGGTATCCGATGCCTTGAGTAGGAGACATGCCAGTTTAGGGGCTAAGTTTCTTGAATGGAAGCAACTGGAGTATATCATAGGGTTTGATTTTAGACCAAAGTGCGAATTGGATGCAGAAATGTTAGCTAGTTTGGCGATCAGACCCACTTTGATAGAGCGGATTGGTTCCAGCTAGAGGGATGATCCTAATCTATTGGAAATCATCTCCAAGTTAGAGATGAATATCGACGGTGAGGAGATGAATTTGTATGGGCTTGATCGAGATGGATGGCTTAGAAAGAATGGAAGATTAGTTGTACCCAACGTGAATGGTTTGAGAGATGAAGTGCTTAGAGAATGTCATCATTCAAAACTGTCTATACACCCCAGTGGTAATAAGATGTATCGAGACATGAGACAGACTTACTACTGGGAAGGGATGAAAAGAGACGTTGGGAAGTTTATATCCAAATGCATGAATTGCCAGCTAGTTAAAGCCGAGCAAAAGAAGCCTAGTGGTTTGTTGTAACCATTAGAAATTCCCGAATGGAAATGGGAGCAAGTCTCGATGGATTTCATCGATGGTTTACCAAGGACTATATCGGGACATGATAGCGTTTGGGTGATTGCGGATCGATTGACTAAGAGTGCAAGATTTATACCAGTCAAATCGACAAGAACGACAGCTAAGTTGGCAGAACTGTATATGAAGTGGGTAGTGAGATTTCATGGAGTACCTAAAAGCATTGTGAGTGACCGAGACCCGTTGTTTACTAGTGGGTTTTGGAAGAGCTTACAAGAGGCTCTAGGGTTAGAGTTACATCTCAGTACCGCATATCATCCTCAGACCGACGGTCAGACGGAGAGGGTGAATTGTATATTGGAAGATCTCTTGAGAGCTTGTATATTGGATTTTGGTGGATCATGGGATGACCATTTGCATCTAGTAGAGTTTGCATATAATAATAGCTACCAATCCAGTATCGGTATGGCTCCATATGAAGCTTTATATGGAAGACCGTGCAACTCACCTTCATGTTGGATAGAGACCGGTGAGAAGTTTGTGCTTGGACCAGATGTGGTAAAAGAAACCTCGGACAAGATTAAGACCATTCAACAACGAATGAAGGCTGCCCAAGATAGGCAGAAGAGTTATGTTGATAAGAGAAGAAGAGACTTAAAATTCTTCGTTGGTGACTTGGTGTTTGTCAAGATTTCTCCATTGAAGAGCGTGATACGATTTGGCAGGAGAGGCAAGTTGGCACCAAGATTTGTTGGACCATTCCCAGTTCTCGAGAAAGTTGGGAATTTGGCGTATAGAGTTGACTTACCAGAAAAGATGGCGGGAATTCACAACATATTTCATGTTTCCCAACTAAGGAAGTTCGTACACGACCCAGATTTGACTATTTCACCTAATCTGTTAGAGGACTTCGAAGTAGAACCCGAGGCGGTTGGGAACCACAAGCCAATTCGTATTGTCGAGCACGATACGAAGCAACTTCGAAGAAAGGCGGTGAAGCTAGTCAAGGTTCAGTGGGGCGAGAACGAGAATGAATGTACTTGGGAGACAGAGGAGAGCATTAGGAAGACGTATCCAGAACTCTTTGCCTGGTAAGATTTTCTTTGCGATTTAGTTATTCTGCATGCTAGGATAGACTTGTTTTGCATGTTTGATTGTTGTTTTATGAATGATAGGCATGCGGGACCCTTTGTGTGTTTTGGTTAGGAAATTTCGGGGGCGAAATTTCTTAAGGGGGGAGAATGTAACAACCCGCATTCTACGCATCGGAGGATCGTAGAATATTTATTTCTTTCCCATATGAAGTCGTATGGCCATGTAACTTTGGGAAACAACCATTAGAGTCATTTCCCATGTTCATGATTTTTGTCGATTTTTAAATGACCGTTTTGCCCCTAGCTGATCTTGTTCCGGCCATAACTTTTGATTGGAAAGGAATTTTGACCTGAAACCACTTCCATTAGATTCGTTTGATGGTTTACCTTTCCGTAGAGTGGTCACATGTGAAAAACGGACTTACCGTTTGGGAGACATGGCCGAAATAAGGTTTGGAAGGTGAAAACCTGCTTAACCGGGCCAAATAGGGTGATTAGTGATGGGCCCATAACCTATTTCGGGATTAGGGTTATGGGGAGGCTGAAATGAGTTAGGGTTTCGTTTCATTTTAGTTTTCTAGCCTCCACTTACCTCTTAGAAACCCTAAAAATGGCCTCCAACCTCTAAATCACCTCCAAATCACTTTCTACTTGAAGATTAAGCTTAGCAACATCAAATCAAGAGAGATCAACACCAAATCAAGATTAGAGCTGTTGTTTAGCATTGGGATTCGCACCAAATCAGAGATTTATTTCAGATCTAAGTCTTATTTGTGGCTAAGGTGAGTGATTTGCATAGTTCCTCACTAATTATGGCTAATTAAGGGTAATTAGTGTTAATTAGCGAATTTAAACATGATAAAATTCTAAAAAAATATTTATAAAATTCGAAATGATATTTTAGACCTGTGATATGAATTTGGGTTAATTTGGTTAAGTTTTGCTAATCATATCATTAGTTTCATCTAAACATGCGTAAGGGAAAATATAGGGTTTTGGCTAGGTTTGATCAATTTTAACCTATCATATTGTTGTTTTGATGTGTGAGGTCACTTCTACTTGTTGCTATGACTTTGTGGTATGCTTTGTGATTGATTAGAATAGTTAGAATGGTCGAAAGCGCCGTCGAGAGGCGTAAAAACAGTCGCTGGAAAGTTGCAGAAAAATGCAGGAAGGGATCGGATCGGACCCCCCCCCCCCCCTTACCCGACCCGAACCGATTCGTGGGTATTTGCAACGACCCGGACCGGAGACCACGACCTGATGATGGAAGGAGCTCGAACCCGAGCCGCGTCACGTACTGGAGCACCCGATCCGCTTGCACGATCCGAACCGTGGAGCATGGAGCACAATCCGAAGAAGGTCCACGATCCGCCAGCAGCTCCGACCCGAACCCATGGATGGCGATCAAGCTTGGAGACCTCGACCCAATCCGATCCAGTGAAGAGAAGCATTCCGATCCGAAACCGAACTGATGATTAGGGGAAGATCCGAACCGATCCGGTGATGACCAATAACCCGAGATGCAAAGGTAGTCCAAATGGAAGTTAGATCTCAGCATCCAGTTGGGAACCAATGAGTTCACTTCATGGTTGGACTTTGCTGCGGGACGTGTGCTAAGGAGTTGTCGACGTTCATAACTTCGATTCACCACTGAAAATGGATGATGGGCTACTTATCAGTGCAGTGGAGTCACTATGACTCGAGGGGTAAGGTGATGGTAGCAAGACTACGTTATCAGTGCAGTAGAGTCATTATGACTCGAGGGGCAAAGTGATGTGTAGTAAGACTATGAGCCAGTGCAGTGGGGTCATTGTGACTCCATGGGGCATAGTGGACATAGTAAAGGATTAGAAAGGCTATGAGCCAGTGCAGTGGGGTCATTGCGACCCCATGGGGCAAAGTGGACATAGCGAAGGATTAGCGGCTATGGATCAGTGCAGTGACGTCATTGAGACTTCATGGGGCAAAGTGATCATAGCAAAGTATATTGGGTGATCGAAGTGGTGGATATCGTATGCTTTACACACTGAGTGAGAGATGTGAGGATGGTTGCTATGCTTGATTGTTTGCCATCACTATGACATGCACACCCCCACCCCCCTTATCTTTACACCATTTGAAATGGCACCTTAGAGTGTTGTACAGTATGTAGTGCTAACTCTTTGGTTGCAGGTCCAGGTTCAGGTATGGTTTAGTATACCTGTTATTGTTCTGTTTAGATGCTTATCGCTCATACCAGACTTTTTGTCTGACCCAGAGTTTTATGTCTCTTCTTATTACTATGGGTGCTCACACGAGCAGACTGAGACAGGTTAGCTGGTGATGCGCGAGTGGCTGATTCGCAGGCGAGCAGGAGGCTTCCACGTATGATATATATATATATATATATATATATATATTCTCCCTGTGTTGTTGGTGGTCACTACTTGGGCATTAGTAGTGTACCTCCCTCATCTTGCTTTTGCTTTTTGAGACAGTTTGAAAAGTTGTAATAATGTTGGCTTTGGATTATAAGCTGTACTTGGATTTTCCGCTGCTATGTTAGTTGTTTTCAGCTTATGCACTGTCTCACCTATTTTATGTCGAGTACGTTGTTATTATATTTTGTACCATGCACTTTGAGACATTCTACAGGTTTCTTGTTAGTTCATTTTCTTCTTTCCTTTCCTTCTGACGACCGTCCCGTGTAAACTGGACATGTGTACAACGCACTTTTGGAGTAAATGTCGGTTGGTGCGGGGCGGGCCGTCACAGATTCTGTAAATATGGCAAATGACGATCTTGCAAAATTGTGGCATAGAAGACTCGGTCATATAAGTGAAAAGGGGCTAAGTTGTTTGATAAAGAAAAATGCACTACCTGATTTGAAGTATGTAAAATTGGACAAATGTTCTCATTGTTTTGCAGGAAATTAGAATCGGGTCTCCTTTAAGAGACATCCTCTTTCAAGAAAATCAGGTTTGCTCGATCTTGTTCATTTTGATGTTTGTGGTCCGTTAAAAGTTAAGACCTTTAGTGGTGCACTTTACTTTGTTACTTTTATTGATGACTATTCAAAGAAATTGTGGACATATGCTTTAAAAACAAAAGATCAGGTACTTTTGTTTTTAAGCAGTTTCAAGTCTTGGCAGAAAGGAAATCTGGTAAAAAGCTAAAGTGTTTATGTTCAGACAATGGTGGTGGGTACATCGGTTCACTTGATGAATATTGTAAGGCTCAAGGTATTCGGCATCAATTTACACCAACGAAGACTCCACAGCTGAATGTTGTAGCAGAGAGAATAAATTGGACTTTGTTAGAGAGAATGTGGTGCATGCTTTCAGAGGCTAAGTTGCCAAAACACTTTTGGGGTGAAGCTTTATTTACAGCTACACATGTAATTAATTTGTCACCTTGTTTTTCTTTGAATGGTGATGTTCCAGATAAGGTTTGGCTTGGCAAGGAGGTTTCTTACAGTCATTTACGTGTCTTTGGGTGTAAGGCGTTTGTACATGTGTCTAATGATGAAAGATCGAAGCTGGATTCCAAGACTCGCCAATGCATCTTTGTAGGCTATGGTCTTGACAAGTTTGGCTATAGATTTTAGGATCCTATAGAGAAGAAATTGATTCGTAGCAAGGATGCATACTTTATTGAAGACCAAACAATTGAAGATATTCAAAAACCACAAGAAGCTGCATCACATAGTGGCTATGATCTGGTTGATCAAGAACTTCCTCCTTTGACTCCTGCAACTCCTGCACCAGCTCCAACTGAACAAGTACAAGAAAATGACAATGAAAGTCATGTACCTGAGGAAGATGATCCCCATGATGAAGATGCTGAAATTGGTCATCATGCTTCTCCTGAAACTCAAACAACATTTGTTAGGCGATCTACCAGGGAACGACGTCCTTCCACTAGGTATCCTTCTTCCGAGTATGTTCTCTTAACCGACGGAGGAGAACCTGAGACCTTTAAGGAAGCTATAGACAGCGATGATAAGCAACTTTGGTTGGATGCAATGAAAGAAGAGATGAAGTCGTTGCATGATAACAAAACCTTTGATCTAGTCGTTGCATGATAACGAAACTTTTGATCTAGTGAAACTACCAAAAGAAAAGAAGGCTTTGAAGAATCGTTGGGTTTACAAGCTGAAGCAAGATGAAAATGCAAAGACGCTTCGCTACAAAGCAAGGCTTGTTGTAAAAGGATGCAACTAAAGAAATGGAATTGACTTTGAAGAGATATTTGCACCGGTTGTCAAGATGTTTGGGTCTTGCTGCTAATTTGAATTTAGAAGTTGAGCAGTTGGATGGGAAGACTGCCTTTCTTCATGATGAGCTTGAAGAAGACATTTACATGGAACAACTAGAGGGCTTCAAAGTCAAAGGGAAGGAAGAATACATGTGCAAATTAAAGAAGAGTTTGTATGCTCCAAAACAAGCTCCAAGACAATGGTATTGCAAATTTGATTCTTTTATGGGGGAGCAAGGCTATAAAAAGACATATAATGATCATTGTGTTTTCTTGAAGAAATTTGCTAACGATGATTTTATCATTTTGCTACTTTATGTTGATGACATGCTTATTGTAGGGCAAAATGTAGATCGGATTGCTTGTTTGAAGCAACAGTTGAGCAAGACATTCTTCATGAAGGAACTTGGTCCGGCAAAGAACATTTTAGGAATGAGAATTATTCGTGATCGGAAGGCTCGAAAGTTATGGCTATCACAAGAAATATATATTCACAGAGTGCTTAAAACGTTCAATATGGAGAAAGCGACGCCTGTGAGTACTCCACTTGTTATGCATTTTAAGCTGAAATCTCAACAGTGTCCTTCCACAACTGAAGAGAAGGAGAAGATAATGCATGTTCCTTATGCTTTCGCCATGGGTAGTTTGATGTATGCAATGGTTTGCACTCGGCCTGATATAGCTCATGCTGTAGGTTTGGTTAGTAGATTTCTTTCTAATACAGGTAAAGAGCATTGGAATGTTGTGAAGTGGATTATGAGATACTTACAGGGTATTGCTGATATGAAGCTTTGTTTTGGAAGTGACAAGCTTTGTCTTGTTGGTTATTCAGATTCTGATATGGCAGGTGATATTGACTTTAGAAAATCTACTTCGGGTTATTTGATCACATTTGCAGGGGGAGCAGTGTCTTGGCAATCTAGGCTACAAGCTTTGTCTACTACTGAGTCAGAGTTTATTGCAGCGACAGAGACATGTAAGGAGTTATTGATGATGAAGCAGTTTGTTCGTCAGCTTGGATTTACACAAAGGAGGTATGTGTTGTATTATGATAATCAAAGTGCAATCCATCTTGCTAAGAATTCCACTTTTCATGCAAAGTCGAAACATATTGATGTGAGATATCATTGGATACTGATGTTCTTGATGATAAGTTAACTGAGCTTGAGAAAATTCATACCGATGACAATGGTTCCGACATGATGACTAAAGCTTTGGTAAAAGACAAATTTGAGACTTGTCGTTCAATTGCCGGAATGACAACCACCTCCACATAGTCGGGAGGGGGAGATTTGTTGGGAATGGGTTCCTTCCTATGTGGAAAAACTCATATTTAATTAATTGGAGCAATAAGTGTTGCTACGGTATTTTGCGTCTTTATTTGAATAGGTGACATTTGACTTCGGTGTGCTTTGATAATTGTACATTTATGGAAATCGTAATCTTATTAATTATGGTGGTTGAATGGAGACTTCAAGGTGCCTCTTTGGTGGCTATATATACATCCATTCTTGGGTAGCAAATACACACAAAAGATACAAGACAACAACATCAAAACTTTTGGTGTGTCTCCAAGACTTTTTGGGCTGCTTCTACTACTTTGAGATTGCCCTTTGCTGGAATTTTTGTGCGAGATCTCTCAGCTTTTCTAAGCTCTATTTCCCAGTGATATTTTTCATTTTTCTCGCTTTTGTTTTGATGCTGTTATTGCTA
The DNA here is from genome assembly GCA_030737875.1 of Allium sativum. NCBI lineage: Eukaryota > Viridiplantae > Streptophyta > Magnoliopsida > Asparagales > Amaryllidaceae > Allium > Allium sativum. The sequence goes on along the minus strand of CM060922.1, from coordinate 984,436,465 downwards.
GCTATTGTTGGATAATTTATGTATCCACTTTGTGATTTGGATTTGGATTTGTGTACTACTCAATTTTCATAGTAAGAGAAGTTTGGAAGGACCCCCGTCACTGGTCCCGTGGTTTTTACTCTTCACATCGAAGAGGTTTTCCACATTAAAAATTCACGTGTTCTTACTTTATTACTATCTCTTGTTCTGTGGAATATTTGCATTAATCATTGGTGATTGTGGTGCATTTTGTTGGGTTTGTCTGTGTCATTCATAACACTTAACACAAAACACAAGCATCCGCTCAGATATTTTGATCAGAATTGCCAGGGACAGAGAGTCACAGCGCTCACATGCCAGGTGTCACTCTGGTCCCAAAATATCAGTACAATACATGGTCTTTTTATTCAAAAAAGACAACAAAAATACACAACCATTTTTATAGGCGTAATGCTAACAATTTTCAACAAACAAATTCAAACGAGCACGACCCAACCAGTTTAACAGCTCCAGGACAAATATTTACTCGTTATCAATATACAAAAAACGCAACCATTGCTCATCAAAGCATGACAAAGTACAGAGTCGCAATAAACTCCAAGCCTGACAAAAATAGAAGAATTTTAGCCCAGCCAAACAATAAAAAGCTATACAACCAAATAATAAATACAACACTTTCCGATCCCAAACACACAAAAAACTTACACCGACCGAAATAGAAACCCATTAGAAAAAGAAAAAAAAAATCGTCTAGTAGACCCATTTTATACGGGTATAACATCCATATTTGAAGTGTCTTCGCAACTCAATACAATTCCATCCAGATTTACTGGGAGAACACAACTCATCCATTGACATCCCGTCGATAATGGCTCTGACGGAGGAACTATCATTAGTACATTGTCATTTCTCTGTATCACCCCTGTTACACTCACTGTGCTTCCTTCTTTTATGTACCTGTATAGCCACAATATAAACTATAATACAGTATAAATACAAAAGAAACCACTCTTCTCAATGTAACCTTTGCGATGATAAGTGATTAAATAAGTGATAAGTTATGTCGTGGATCTTATAGGAATTGATTATATTATAAAACAAACAAGAAAGTGCAGTACAGTATGATCACGACTCCTTACAGTGAGTTGATGATTTCTAAAGCTGTTTATAGACAGAGTAGTTATACGTTTGAGTGAAAGCAGCCATGGTCTTTAAGAACAGGATTGGAAGGGATGAATTCGCATGTACAGATGGTTCTAAAACGAAAATATGGAATTTACCCTTCTTTTAGGCGCATGATTCTATCATCGCTGGATAGGTTTCTCTCGGCCAACCATTTAAGAAACTGAGGAGACATGTCCTTGTTATTGGGATTAATGTTGATGACCACAGACTCGTCAACATAAGGAGTGACCTTAGCGCCATACCCTGTCTTCACCAATGCTCTTAATCCTGATTGGAAATCGGAGATGTAGAAATCCGCAGCATATCTCTAGATAACCGAACAAGTACATAATTTTCAGAAGCTTCTAATAAAATACAACTACATTCCAAAGGAGCAAAGAATAGTGTAACATAGATTTGCATGTACAATTGCAGAGAAAAGGATATGAACAAAAATGAATGTGCTCACCTCAGCAGATCTGAGTCCCCAAGTAAAAAGACGATGTTCAGGATTGGCAGTTTTCGAACCCAAACCTCTGTACTCATATAAACATGTTGAGGTGTACACACATCTTGGAACTCTCTGAAATGACGATTCGAGAGGAATATTTCCACAAGTTACTACCTAAAATGATTTTGTAGTTGATGTCAGCATTTTACAATCAAAACAGTAAATCAGATTAAGCCTAGCTGGCAACATATGCTTGGTTCTTCCTTGACAATAGACAGCCAATTAATTGGCTATATTTCTTCTTAAGAAAAATTAATGCTCATCTGCAATGTTTATAAATTTGAAGTACCCTACCCTACATAATACACAATCTCACATTGCCAGTAGGGCCTAATACATAAATACTAACTTCTCTCTTTATATAAAACTGAGGTCTATAAAATTTCACATATAACAGATGGGGCCTGGTCTTGCTGGGTCAAGTTGAGGCATTAAGGGAAGCATGTAGGAAACTCCCTACCCTAGTTCTGCAGTCGAGCGACGTAAGATGACTACCACCATACATGTCGATCATGCATTGCAAGTCAGTTATTTTGATACTAGGTAGAGATCCTTTTAAAAATGAAGCCACGACTTGACTTGTCCTGTGTGGTGAACATGATAATTTGGATATAGCATATATGTAACAGTACAACAAAAGAATAAAGCTGCATTTGATGCATTATCTTATTAGGAAACTCTAATCTACTATATCAGTTTATGGTTCCAGTAATTTTCATGGAAAGCACTACATTAGCTGCCTATCATATCGGTGCATGTTCTGCAATAACTGTATGTGATGGCAAATTACAAATCACATACGGTACGCCAAGAACAAGGTAAACATATGCATTTAAAATATACTGAAGTATTATCGCAATGAGAGTCCAAAATTTCAATGGCATTATATCTAATAATCTATGGGGCTTCCTGGATTAAGAAGTGGTCCTGTTAAAAGTGAACATATGCATGTGTCTTGACCATTAACACACCTTAAAAAACATATGGATACAATATGCTGAGCATTTAACACAATAGCAATCCAAATATTTCAATGGCTGCTCGTATAAGGAGTGACGTGGACTAGGAAGTGGTCCTGTGAAAAGTTGAATCATAAAAACTATCTTTCAAGCATACTTGGTTCTTGCATACTTTCATAAGTAGAATATAGATATTTAATAAAATAAATTTCTAAAAAAAAATTGTAGGCTTTATAGGTAATAAAGCTTGATCAACAACTGCTTCTTTTCAAAACACCACATTTAATGGGATGGGAAAATTCAGCAAACCATAAACATTTAAAACAGAAGAGCAATTGGCATAAATTTCTAGCATATATTACACTTGGTTATGTCTGCAAGTTTTAAGTTGTGGCCTCAGCTAATGTGACACATGACCTGCACCCATCTCATGGATGACTGTCCAATAACATCAAAGCACAGTAAAGTAAATTGAGATATCAAATGCTTTTGAGTTACATATAAGATAGACTACGAACAGTGCTTACCCCAGAAACTTTGACGTATTGACCATCTTTAGCGGTTCGAAGTTCAGCGTCAGGATATTTCTTTATAAAACCAACCACAGCTCTTCTGCCGTAACAAGAATTCCAAGTAAAAATAGCTGCAACTACGCCAAATACAAATGCCACAACAATAAGAAGAATAGGATTATGAACAGCTCCGAGGATAAATCCACCTAAAATGAACCCCATCACGAATAATAGAATGACCGCCCACAATATTGATTTTGGGAAGCTTTTTCTAAACGAGATTTCCACATGCTGGCTTAAATTGGTGAGAGCTTGATTCTGTGCCATTGAAATGCTACTATTCAACTTCATAGACCCATTAGAATCCAAAGAACCCGAAACCCGCTTCGGAGCACCTGAAGAATTAAGTGGGCCTGATGTGATTGGACCCGATGTAATGAGTCCAGTAACTGGAATCATAGGAACTGAGCCTGAATTTTTCACTGACTGAGGTCCTGATGACTTCTTCATCGATTCGCCTTGTCTGTTTAAAGGTCCAGAATTCGTTCTTCTAGGAGCATGAATTTGTCCAGAGTGAGAATTTGAAGTTGTAAATGATCCAGTTCTCGAAGGAGCATTAATCGGCCCTGACTTTCTTGATTTCGACATTTCAGCATGTACATCAAACATTTTGCCCAGTTCTCCAGATTTTTTTATGTCACCGCCGGTGTAAGGCATGGCCACTGAACTCATAGTTGGTGGCTTTTCTTTTGATTGTTGATCGGGTCGACCCGATACATAAAGACCATTGCTTAGTTGATGTGATGGAAATCTTGAACCCATGTTCAATAATTTCAGTTTGTCTTATACTTTAAGAAGCAGAATGTATATGCACAATTAACCTGAAGCAAAGAAACACAAAGCTAAGCTAACAGAGAGTACAGGTGAAAATCAAAATTATGCAACTGGAATCAAATTTACCTCAGAAGACATTCAATAGTATGGTTAGCTACTAACTTTTTATGTATTGCAGAATTGAAGTTGATTAGACAATAAAAAACAAAAAATAACTATCCTATATGAAAACCATATGCGATTGGAAATTCTAAGGAATCATACCTAATATTTCATAGTTGCATTGCATTACTCAATAGCTGAACACTATAGATTATTACAGCGGTTGTTTTTTCCCCTTAAGAAAGGGCTTCAGTTGGATTTTAACAAAACGACCAGTCCAGTCCTAGGTTTAGCTACAAAAAAATATTGTGCTCTACAGGATCACATTATCAGATCTATTGAGACAGACTAAAAATATTAGAATTTGAACAATTTATCCGCAAGATCTGTACCCTAACTACAGTGAAACGATAAATATATCACTAATTTGTGAGTAAAGAATCTGCCTTTAAAAAATAACTAAAATAAATAAAGAATAATTCGAGATAAGCTGTGCATTTCGCTCAAAAAATAAACTGCTTAACTTAATCAATAATAGAATTCGCAAGGAAATCCAAAGCTACTTTCTCGTCTTATATTTAAAAAAAATTAGCAAAATCAATCAGACATTTCTACTTTTTAAGCAACCAGATCTCAAAACACTAAAATAAACGATACCCACGTTTTCATTTCTCTAGGAAGAAGAGGTGCTTCGAGAACAATAACTGAAGATCCACTTTGTCATTCAAATTGGAAAAAGAGAAGTAAAAATCATGCACCAAACGCAAAAACGAAGGGGAGATAAAATTTATACCTTTTGGCAAAACACTGCGAAACAACTTAAAATATTTGGAGATACAGTGGAGACAGAGAGGAGCTAAAAAACAGCTGCCATTTTCTTGCCTTTTCTTCTTCCTCCCTCCAACTAATTCTTTACTGTGATTTTATCACAATGACAAAAGCACCCTTGTATTTTATTGTTTGTCTGTATGTTTAAATCCTGCGGTGAAGGGCTACGCAATTTGAACTGCTTTGCTCGTTTTGCATAAATTCTAAAACCTTGGCAAGAAAAACTTCCGTGAGAAAAAAATTTGTAAAGAAAATAAATAAATGGCAAATTCTATTCAAACACCGCAAATTGCTTTACCTACACCATGAGATTTTAAATAAAATTTCAGACCAAAATGACCCTATTTAAAAAGAATCAATATTAAAGAATGAAAATATATATAATTCTCCCTTGTTTGCATTGTGTATACTTAATATAATTTCTCTTATAAAGTCAGTATATTATAAATCAATTTATATTACTGGTTAAATTAATTTTATATTTCTTTTGAGGATTAAAATATATTCATATCGTTACAAGCAACATTTATATACAGTCAATTTTAATAGTTTTCACTTTAATTAAATATAAAATTAAAATTTAAAACTAAATACTAAAATCAATGTTATACAAAGTACTAAATTCTTCAATCTTTCATTCAAACTAATCATGCTTAAATTTAACACCAAAATTTAACTAGTTTAACTTTTTAATATTTAAAAAAATAAGTTCAAATTTCCATCATCTAAAATCAAAAGTGATTTAAAAATAAGACAATCAAATAATTTAAGATACTAGTGTTAATTTTTTTTTTTTTTTTTTAGTTTTAGGTTGCAATGAATTTTCAGTTTTATGTAATTTAGTTTCAAAGTTAAAGAGAAATGTGATGAAAATATAAAAGGGTAATTTTGTGAAAGACATGGTGTATGAAAAGAAATTTTTGGTGTATGCAATTTTATTTCATTTTATGGTGTATGTTAAGGAATTATAGGTGTATGAATAGAATTAGCCTAAATAAATAGAAGTATGATATGACACAATATATTTGGGCATCAAATAGAGTTTGACACTTTCAATCAATGTACTACCTCGCCAAACCCTTAATAAGGAAAAAAAAAAAAAAACCAATGTAAGAAATCTTAAATAAGAAAAAAAATAATACATTAAGACTTATTTTGATATGTTATTTTTTTGGATTGATACTTCTAAATCAAAATAATGCCTCATTAAAATCTTAGTGAAAAAACCAATAGGAAAAATCTTAGTTAAAAAAAAGTGCATTATAACATATTTATAGATGTTCTCCTTGATTTAATAATTTCATCTAAATTCGAATTCATCTTTCGATAACTCAAATTGCTTATAGATACTTCTTAATGAACTTTTGCTTTCAAAACTTAATGTGTGTTTCCATACTTTAGGCATGTTTTCTTAATAAAGCGTCTTCTGTTTGCGATTTGTATGCTATTAGTATTTTTTTATGAATACACTTCATGTGCTTACAATTTTATGCTTTAATCAAGTTTGCATGTTACATTATACATTTAATGGATAAGACAAGTTTCACTACAACAACACTAAGAAACACGAAATAATCTAAGTGTTGAAAATATTTCATATATGTAATGAATTTATTTAAAAATTAATTGCAGTTACTAAAAATTTATTATTGAGCAATTAATGTAATAAAGTCGTTGAAAGTTATAACAGTAACATATTTTCCATATATGTAAATATATTTATGAGTCATTATTGCGATTGAACAGTCACAGTCATATATGTATGTGACCTTTTATGGAGTTGTCACAAAAAATAATGGTATTAAATTATTGTTATAAATGATAATCAATTAAAATTTATTATCATTCATCTCTTTTGAAACATATGCAATTTATATGTTAAAAATTGCAACTTTTTGAACGTTTATTTTATTTAATAATATGGTAATTGCGGTCCAACTTTCTTCCCACTAACCTAGCTAATGTTACTCATTTCCTCTGTCTGTATAAGGAATAGGATGGACAAAGCATTATGCACAGTAATCTTTTGCTTTGCTCTCTTTCTCAAAAACTCTTTTGTCTTCGTTGAATCTTATTACAATACAAAAGAGCAGTACAATTTTTAAACTTGAGTGCAAACCAGGCACAATTCGTTGTGCAAGCAAATTGGTATTATCGAAGATGTTGTTTTATCTTAGAAGTGACGGCGAAAGTGCACCATTGAGCAGATCGCTGAAACGTCTTCAAAAGAGCGACTTTGTAAGTGATTCAACCATTAATTTTCCAACAAATTTAAGATGTTGCCAGAAAACAATGGCTTCGACTGCAAATCTGGACGATGCTGCTCCATCATCTAAGTTTCAACTTTCAGTGGTTAATAGATATGCATCACATGAGCTTCAAAATAGCTTTTGATAAGGTATGACTTTAGATGGACAGTTTTAGATTGTTGTTATAATTGACAAACTGCTCGCAGTTTGGAAAGAATTTGTCTATTATTATTTTTGATTTCGCATTAATTTGCCAATTAAAAAATCACCTAAGAGATCTTTGGAAAAGACAGTAAGTCTTCAAATTAATTTTGATTGAAATAAGGTTGATTTAAGTACAACTAAGATTGGGCAAATAATATAAATATAATTACATATTCATGTCATCGTTAGAGATAGAAAATGGTATCACTAATTCTGGTAGTAAATTAAAACAATTGTTTTAGAGAACCATACTTAATTAAAAATGGATGCATTTGAATTTAATTTGCATTTACTTATTGAGATGCATATTAATAATTTACTTATCTATAAAAAATTGCATAGAGGAGTATTAGCGTGAAAGCAAATTTTAAAATATTTAAATGTTGACTTTCTAGTTTTGAGAACATCTAGTAGAATGATAAATGATACAGTAATTTTGATAGAGATTTTAATATTACATTTACTTTTAACCTAAAGTTATTAATTTGAAAATGTGACTTTGGTATTAGAGAACTTGGACCTTCAAAATTAATTCATGTGAACCACTTAAAGTAATGTGAAAAAATAATCTCTACTCTATTTCATTTATTGACGATTATTCTGATGTCACTTACGTACATCTTATAGACAATAAGAATTAAGTGAAAGAAGGTTTTTTGAAAATGTCACTAAAATTGAGATTAATTGAATGCAAAATTTGAAAATGCCTTTATTATAAATGGACATTAATTACATGCATAATGTTTTTGAAAATGTCATTAAGAAATGTTATTACTCAAATGGCGTAGATTTTATAATCAATGAGTATATTTTATGTGAAAATGAATAACACTGACTAGACATAGACATCGCTATTTTATCACTTTTATTGACGATTGCTCTGATTTCGCATATGTAAATCTCATGAAAAATAAAAGTGATGGATTTCATATGTTTAAGACATTCAAAACTGAAACTGAAAATCATTCCTATAAGAAAATTAAGAGACTTCATAGTGATAAAGGAATAGAATATGAATCTGGTTCTATTCTTGATTTCTATAAACTACATGGTATTATACATGAAAGAACTGCACCTTATTCACCTGAAATAAACGACAAAGCTGAAAAAAAGAAAAATGGGACTTTTACTGAATTAGTAATTGCCATTTTATTAAATTCTTGTGCAGCAAAACATTGGTAGAGGATATGTTATTAACGGTGTGTTATGTACTAAATAGAATTCCTAAATCAAATGTGCCCTATTTAAGAACTTGGTGATGTTTGGCATATGTTTGTATTCCAGACCCTAAGAGAATAAAATTAGCAAGTAGAGCATATGAATGTGTTTTATCAGCTATGCTAATAATAGCAAAGCATTCAGATTTTATAACATAAATACACATAATATAATTGAATCAAATGATGCTAATATTTATGAAACAAAATTTCCTTTTAAATTAAGGAATAGTGGAGGCACATCAAGTAATTTATTACCGATAAGAACAGAACACAATGAACATTCGGAAAATGAGCCTAGAAGAAGTAAAAGAGCAAGAACAACAAAATATTTTAGTTCAGATTTTTGTGCTTTTACTATAGAGAAGGATCCCTTAAACCTTCAAGAGACCATATCTTCACTAGATGCCGATTTTTGATAAGAGGCTATAAATGATAAGATGGATTCTTTGGAATTTGATAAGATTTGGCACTTAGTTGATTTACCATCTGATTGTAAATCTATATGCTGTAAATGGATGTTCAAATAGAAATTAAAACCTAACGACACTGTGTCGATAAATATAAATCCCGTCTAGTAGCTAAAGGTTTTAAACAAAGAGAAAATGTGAATTTCTTCGACACTTTTTCATCTGTAACTAGAATTACATCCATTCGAGTTTTAAATTCACTTGCATCTATTCATAATTTATAAATTCATCAATTGGATGTTAAAACTGCTTTTTTAAATGGTGAATTAGCTAGAAGAAGAAATTTATATGGACCAACCTAAAAGATTTGTAGTTCCTTGTGAAGAACATTTAGTTTGCAAATTAGATAAATTATTATATGGTTTAAGACAAGCCTCTAAGCAATGACATGAAAATTTTGATAACTTAATAATCTCAAATGGTTTCAGAGTTAATGAAAGTGACAAATGCATTTATTATAAATTGTAAAATGACATTTGCACTATTATATGTTTGTATGTGGGTGTTTTACTAATTTTCGGATCAAACATTCATGTCATAAACACTGCCAAATCTTTATTAAGTACCAATTTTGATACGAAAGATCTAGGTGGGGGGAGTCCTTGGCATTAAGATTACTAGGTCAGAAAAGGAACTTTCTTTGAATCAATCTCATTACATTGAGAAGATATTAAAAAAAATACAATTACATTAACTATAAACCTGCATGTACACCATATGATCCCAATGTAAAGTTATTTAAGAACACTGGTAAATGTATAAGACAATCTGATTATACGAGCATTATTGGCAGCCTTCATTATACCACAAATTGCACTAGACCCGACATTGCCTTTATCATGGGATTATTGTGCAGGTTTACTAATTGACATAGTATAGAGCACTGGCATGTTATTGAGAGAGTCATGAGATACCTAAAATGAACGATGAACCTTGGATTACATTATGAAAAGTTTGCAGCTGTACTTGAAGGAAATTCCGATGCAGACTGGTATACTTTATCTGATGATTCAAAAGTGACCAGTGGCTATATATTTAGCATAGCTGGAGGAGCTGTTTCTTGGAAATCTACGAAACATACAATTTTGGCTTAGTCTACTATGAAATCTGAGATGATAGCACTAACCATAGCTAGTGAAGAAGCAGAGTAATTGAGAGTTCTGCTAACTGAGATTCTCATACGGGAAACGTTAGAGAATGGAGTTTTGATGACAACCTATTTCAATATTAATTGATTATATAATATATACTAACACCTTTGTCTAGAATATATACACACATATGCAGAATTTATATACAGGAAATATTACTGAAGGCTATACAATTTTAAAGACACTAGAGATTCAGAATTCAGAGATATTTCAAGACTCATAAGTATTCAAGATTTTAAGAGTTAAAGATAAATATAGTTATAGAGTCTAGATTATATAATACTCTGAATAGCACTCGAGGTTCAAATTCAAATTCTGTTTATTAAATTCTATTTTCAAATTCTATTTTCAATCCTCTCTATTTTATTTTCTATCTTTTCTATTTTTTCCTTTCTTACTTTAGTTTTGTTTCTAACTCAAGTTTTATAAGTTTTATATATTTATATTTTTATATACTTTATATTTATATAGTTTTAAACTTAATAATTTTATAAATATGTTTATATAGTTTATATTTATGCTTTCTTATGATTTCTTACTTTATAATATTCATTTATAACACTATATTTTAATTTAAGAATTTCCAGAATTATATATATGTGTGTATATATATATATATATCAAAATACCTCAGAAATGTTCAAATTTCAATTTTATACATATATATGTCGACATACATATATATACATGTTGACATATAACTATCATTTTTTCAAATTTGAAAGGAAGTGCCTTTTTACTATTTGTGACGGTTCTGAAGTGTTGCAACCTTTCACACACCATAAAAAGGGGCTGATTTCGAATTTTTAACTTCTTCTTCTCCCTTTCCACTTTCTTTCATTACACCATTATTTCTTATCGTTTTTATGGTTTCTAAACCTATACTCTGCCGAATTCAATTCTGTTTTTACTAATCTTCTTCTCTCTACACTCTCTACTCATTACTCTTTGAATCAAGGGCTATTAAAGAGCTATAGGGCTGTTTGTAATTATTTGGGTTGTGTAAAATAATCGGTGGTTTCCCTTGTAGCCGTGAAGTCTAGGACGGGTAATCGGTGATATCCCTTGTAGCCGTGAAATCGAGGATGGGTATACTTGATCAGGTGTGTGTGTGGAATCGGTGATATACCTTTTAGCCGTGAAATCAAGGAGAGTTGTAATTGGTTATTGATATAGTAATAAAACTCTGCACAATCCAGCATTGTGCGGGATTGGACGTAGGAGCAATTCCAAACCAGTATAAAATCCGATGTGTTCTTTCCTTTTCTGCACTTTACTTTTGTTTATCTTTGCATTTGTGTTTGATTCTGTGCCTGTGATTGTTTCCGTAGTGTTTGATTCATATAGTTTATCACATAAGTTTTAAATTTTGTTTAAATCCTCAAAAACACTATTCACCCCCCCCCTAGTGTTTGTTTTGCCTTAACGATCCATGACGTAATTCCTAACAGGAAAAACAAATACCAGTTGTGTTGATACACTGCGATAGTACCGCAGCTATTGGCAAAATTTAGAACCATTATTATAACGGTAAGAGACGATAAATACGTCGTAACCACAGTACTATTAGAGAGATTCTTTCTTCAGGTATAGTTAGAATGGATTACGTCCGTAGTGATGATAATTTGACAGATCCTTTAACGGAAGGACTATCCATAAAGAAAGACCTTAATGATTCTAAAAGAGTGGGACTATTGCATTGAGATTGTGGAATCATGCACAGTGGTAACCTGACCTAAATGACTGGAGTTCCCAAGAACTAGGTTCAATGGATAAAAACAAGTTGTTTGTGATAATAAATGAATATGCTAAATTTATATATAAATAAGCATGTATTCTTGAAGTGATTAGAGGTTGAGTTAATAGGAACTCCTAATGAGATCTATACTCTTTTTGGAGTGCAGTACTTAGTACTCTTGATAGATTCACCTATGTGATATGGAAATGTGGTTGTGCATGACCATTAACGCACGAGCTTATTTGATTGCACTATAAAAAAAGGTTGTATGTGGTCTAATGTCAGGAATAGAGTTCAAGACTACGTGTCACTCTAGTAAAAACTGAACCTTATCCACTATACAAAGGTTCAAGTCGAAAGACGCTTTTGTTTATGCACAATCTTATATTTTAGAATCTGCTCGAAAAATATTTTTAAAAAATTCAAGTTGGGGATTGTTGGAAAGATTTTATATATGTATTTAATTTATTTAAAAATTAATTGCAGTTACCAAAAATTTATTATTGAGCAATTAATACAGAAGAGCCTTTGAAAGTTATAATGATAGCATATTTTCATATATGTAAATATATTTATGAGCCATTATTGTGATTGAATAGAGCTCACGGTTTCATGTTCTATTTCACTCCCCGATTTTGTTTATGTACAATTGAATGGGGCCCGAACCTAGTAGAATTCAGAATGCCTCTGCGCATCTAAGTCCTGCGCTTCAGGAAGATGCAGTCCAAACTCCTATATTATAGGTCTGGTTTGTTCATTAGTTCAAAAAGATTTCCGTGATTTTCTATGGTCGTATATGTTTGTGACCTTTTATGGAGCTATTACAAAAAAATGGTATTAAATTATTGTTTTGAATGATAATCAATTAAGATTTATTATCATTCATCTCTTTTGAAACATATGCAATTTAAATGTTAAAAATTGCAACTTTTTGGACGTTTCTTTTATTTAATATGCTAATTGCGGGCCAACTTTCCTCCCACTAACCTAGCTAATGTTAATGTTTTCTTCAGTCAATATAAGGAATACGATAGACGAAGCATTATACACGGTAACTTTTTCTTTGCTCTCTTTCTCAAAAACTCTCTTGTCTTCATTGAATTTTATTACAATACAAAAAGGAGTACAATATTTAAACTTGAGTGCAAATCAGGCTCAATTCATTGTGCAAGCTAATTGATATTATATAAGAGGATGTTTTATCCTAGAGGCAGCGACGAATGGTACAAACTGCTTTGCACCATTGAGCAGATCGTCGAAACGTCTTCAAGAGAACGACTTTGTACGTGACTCAGCTATTAGTTTTCTAACATGAAGTATATAAAAAATTTCATTACAACAATATTTACAACAACACATTGAAGAATGTTGTAATCTACATTTCATGTCTTTGGCATTCTTTATAACCGCAAGTGTTACTTATGTTCTTCGGCAACTTGTATATTTTTATAAATTTTGCATATCACAACTAGCATTTCAATGGATATTAAAAGTTTCATTACAAAAATTCTTAAAATTAGAAAGTAATCTATTCATCGTGAATTATATTAAGATTTTCATCACAACAATACTTAAAAGAATGTCGTAATACATATTTCTTGTTTTTTGCATTCTTTATCGCTACTAATGTTATTTACAATCTTCAGAATTTGTATACTTTCCTCTTTATACATTCAGGGCATTCTAAATGTCTTAAACACTTTCACTACTTTAATCAATTTAATTATCTCTGGAAGTATAATGATCATGGCATATAACATGTTGTTGGTTGATGCTTTAGCAATTTTATTGTGCTTTTTCAATTTTGTATACATGTTTCTAATTATATTTTGCGGACTATAGGCCCACATTGCTCATTTAGAAAAGGATTCATGATGGCTGATCATGTTCTCGCCTAACTAAAGGGTTTTAGTCTATTAACATAAGCGCTTTATTATTTACAAATTTTTCATCGAAGGTTATCTATTGTCGGTTCTTAATGTGATTTATTAAGATGTGTTTATGTTTTAGGTACTTAAACCACTTCTTTGGTTATTTGACATTCACATCATGGGTCTCTTTCAAAGCAACAAGTGTTTCTACAAGACCACTCGCCTCTTTTATTTCACATCTTTATGACTTACTCCAAAAATATTTTGAACTAACTTTTATACCACATTCCAGCTATGGTTATATCTTTTGGTCCTTCGCAGATTCAAATCTATATTGAAGAAAGTCTACTAGGGATATAATTGATAATTTATTCACGTTACTTAATATTTTGCATCGTTGAATATGTTAACAAATATTTAACATTGATGATCAATATGAACTTGTATCCCTTTATTTTACCCCTCAATGTTGATAAACATTTTCACATTAAATAATACCATTCTTTGGATTCTCATTTTTGATCCATTATCACATTAATACTAGCAAATACATTACATGTATTTTAATTGTAAAAGAATAATGCTTTTATTAGTTGATAAGATGCACTCATTTTATATTACTTATTCTCTTTCATTGATATGTATCTTGGAGGAAATTTCTAATTATATAGATTATTTGAATACACATATGACTTCAGATCATTTAATATTTATGTCGAGCGACTTTTTGAATAATTAAATAATATCTATGCATAAATTATAAGATAAGCTCGTAACAAACTTCAGATAGTTAGTTGAATATTTACGTATATGGATATATGCGTGCGTCCATGTAATACAAATATATTATAAATTTGCAAACTCTTTCTCGTTTGAGTCAGTGATTTTTAGAACAAACTATTACAAGGATCCAAACTATTAATTTCTTTATATAGATCAATGTCGATGTGAATCCTTTAAGACTACATGAAAATGTTCAAAACATCTGGTTTGGAACTATATTGAATTTCTAGTTCAAGTATAATATATAAACAACTTCAAGTTGTTAAATTTTATCCCTACATTATACCTCAAATACAACTTTTGAACATTAACTATGATATAACTTATCGTTGACTAATTTATAACTGCATATAAATATTTCTACACAATTCTTCTGGACAGTGAAATAAATAAATAAATAAAAGATACTTATAAAAATAAGAGTAGCTTATGGACACTTTGAATTTTATGGAAATATTCAATTATATTTATTGCACTTCCATATCTCTTCAAGCCAATATTTATAGCTTTCATGAAATATGTAATATGACATATGAACTATCTCTTCAGGAGAATATCTAAAGATATTTTTTTATCAAGAAATGATTATGCATATAATATTGCTTATGACATAATAATTAGTAACATAATCATTATCATATAATTAAATACTTTATATTCTATAGATAATTTGATTTGTTTTCTATTCAGAATGTTTGATATAAGTATAATGAAATATATGACATACATCATATTGATGTCAAACTGTTAGGATCAAATCTAAACTAATTACAATCCTTTTTAATCAAATTTCTATGAATTTATTTGGTTTAATAAAATTACCAAATACATTAACTAGTATTTTCTAGAGACATGTTATCATTTCCAAATATATAAGAGGGGTTATTTTGTTATCATCACTTCTAAAGCAGACTTATCTCTTCCACATATACATATATGTAAACTTTTGGATTGTCATATTAATATACAATATTTCTTTTATAAAATTACGTAATAACTACTTTCATAATAGTATAAAATATTCCTATTAGGGATTTGTAGCTACTTTTAAAATAACATATCAAACATTAAATATAGTAGAAAAAACAGATGCGTTAAATAACAGTTAGATGTGGGAAAAAACCACTGCTTCAGGATTACAATATTTGAATACACTATCTATTTTGAAGATAAATTATTTCCACCACTTCTGGAGTTTTATACGATGTTTCTTCTGAGTACATATTGTTTTTTTCAAATGAATTGCAGTACTTTTTTTAAGAAGCTACAACATACCTTATGGGATGCTTGGATTTTGATATAAGTAAAAAATGCCAACATTCACGTAATATTTGCTTATATAAGATGCTGCTCTAATTTACAATAATTTTGATAAATTTAAGCATAGTCGTGGAAGAATAATGTTTCCGACATAATACATGGGTATTAAAAACAAAAAATTTCCTATGAGAAAATATCAAGCAATAACAAAATAGAACTTTTGGAATATATTGTTCAAGATTCTAACAAAAAATGCATAGGTTGAGAAAATCCAACAAAGTAACAAATAATACACATATTAAGAAGAGCTAAACCCAATGTATGTTTAAATCTGTGAAATTTGTGTACTATAAGAGCAAAAACCAATACTCCTTTTTTTGCATGAGAATGTATAAAAATATCTAACTAATCCACCTATTTTTCGTCTTTCATCTTCATTCAAAACATGGCACATATAAATAGCTAAATTTTCAAGGGATATTTCCTTGATTTGGATGACAACAAAATAAGTATCAAGAATATCGTTATATTTATTTGATGTAATTAATGCTAAATTCACATAAATGAACTAATCTTCATAGCATTTACTAGTTAGCAAAATAAATAAATAAAAGCAAACTAATTCAATATTTTTACTAAAAAATTATGGCAAAGCCAACCAGTTATTATAATGATCTGTAACAATTATTATTATAATAAATAATAATTACAATAAATACAAGAGTGTGGCAGATTGTCAGACTACCATTCGATTTTTAAAGTGGCCTGTCCACAACCTACGACATCTATTATGGGTCGTCCACGAAATCTATTCTAGATTACAGTACTAGAGCTAGTTAACATACTAGACTACAATTTTATCTAAACTAAAAACTCTACGCGGGGAGGATAAGTCATTAAACATTACATACTACAGAAAGTAGTTCAAATTACATTTGAATCCGAAAATAAACCCAACAGACTAATAGTAGAAATAGTACCAAAATAGTACTACAAAGCTATTAAAGCCACAAATGGTAACATCAAAACAATGAGGATTCAACCCATGGCATGTCATTAGCTGTACGAGACAACTCACATGAAAAGACCAAAGCACTTGCACAGAAAAAGACATCCTCCAAATGACACAATAGGACAGTCCTACACTTCAAATTAGCATAGCCATAGACCAGCATGCCATAAATAGAAAGTTGACTTAATAAAACTTACATCGCACACTCAAAATCTAGAATTACATGAACATTGTGTCTTGTGAGTTGAACAGTACAAGCAAGGCATTGAGGGAGAAGATGGCACAGAGCGTTAACACCATCGAGAGCAAATGCTTCACTAGTGGAGCTGAACAGGCCATGGAAGGGTGCCAACACGCAAACTCCAAATGACATCAGATCACCAAAAATTCAAAAAATAAGGCCCAGAGACACACTCAAATATCCATACACAATGATAATCTAATGCCACAATTATTTCCAACAATACCAAACACACCAACCAGAACACACTTCAAACTAGCTTTTGCTCACTATGCTAGAGACAGGTAATAGCAACCCCAAAGTATACACGATAAATAAGAAAAAAGACATGACAGTCAATGGTTCAGCGAGTCGCGAGATCAACAATAGAAATCAGAAGTAACTGTGCATGCAAATACCCCGTAAATGACCAAACAAACCCCTTCAGGACAAGCCAAAACCATGCCCTAACCAAGCCAAAACTCATCACTTGCCGAAAGAAGGGACCCTAAACACTTCTGCCATCCCCATTCCAACTGGCTTGGCCAGACAAAGATTGGACATAACATCACACAACAATGAATAAGCACAAACTCGCCGAGGCTCTTAATGTTGTACATTACAGAAATCGTACAGCAGGCATGAGTCAAAACCACCACTGACAAGGAAACGAAGATCCCGAGAAGACCAGGAAGAGCTTCCGCATCAATGAAGGGACCAGTAGACAAGCGAAAGGCAATAGGTAGATGAGTGTGGACTAGTCATGAAGTGGAGATTCGGGATCTAGGGCTAAAATGAATTGATTAAAAATAGGGCTTGATATTACTAACACAGACGAAAGAAAGAAATAGGTAGATGAGACGGAAGAAACGATGAAAGGAGGAGAAATAATCAAAATGGAAGAAACCGAAGGGAAGAAGAAAAGCGATTTTCTTGATCGCCATTAACTAGTAATATCGAAGCCGAACGCCATTTTTACTAATTAATGTTAGTAATAAGTAATAATAATGCAAATTTGAGTAAATGATCATGGAAATAAATCTTTTTAGTTTTATCTCTTTTGGAGATTTTAAATTCCATGAAAGTTTTTATCATCTTTAGAAAAATAACTGGAATCTCTTCTAGAGATTTTAATAAGCATAAAACATTATTTCTTTTTCTCTTATTGGTTTTTATTTACTTGTTTGTTGACTGCATCCAACAAAATATTTTGTCAATAAACCATTTCAATATATAATCTTTTGGATTCCAATTCAACCAAATTAGCAATTGGACTAGAAAATCTTATTACTAAACTGATCTTCAGGTTAATCAAGCCATTGCGTTAATAGTTATTTTTAAATAACTTTGATGATATCATTGGTGCTTACCTCCAACGTTAACCTGATTTCCATTATAATTTTGTTTCATATTTTTTATATCCAAATTTGTTGCATTTTGTGATTTGCTTGGATACTATTTGATTATCTGGTTCAACTTAATTAACTTTGCTGGAGTTTTATTCTGATCTTACATGAAAAATAAAGCTAGATTTATAAGCAATCGGATAACATGCAACTTTGCTTTTTATAGATCTTTAGTAAATGTCATACGATGTAGCTAGCGCCAGAAGGCTAGAGAATTAAGTTTAGTTGAATGAATTGCATGTAAATTGAGCAAATATGCTCAATAGCGCTCATTAAAGGTACACCTACGCAAAAAAAGGGGTTATGGTTTTTTGTTTTTCGACCATGTGGGTCGATGTATATATATTATTTGTTCCTGCAATATCGCAATGTCACTCCGTACAGGGGAGACTCTATCGAATTTTTCTGAGAATTTAATGTGTTAATTTTTTTTTGATATTTCTAAAATATATTTGTTTACGATACTGAATTGGTTTTTGATTTAAGATAAATTGGATTTCAAAGAAAATGGGATTTGCAACATTTTTCTTACCTTAGTAATTTCGGGGACAAAATTCTTTTAAGGAGGGAAGAATGTAATGTCCCGTATTTTTGGTAGTCGAATATTAAATCATTTTATTATTTTAGATATTATATTTGGAATATTAATGGATTTTTAATATTTAATTTGCTTATTAAAACAAAGTTTAAACGTTATAAGTATATGTAATTAAAATCGAGCTCGAAATGGCGTGGCAGTTCGTAATATTGAGTTTTGAACTTCAATTGAAATGGCGTGGCAGTTCGTAATATTGAGTTTTGAACTTCAATTGAATATACAGAATCCCATATAAGTCGGATTTCTATGGAACAAGAAACACTTGAATCTTGTTGATGATAATTTTCATATGAAAGAGAAAAAATCAGATTTCGTGTTATATATTGTAAGTTATGTCCAAATCAAAATTTAAAATAGTCGCTATGGATTTTCATTAATAAACGATAACGTTTATTTAATTAATATAAAGGAATTTATATATATTTGGATATCGTTTTAAACATAATTTCTAAATGTTGAGCTTAAAATATATATTGGTTATTCCGTTGCAGATATATGATTATAATGGTTTGTTATTATTTAAATTGAATTGTTTTGGAATTAAATTATTTTACCGATATTATATCAGCCTTATAAATGATTTTTCTTCAAATGACCTCCGTTTTCGACGAAACGAGTTTTATTCAAATGCGTATGGTTAGTTATTGCTAGATTTCCAGTTTGGAGCCCAACGGAGTTATTTGTCGATAGACGAAATTTAGGGGTGAACCGATGGATAAATGGAGATCTAAATAGCGCCATATTTGCAAACGGAGTTCGCTTTCAATGAAATCAGTTTCATTAGAACCGTAACATCAAATTATACCATGACATCCATTTTCGTTATTTTTGGAGTTCGTGAATATTGGTGCAAATATTCAACGTTCGATGTAAAAATGGTAAATACCGGTAAAATCTAATAACGAAATAAAATATGTCTGTCCATTTATTTCTTCACGCACATGGCCTGGAATGTTTTGCCTACTCTAAACACACCTACGCACATGGCAATCACTATGCAAAATTTATATAAGCAGCTCTGATTATATCTAAAGCCTACCCTAAAACATTTATAGATCTGCATGCCTATTCACATGGTATATTTGAGAATTTCCTCAGGCACATGCACATGCATACTGTTTGCTTGACCTTGCACGTGCTGACTCAAATTTTTCTAACTCATTTCTGTGCAAACAAATATTGCACATACCATTTGAATACACCTACCCTATTGGATTTCATGCTTCTGCCATTCCAGCCTATGTTTATACAATCACATATCATGCCCATCTGCACAGATGAGATACACACATATGCTAAAACATGCGTACTGTAGGTGATTTATTCTCTGTATGAGATTTCTTTTCTTTTCAATCTACGACCTACTACCTACCGCACTACATGTAATATATTTTAAGAATACATATCCTTATTGACCAAGTATATGCCATTGAAAACGATGTGCCAGTGCCATGATACCTAAACCATCTTCCACTATATATAGCTGCTCCCATCTCCATCATTTTTGACCAAAACTGAAACCAAATTTAAACACGAAGGAGAAACATAGTAAACACAGGAACTAAGTTTAGAAATGGCAAAAGTTGGTAGAAACGATGCATGGGGTTGCCATGCAATGATGTAACAATAGAGGAGAACGCAAGAAGAAATGATGGGTTGTTAGGCGTTGAGATGAACTAGTGTTCAGGTGGAGATAGGCACGATGTTGGTTCTCTGACGTGGCGCAAGGGCTTATGCGAGAAGAAGGTGACTGAGACAATGAGGAGAGAGAGTTGAGCTAAGGTGGAAACGCCGGTGGAAAAGCGGCAGTTCGGTGTTTGAGGTCAAGGTATACTAGCGAGGTGATGGGTGCTGTGCTCAAATGGTCGCAGCGTGTTGTGGATTTCGGAGTAGGAGTATGAGGCGAACTGTCTTTTTGTAGTAGGTTATGGGGCATTTCCGAAATAAAAAAAAAGATCTATAGCTTTCGAAAGTTTTAAACGGTGAAATACTAAGAGGAGGAAGAAATAGAAGACGGGTAGGGGCTTAACGGGTGGACTGAACGGTATTTATGTTGGACTGGGCTTCAAGAAAAAAAATCAAATAAAGAGAAATGGCGGAAGTGCCTGGACTGAAGGAGGCCTCTTTGGAACAACCAGGTGAGCATTAGCGAGCCTACTTATTTACTTAACATGCCTAGTCCAATATGGTAGTGTGCTTAATTAAATACGTAGCCCATTTAACATAACTTTAGGTAGAAAAATGTACTTTGTGCCAAGTTGTATATTTAAAGTGTCAAATTGGTTGTTTAACTTGCATGTAGCATGCCCAATATAGTAAATAGTAGTAATAGTAATAAAAATAAAAATAATAAAAGGGTGTAGTATATTAGTTTGTTTTAGTTAAGGAAAAATAAACGTTTGTTTAAATTAAATCGTATATTATAATATGTGTAACTCTTTTATACGTATACAGAATCAAACCAAACAGAGAACGTTGAAACCGTACTTATGAGCGTAACATTTCGAAGTGGGATCAAACCATATAACATCAGATGGAAACCAATCTAAGTTAAACTCACTCTGTTCTTCCCACTTATATTTTATATAAGCCGGGTTTTATAATTGTGTGCTATGGTTGTTAGTGGTTGTTTATTTGTTTGTTGATCTTATATTCACATACTTACTGTAACAGTTAAAGTAAACGTTTGTTTAATTTAATTGAAACAAATCGTTATTCTAATGATTGAATCCAATTGAGCTAACTTACCTCAGTGGTTACGTTTATAATAATACAAATGAATGCTTGAATTTCTATTATTAGTCAAGTATTGACTATTATTGTTATTATTGAATGCTATTATTAAACTGTTTATTTCATCTATCTAGATGAAAATAAATATTGATTGGTCATAATGAATTTATTGAATTGAATGGTGGTAACCCATTGTTTTGCAGGGAATAACAGGATTGGAGAAATCCAACATGATTTCTCACTAATATTGATAACGTTTATCAATATGATTATATTGTTTGTTATGAAACGTGAAATTGATTGTTATTTTACGGTTTGGTACTATAGTAACCATTTGCCTCTTTAGTACCATCGACTAAAAGAAATGATTTTTCATAATCAATATTAAATGGATTACGAGTGATTTCAAAGGTATAAATATATTTTTATATGGTTTTGAAATACAGTTTTTACTGTAAAAGAAATAAATATCGATGTTAAATTTATAATCTTTATAAATATATAAAATATAACTAGTAGAGATCTAAGATATTATTAAATAAATGATTAAACGATTTAAATCTATCGTGTTGGCTATTTAAATGTTGAAATGGTTCTGTAAAGGCCTTAATGGTCGTAAAGGAAGTTTAAATGGATTTCAAAATATCTAAATGGAATATTTAAATCGTGGAAATATGAGAATGTATAAAAGAGTTTAAAGAGTGATATTTTTGTAATAAATGATCATTTTTAACAAACATATGAAATATGATTAAATGACATTATGTGACTAAGATTAACAAATCGATGGATTTGGGAATGAGTATTGGTTTGGGAATGAGATTTCATATTTTTAAATGAATTCGTATTTGAAAATATGAATATGAATATGTAAATGAGATTTATAAATGGGGTTTCGGTTAAAATGACGAAAATGAATTTGTAATTGGATTTGGATCTGATAGCTGAAATAGATTATTTAATCAAGATTTTTCCCAAATTATAATAAAATTAGATATGTGGGTATGAGTTGATTTATACGTGAAAGAGTTATAAAATAAATTCTTAAGATAAGGGAATTGGATAGATATAAATTAAAAGTTGGGAATTGATACGAAATGGCTAAGTGTGGTTCATTTTGAGGTTCAGAATGTAGTATTCTGAAGTTCGGAATGATTAATCAAAGTGAGTTTTATTCTAAGATTCGGAATGTGACATTCCGAAATTCGGAATGTTAACTGAAGGTAGGAGTATAAATGAAGTTAAAGGTTCGGATAATGACGATGAATATTAGTTGTCGATAATGAATTGAAAATCGGATTTTTAAATGAAGTTAAAGATGTGAAAATGAAAACGAATGGTAATTTATCATAATTAATTTATGAAAGATTTTGTAAATGGAAAATTAAAGTTTTGAAAATGGAATCGAACTAGTAAGTAAAGTTAAGGGTTTGTAAATATGTTTTGTAACATGCGTTACAAAGGAGATGAACTATTTTAGATATAAGATTTTTCAAGGATTATTATATGTTTTTGACAACAAATAAGTCATAGAGTATGATTTAATGAGAATGTGTTAAATAAAGTAAAAGTGGCTTTAAAATGAAATATGTAACGTTTGTTATAGAAAATAAGTTGAATTATTAGGATAAATATCAATATAAGAATTTGAAAAGTATATCAATATAATAGTGCAAGATATTAATATAAGATTTATAAAAATATGTTTATGTGGTTTTAAACAAATGAATTTAAGTGAAAATAATTTGTAATAATCATAAAGAGATATTAAGGAATTTTCATAAGGATTCCATTTATAATAAAATCAAACTCATATATAATATTGTAAAGAATTATTAACATAAATAGAAAGAGTTTACCTAATAGTTAGTTAAATATACGTGGTCGAGTTTTAAATAGGTTTTCAAAAGGAACATGCGGTTAACAAACTTCTATTTATTCTGAAGATATGAATGTTGTTG
The DNA here is from genome assembly GCA_030737875.1 of Allium sativum. Lineage (NCBI taxonomy): Eukaryota > Viridiplantae > Streptophyta > Magnoliopsida > Asparagales > Amaryllidaceae > Allium > Allium sativum. The sequence goes on along the minus strand of CM060922.1, from coordinate 984,412,703 downwards.
GTCAAGGTTTTAGATATAAATAAAATACCCAAACTTGAACAACTTCATGATTATCCAAGGACGATATTAGATTATAAACGAGAATAGTTGAGGGAAACATAAATTATGCTTTCCGTAAATTATATTATAAACTGTTTCGAAAAGTGTATAAGTTGAATAAAATGAATTTGGAGAATATTCCTATTTTATAATAAGAAGTAAAAAAGGGATGTTTCAAATATTGGAAAATTTAAAGAATATAATTAACAAATGGTTCATTAAAGACGGTACATGATACTGAGTAATGAATCAGTGAATACATTTTTATATAGGTAAATGGTTGTTTTATTTGATAGTTAAATAACCAAATATCAAATTTGGCTCATACGATTGTAGGTACGGAATGACGGGGATCAAATTTATATTCGAAAACCATTCCATCCAGCAAATACAGTACGTTAAAGATGCTGATTCGAGATGGAGCTATTGAAGACCGTGGATCTTCATAAGCGTAAGGATTACTTAAAATCTCTGACTTGTAAGCAGAGATAAACTTTGATTATGTCGTGGTTGGAAATCGACGGATTCATAAGGGCTTCTCACTACTGATTCTCAGGGTGATTCCTAGGATGCAGTAGGAGGGTGCCTTTGGTTCATCCTATTCCTGGGTGACGTGTATGGATGGATGTCTAACAGAGTATTTCCAATAAGGTCACGTACAGTGATTTCTTCTACCATACCAAGAGTGGAAGCGGAGGAGGAAACTTCTTTTAGCTAACACATAAAGTATGTTGTGGATGTCAATTAGAGATTTTTCATGGATCTGACGATGTGGCATTCAAAGTGAATGTGATGTGCTAATTTTAAAAGGTAAAGCTTAGCCTCAAGCCTCATCAACCTGGAAATGGAAAAAACCTGACAGGCAACATGGCAATGTGGGTCACTCCCATTAGGCCGTATAATCATCTATCTAGAGAAAATCTATTTTCTTCTTTGATCTATTTCGATGCTGTCCCTTTTTGGGGAAACGGTGGGTAGCTCCCAACCATTGGTGATATACATTCGATACACTCAAGCGAAATGAGTGGTCGATCATGTGTGGCCGGGTTTTAAGATGTTCTTGTTGAATCCAGTGTATTCCCCTCTAGAGATACACTATCAGCAGGTGGTTCCATACCTTGTCATATTCATAATCCAATTCCCAATAAGCGCTCGCGGTTTTGATTTTATACTATATATGTAGAGCGTGAGATGCAAGCTTTCTGCTAGATTGTTATTTACTTGTAGTTAGACACTATCATAATATCAAAAAAGATATTGATTTCAAAATGTTTTGGGTTATCGTGAGGTAAAAATTATCCATATTTATGTGTGGATTTGGTCTTTCAATTATCCTTTTTTTTCAAAAGGATTTTGACTTTAAAACCAAGTTGTATGAAACCTATAAACTTAGTGTGTTTTTCTCACTCTGGTTCACCAGACTGATCTGGCGTTTGTAATGCTCGGGTTAGCCCGGGGTTGTACAGGTTTAGGTTATCGGATGCTATGAAGAGACGACGTGGAAGAGTTCAGACATGTGATATTATATAATATTTTTCCATGGTGTGTTGTATTGAGGACAGGTTATTATAACTGTCCAGATGTGTTGATGTACTCTGATGATTATAAGTATTTTTAAAGCTCTCAGTAAAGATTTATTTCCATATTATATTTTGTTCCGCTGTGATGTGAGACTCTGTGTTGTGTTAATTCTTATTTTTATTCTATTCTAATATTTCTTTCTTACTTATCTCACCCTTTGATATTTTTCTAATAACTATCTGGTGGTTTCGATACTAGAGTTCTGGGAAGTAATACGGGATTTGTGTATTATTGTTGGAATTCAGTCTTCAAAATCCCTCAGATCATTACAAAACATGTCATAAAAAAATGCAATTTTTTTTTTCAAATCACCAAAAGCTGGAGTAGACAAGGACAACTATTTATCAATCAAGTTTACAACTGTTCTTACTTACAATGTTAGTTCAGCTACTCACAACTAGGTGCAATCATCTAATCTATTCTTAATTTCTTCAACTTACTTCGTCCACCCAACATATACCGTTTAGTTACATTTTCTTATTTATTAGCTTACTTGGTTTAACAGCACTCAAGCTTATACACACGTCGTACCCATCTACTCCCCGGCAGATTAACCTAATACAGTATATATGTAGCTACCCCCAATATTAAGGTACACCCATGGTACCCCATTCGCACGGTCTCTGCCGTAACACCATAGAAATATACGAAGTCCCTTATCCTACGTTGGAACGATGTACGGATCTCTGTATAACAACGCTACGTTGCGCATAAAACCGCCATCGCCATGCTACATGAGCATACAGATTGCCATCTTTAAACCATTCGATCGAATCAGATTCCATCAAGAATAAGGCCTAGAGTATACGATACACCACCCAGAGCAGACATGCATGTATCGAGACTTTCTCACGTACGTATCGTCAATCATACTCAATGCCTCAAGCCTCGATGATACACCACCCAAAAACGGTATGCATGTATCCACATGTATTATCCATTGTGCATCGAGTTCTATAACAAGGTTATATCAGATACACAGAAATCGGTCGGGAGCCTTTTCAGATAACTGTATACACAGATGTTATGGTCTACATTTTCACGGTTGCTATGGTCCCACCTGACCCCTCCCTCAACTAGTGAAAGGCCAACAGAAATGAGAGCTATTGACGTGCCCCTAACAAACAATCAACATCCAAATTGGCGTGTCCCGCAACCAAAGCCTCGATAGTAAAATGCCAATGTGTAACAACCCGGAAAATCTGGGCCAGTTTAAAATTTTTATTTTTGGCAATTTTAGCGAATTTGATTATTTAAAATGAATTATTTTAAATAATATCGACGAGAAATTTATTTTGAATAGAATTCAACGTATATATATTATACGCGTCGTCGCTAGAATATAAATATTTATATATAATTAAAATAGAATAGAAAATGGCGCGGTAGTTCGAAAATTCGATTTCTAATTTCAAATGAATATACAGAATTCAATATAAGTCAGAATTGAACGAAACAAGAAATATTTGAATCTGTATAACTATATCTTTGTAACGAAGTTAACAAACTGAGATTTCACTTTAAAAATTGAGAGATATGTCCAGTTGAAAATTCTGAATAGTCGCTATGGAATTCAGGCCCTTAAAAATGGACATTTTGCAAATGACCTCGGATTTCGACGAAACCAGTTTTGTTGGGTCCGTGATGTCAAGTTATTGCTAGGTTTCAAATTTCATAATTTTTCGAATCAATATGTGAGCGTGGCCAAGGAAAACGCGTTTGACCAGTTTCAGTTGATTTTAATCGACTGGAAATTGGCCATTTTTCCAACGGTCTCAGAATTCGACGAAACTAGTTTTGTTAGGACCGTATCGTCAATACGAAGCTAGAAAATATTTTTCGAGAATTTTTAGAGTTAGTATGTGACCCCGGTAATTTGAAATGTACGTTTAAAATTCAATATAGTGATTTAAATGTAAATTTAACAGAAACTGATTCAAACAGTCGAATCAGCCAACGATACATATCCCATTGTGTTCGGAATGGGGGTAATACGCTAAGGACGACAGGCGGTGGACCTCTTTTAGAGGTCGATTGAAAAAGTTGACTTTTTGAAGTAAAATAAAATAATTAAATTAATAAAAAATTTCTTTCTCCCCCCTTTATTGGTTCTGGCCCCCCCCAACCGTTCATTTCGATTCAGTTTACAAAAGAAAAAAAAAATGAAGAAAAGGAGAAGAGCGGGGATGAGCGCCGCCGCTCCTCCGAGCAGCGCGCCACCCCGCTGCCAGGAGCCCCCCCCCCTCATCAATCGATGACGCGACACCCCCCCCCTCCCCACCTCGACGACGCGACACCACAGCCCCCCCGGACCCAAAAACCCGACGCGCCGTACCTCCCTACACCTCCTTCTTCCCCGCCTGCTCCTCCCCTCCTCCGCAGCTCGAGCTTCCCCCCTCCTAACGCGAACCCTCCTGTAAGTCTTTTCCTCTTCTTTTTTTTTATTATTTATTTTATTTTGTTTTATTTTCAGTTTATTATATGTATAACTTTGTTATAAAAGAATTGATTTTTCTAAAGTAAAGATTTGAATTTTTAGAAGAAGAAAGATCATATTTTTGTGAACGTAGAAAGAAAAAGATCGTATTTTTATAAAGAAGAAAGAGTGATAAAAATATAGTTTTTATATTTTTAAAGTATTAAAAATATAGTCTTTACTATATAGAAATAGTAAAAATATAATTTTTATATTTTTAAAGTATTAAAAATATAATCTTTATAGGATAGAGAATATAAAAATATCATCTTTGTGTATGTAGCAAAATAAAAATCTGATTTTTATTTTCTACACGTCGAAATAAAGTGCTGGTTTTTTTTTATATAAAGATGAAATCTTTATAGTTGAAAAGGCGAGATCTTTATATATTGAATAACGAAATAAAAATTCGATTTTTAAATATATGAAGTGATTATGAAAATATGACTTTTAAATTGAAAGTGAATAAATAAAAATGTGATTTTTATTTTAAAGACATCGAAATATAAAAATGTGTGATTTTTATATATATAGTGACTACGGGCAACGAAGATGGAAGAAAAGGCGAGAACGACGAAGATCTCTACAATAGGAGTGTCGTGAAGTTGGATAGCTATTGGTGAGAACTTCTCACTCAAAATTCTTTTTCTAGTTATATATATATATACTAGGATGCAGACGGTGCTTAGTAGCACCCGACACAATCGTCCACAGACCATGGACTTGTTTGTTTGACTGTTTGGTGATTGATTGCGATATTGGTTTGAATGTGGTTTGTGGTGTGAAAAATCGAATCGATAAATTGGTTAGGATTAGACGTGCGCCGTTATAAGGCGAAGGAGTAAGGCTAGGTTAGACCCTTACTCCAAATTTTGTGGTTTGCAAAATGAAATTGATTTGATTGATGAGTGAATGGCGTGGGCCTTCACTAGACCGGGGATAAGGCTATGCCTTGTCCCGTTTCTAGTATCGTGCCGTTATGCCGCCGAAATTTTCTAAAATAAGTTAGAAAAAAGAAAAATAGCATTTTATTTAAAGAATGAACTGAATAGAAATTCATATGTTAAAATAAAATGTTTTATCGTTAAAAATATAATTTTTAACGTGAATGTGAATAAATAAATATTCATTTACAAACCTGACGGTTTGTTTATGTACACCTATTTGAAGGACGTTGATTGGGTCGATAAATTTTACACATCGCCCAACTGCACAAATAAAATCTGTGTTTGATTGTTTGAAACCCCACACGGGTGTTGGGATGAAACTTGAAGTTCACTCATCCTGATTGATTAAATATGTCGATCGATTGATTGACAGGCTGTTATAAGCGTTGAATATCTATATTTGATGCTTTTACAGTGTAGTGCACTTTGGTTGATGGTTGATTATTTTCAATGTTATTATATACATGTGTTGTATGAAAATCCACATAATTAACTTTATATGGTGATTGATTGGGCCTCATTCCAATTTGAAAAATAAAGAATATTATAAAATAAAAGTTCATGTGTTGACAGTACTCATTCATTGAGATTGGTCATGTGTTGAACGAAATATTTTGATAATAACAACTATTTTGAAAAAGAAATATTTGAAATAGAATATTTGAAAATAGAAATTTATGAAGCCGTGTTGATTAGATTGACACCATTTTGACGTAAACGATATTTATATCGATTTATTCGATTTCGAATAGAATTGAATTGAAAACGATTTCGAATAGAATTGAATTGAAAACGATTTCGAATAGAATTGAATTGAAAACGATTTCGAATAGAATTGAATTGAAAACGATTTCGAATAGAATTGAATTGAAAACGATTTCGAATAGAAATGAATTGAAAACGATTTCGAATAGAAATGAATTGAAAACGATTTCGAATAGAAATAAATTGAAAACGATTTCGAATAGAAATAAATTGAAAACGATTTCGAAATGAATTGAATATATAACGATTTCGAAATGAATTGAATATATAACGATTTCGAAATGAATTGAATATATAACGATTTCGAAATGAATTGAATATATAACGATTTCGAAATGAATTGAATTGAAAACGATTTCGAAATGAATTGAATTGAATATGAATTCAAATTGAACTGAAATTTGAATTAAATAGAAATGGTTTTTAAAACGAATTTATAAAGAAGAATTCAATTTTGCTTTGAATTGAAATGGAAGTTGAAATAGGTTTTGAAACGATTTTAAAACTATTTATATAATTCGTTTTGAATAGAAATCGACGATATATATATTATATATATTATATATATAATATAATGGCCTGAATAGAACGCGCCGCGCCGCGGCAGTTCGCGAATTTCGACCATTTATTTCAAACGGACATTACGGGAGATCCGACCGTCGGATTCTCCTAAAACCGGAACCGTTGGGTTCGTATCGAAAAGAGCTTTCTAATGAATGTTAGAAATTTGAAATCTAACGGTTGGATTTGGAATTATGTCCAAATCAAATTCGAAAAAGGTCGCTGTAAGTGCAGTTCGATGGCCGTTGATGGAAATCGACTGTACGGGCCTTGATAAAATTATTAAAAATAGTAATAATTTGTGTAAAATCATAAGAAATGATTTGTGAAGATTTGGGATGAAAAACTCCATATTTGAAAAGATAAAAATAGATTTTTATCGAAATGAACTAGTTTTGAACTAGAATTATAATTCTATTTATTTTTAAATAAATAAATTGAATTTGAAAAAGGGTTTTAGAAATAACCAGAATCTCCAATGATTTCATTGGAGTGGATTTGAATCGAAATTGTCTTCGGAATATTTCGAAGTTGGAATTCGTGATTATACAGATGTTGTTATGGAAATTTGAAAGATATATATTTATATCGTTATTTCCAATACGACATTTGTTAATCGTAGAATTTGATATTGAATATAAGCCGGGATATTTTCTATTCAGAGCCTTGTATTTAATATCAAACGTGATTTGGGTTTGTCGTGAATTGTGTCTTCATTAACACTGTTCTTGAACCCAGTTGAGAAATGATTAAATCTTTTTATTTAGATTTAATGAAGTGTACCAATTAAATAACATTTAATTGGAATTGAATTGATATTGATTTTTGGGTTTATCGTGAACAGTGTTTTAAATAACACTTGTTCTTTAACCCGATAATTAATGAACGTGATTTGGGTTTGTCGTGAATGGTGTCTTCATTAACACTGTTCTTGAACCCAGTTGAGAAATGATTAAATCTTTTTATTTAGATTTAATGAAGTGTACCAATTAAATAACATTTAATTGGAATTGAATTGATATTGATTTTTGCGTTTATCGTGAACAGTGTTTTAAATAACACTTGTTCTTTAACCCGATAATTAATGAACGTGATTTGGGTTTGTCGTGAATGGTGTCTTCATTAACACTGTTCTTGAACCCAGTTGAGAAATGATTAAATCTTTTTATTTAGATTTAATGAAGTGTACCAATTAAATAACATTTAATTGGAATTGAATCGATATTGATTTTTGGGTTTATCGTGGACAGTGTTTTAAATAACACTCGTTCTTTAACCCGACGATTAATGAATGTGATTTTGAGTTTATCGTGAACCGTGTTTTTAAATGACACTGATTCTTTAACCCAGTCAAAGATTAAAACTAAGTGGAGTTTTAATGAATCTTTAATTAGATTGAAATGATCGAAAATGGAGTATCACCAGTTTTGCTCCAGGCGATAGTTAAATCTTTAATTAGATTTGAACGTGAAATGGTAATTGAATTTACCGATAACACTGTGGCGTTAGATATGAAGTATAACCAGTTTTACTTCATGGGATGAATAGGTTGGGATTGGGAAATTAAAACAAATGATTACTTCGGTAAGGTTCGCTAATCCCGACAAGTTCGAATTGAGATTCAAACATAAATTCAAGGAATTTATCTTGGATAAAATTAATGGGAACCTTTCCCTATGAATGTGAAATTTAGAAACTAACTGTCGGTTGGCCAAGCAGAATGGTTTTCTGGGTATTGATCTGATGTTGGTTTCGGCCTTCGGGGTTAATATTTGGGGAATTATTCTCTTGATTAATTTACGGTTAGTGACTAATGAATTGGAACGAGGCGTATGTTGTGTTTGTGTAACACTTATTTAAAATATACGCGAGTTATTCGGAAAGACCGGGTTTATCCCATTCTGAATAACTGATGCGACGATAAGTCGAAGATGAAGACGATGGTCGAAGACCGGAGGTCTTCACGTCGTTTGGGGGATAACTGATGATCTTGATTGGGCTGTACACCCAAGAAGATGGAAACAGTTAGTGATCGTCCAGACGTACTTGGAGATCGATGGATATGCGGGGTACTAGGTGCCTCCGGTTTCGTTCAGACCCAGAACGGACTTGTAAATGGACTGTGTGTCTGACATCGGATTTCATTCTGTGTGACTGATATCAGTTGCATAGGATGGTTTGCCTGTGTGGCATGCTAAGATGCAAATGATCAAGGCTTCTGTTGAAAAGCAAAGTCTTGTGGTGATGATCAAAGCACGGCCTTTGTGGCGTAGCTTTGTGTAACGTTTACCTCGCGTGTTTCACACCCGGTATGAACCAAAAACGGGAGACGGACCTCAGGGAGGACTTGCGTTTCTTTCTAGCTAGAAGTGGCGTCAGTGGTTTTACACGCCCTGACGAGTTTGACTTATGTGGTTGTTGCGGTTGCGAGGCGCCTCGGTTATATCGGTTTCGGCCGAATGCATTCTGGTCGGCTGACGGACCAGACTTACACCCCATAGGGTGGGGAGACGTATTGTTCAGGCATAATAATCCACTCCGTGTGGACCGGCCCTGTCGCTCCAAGGCTTGCCTGCGCGCTTGCCTGAGACATGGGCTAGATTGTCTCGAATCGGTTGAGGACTATCTTTTGCCTCGGTTCATAGATGGAAATCCAATTTCCAAATACGTGACATTTGCGGTTTTAGTTGTAATCCTATATATGGCGACATAGTGGGATGGGGCGCTTATGCCGCCTATGATTGATACTTATGATTTGAAGTTGTTTTATACACTAAGCACTTATTATAGTATCAAATGATTTGTTTTAAAACGTATCAAGCATTCTTTGGCTGTTATAAGGGAAAACCCTATCCCCCGGCTTGCGTTGCATTGTGTGATAGGACCTGGGTCTTATAACAGCTTCATTTTTCTTTATTTAGCATTGCGCTGTTTGTTTTATGCACTGGTATTCTTGGGAGGAAACCCGTTCCGTGTTATACGGCGTGGTCCCTTGATTTACCTAATGATTTAAAGTAAAGATTAATAACTGTTTTAGTTCTCACACCAGTCACATGACTGACCTGGAGTTTATTGTTTTAACCTAAACTCTGGGTGCCCCTATTTTGACACGGGCAGCTAGTAGTTTTGGTTTTGCAGATTTATATTCACAGGATCCTGGTTTACAGCTGGAATGATATCCGGAAAGCTTTGTATCCGTATATCTCTTCTAGTTGTATATTGTATTATTTTCCGCTGCTATGTATTTAAATGTAATTTAAATCTCTGATATTTCTGTATAATATTCATTTATACTCTGTATATTCTTGTAATCTGATGCATTGTTGTAATATACAATGAAATGTTCTTCTGTATGCGTTCTGGTATGGCTTGTTCTCGAACTATCCGACGCCTTCCTTTACGGGGAAGTTGCGGGTCTTCACAGTTGGTATCAGAGCTTTGGTTTACAAAGCAGAGAACAAGGCACATTAGAAACATACGAAAGAATTCATCAGATATTGGATTAGTAATATCCAATTAGAATGACTCGTTAGAGATAGGATCAGTAGTATCCTAGAACGAGTGTGAAGAGTATATTTTTCAAATGAAAACAAATTTTGTTTTGAAAATTTAATTCAATTATTCGTAGTTGATTATTTATTTATATTGATTTGGACAATTCAGTATATAAAGAATTTGCATATACGCCTTGCAAACGTATATTCAAAGTTTTAATATATTGAATAGATATAGAATCACACTCTAGTCGCCCGGAGAAGGTACTGATGATAGCACGTGCATCATCAGTATTTATGTTCGTGTTTCGAAGGTGTGATTTCTATATATTTCCTATTGACTGGTGTGAGAACCAAAGCTATATAGGATTTATTGTTGTGATTTGGCATCAAGAATCTGATTTTTGTATATGTATCAAAATTACGAATTTGAAACTCTAATTCACTAAAGGATTGATGTTTGTGGTGTTTGTTTAGTTGTTTTATAATTTTGAACCATTATGCCTAATTTGATCGAATATTGAATTGTATTGAAAATTGGTCGCAGTAGCTTGCATGTATATATACTTACATTGAACAGGTCATAGCAAGGAGGCTAGACCCAGAGAATAAAATTTGTTTGCCCGACAAATAGGTACATGTTTACTACATAATTTCCTGTTTTGTTTGGGTGATGATGATTTTGTGAGCCTATTGGCTAGCCGCTTGGCTTTTTCTTTTTCTTTTTGAGATCTGAAGGACCGGGGAAGCTATTTGAAATTCCCCGATGCTCCCGGTGCAGGGGAGGTTATGGCGAAATTTTTCGAAAATTTAGGGTGTTAGCCAAATTTTTGAAATTTGAAAATTCTCAGAAACTAAAGAGTTGGAGAATGGAAGCCAGATCGAACATAGAGTTGATTAATCAAACCACTTTCGACTTTGTTCCTTTTCGGGGACGAAAAGTTTTAAGTGGGGGAGATTGTAACAACCCGGAAAATCTGGGCCAGTTTAAAATTTTTATTTTTGGCAATTTTAGCGAATTTGATTATTTAAAATGAATTATTTTAAATAATATCGACGAGAAATTTATTTTGAATAGAATTCAACGTATATATATTATACGCGTCGTCGCTAGAATATAAATATTTATATATAATTAAAATAGAATAGAAAATGGCGCGGTAGTTCGAAAATTCGATTTCTAATTTCAAATGAATATACAGAATTCAATATAAGTCAGAATTGAACGAAACAAGAAATATTTGAATCTGTATAACTATATCTTTGTAACGAAGTTAACAAACTGAGATTTCACTTTAAAAATTGAGAGATATGTCCAGTTGAAAATTCTGAATAGTCGCTATGGAATTCAGGCCCTTAAAAATGGACATTTTGCAAATGACCTCGGATTTCGACGAAACCAGTTTTGTTGGGTCCGTGATGTCAAGTTATTGCTAGGTTTCAAATTTCATAATTTTTCGAATCAATATGTGAGCGTGGCCAAGGAAAACGCGTTTAACCAGTTTCAGTTGATTTTAATCGACTGGAAATTGGCCATTTTTCCAACGGTCTCAGAATTCGACGAAACTAGTTTTGTTAGGACCGTATCGTCAATACGAAGCTAGAAAATATTTTTCGAGAATTTTTAGAGTTAGTATGTGACCCCGGTAATTTGAAATGTACGTTTAAAATTCAATATAGTGATTTAAATGTAAATTTAACAGAAACTGATTCAAACAGTCGAATCAGCCAACGATACATATCCCATTGTGTTCGGAATGGGGGTAATACGCTAAGGACGACAGGCGGTGGACCTCTTTTAGAGGTCGATTGAAAAAGTTGACTTTTTGAAGTAAAATAAAATAATTAAATTAATAAAAAATTTCTTTCTCCCCCCTTTATTGGTTCTGGCCCCCCCCAACCGTTCATTTCGATTCAGTTTACAAAAGAAAAAAAAATGAAGAAAAGGAGAAGAGCGGGGATGAGCGCCGCCGCTCCTCCGAGCAGCGCGCCACCCCGCTGCCAGGAGCCCCCCCCTCATCAATCGACGACGCGACACCCCCCCCCTCCCCACCTCGACGACGCGACACCACAGCCCCCCCCCGGACCCAAAAACCCGACGCGCCGTACCTCCCTACACCTCCTTCTTCCCCGCCTGCTCCTCCCCTCCTCCGCAGCTCGAGCTTCCCCCCCTCCTAACGCGAACCCTCCTGTAAGTCTTTTCCTCTTCTTTTTTTTTTATTATTTATTTTATTTTGTTTTATTTTCAGTTTATTATATGTATAACTTTGTTATAAAAGAATTGATTTTTCTAAAGTAAAGATTTGAATTTTTAGAAGAAGAAAGATCATATTTTTGTGAACGTAGAAAGAAAAAGATCGTATTTTTATAAAGAAGAAAGAGTGATAAAAATATAGTTTTTATATTTTTAAAGTATTAAAAATATAGTCTTTACTATATAGAAATAGTAAAAATATAATTTTTATATTTTTAAAGTATTAAAAATATAATCTTTATAGGATAGAGAATATAAAAATATCATCTTTGTGTATGTAGCAAAATAAAAATCTGATTTTTATTTTCTACACGTCGAAATAAAGTGCTGGTTTTTTTTATATAAAGATGAAATCTTTATAGTTGAAAAGGCGAGATCTTTATATATTGAATAACGAAATAAAAATTCGATTTTTAAATATATGAAGTGATTATGAAAATATGACTTTTAAATTGAAAGTGAATAAATAAAAATGTGATTTTTATTTTAAAGACATCGAAATATAAAAATGTGTGATTTTTATATATATAGTGACTACGGGCAACGAAGATGGAAGAAAAGGCGAGAACGACGAAGATCTCTACAATAGGAGTGTCGTGAAGTTGGATAGCTATTGGTGAGAACTTCTCACTCAAAATTCTTTTTCTAGTTATATATATATACTAGGATGCAGACGGTGCTTAGTAGCACCCGACACAATCGTCCACAGACCATGGACTTGTTTGTTTGACTGTTTGGTGATTGATTGCGATATTGGTTTGAATGTGGTTTGTGGTGTGAAAAATCGAATCGATAAATTGGTTAGGATTAGACGTGCGCCGTTATAAGGCGAAGGAGTAAGGCTAGGTTAGACCCTTACTCCAAATTTTGTGGTTTGCAAAATGAAATTGATTTGATTGATGAGTGAATGGCGTGGGCCTTCACTAGACCGGGGATAAGGCTATGCCTTGTCCCGTTTCTAGTATCGTGCCGTTATGCCGCCGAAATTTTCTAAAATAAGTTAGAAAAAAGAAAAATAGCATTTTATTTAAAGAATGAACTGAATAGAAATTCATATGTTAAAATAAAATGTTTTATCGTTAAAAATATAATTTTTAACGTGAATGTGAATAAATAAATATTCATTTACAAACCTGACGGTTTGTTTATGTACACCTATTTGAAGGACGTTGATTGGGTCGATAAATTTTACACATCGCCCAACTACACAAATAAAATCTGTGTTTGATTGTTTGAAGCCCCACACGGGTGTTGGGATGAAACTTGAAGTTCACTCATCCTGATTGATTAAATATGTCGATCGATTGATTGACAGGCTGTTATAAGCGTTGAATATCTATATTTGATGCTTTTACAGTGTAGTGCACTTTGGTTGATGGTTGATTATTTTCAATGTTATTATATACATGTGTTGTATGAAAATCCACATAATTAACTTTATATGGTGATTGATTGGGCCTCATTCCAATTTGAAAAATAAAGAATATTATAAAATAAAAGTTCATGTGTTGACAGTACTCATTCATTGAGATTGGTCATGTGTTGAACGAAATATTTTGATAATAACAACTATTTTGAAAAAGAAATATTTGAAATAGAATATTTGAAAATAGAAATTTATGAAGCCGTGTTGATTAGATTGACGCCATTTTGACGTAAACGATATTTATATCGATTTATTCGATTTCGAATAGAATTGAATTGAAAACGGTTTTGAATAGAATTGAATTGAAAACGATTTCGAATAGAATTGAATTGAAAACGATTTCGAATAGAATTGAATTGAAAACGATTTCGAATAGAATTGAATTGAAAACGATTTCGAATAGAAATGAATTGAAAACGATTTCGAATAGAAATGAATTGAAAACGATTTCGAATAGAAATAAATTGAAAACGATTTCGAATAGAAATAAATTGAAAACGATTTCGAAATGAATTGAATATATAACGATTTCGAAATGAATTGAATATATAACGATTTCGAAATGAATTGAATATATAACGATTTCGAAATGAATTGAATATATAACGATTTCGAAATGAATTGAATTGAAAACGATTTCGAAATGAATTGAATTGAATATGAATTCAAATTGAACTGAAATTTGAATTAAATAGAAATGGTTTTTAAAACGAATTTATAAAGAAGAATTCAATTTTGCTTTGAATTGAAATGGAAGTTGAAATAGGTTTTGAAACGATTTTAAAACTATTTATATAATTCGTTTTGAATAGAAATCGACGATATATATATATTATATATATTATATATATAATATAATGGCCTGAATAGAACGCGCCGCGCCGCGGCAGTTCGCGAATTTCGACCATTTATTTCAAACGGACATTACGGGAGATCCGACCGTCGGATTCTCCTAAAACCGGAACCGTTGGGTTCGTATCGAAAAGAGCTTTCTAATGAATGTTAGAAATTTGAAATCTAACGGTTGGATTTGGAATTATGTCCAAATCAAATTCGAAAAAGGTCGCTGTAAGTGCAGTTCGATGGCCGTTGATGGAAATCGACTGTACGGGCCTTGATAAAATTATTAAAAATAGTAATAATTTGTGTAAAATCATAAGAAATGATTTGTGAAGATTTGGGATGAAAAACTCCATATTTGAAAAGATAAAAATAGATTTTTATCGAAATGAACTAGTTTTGAACTAGAATTATAATTCTATTTATTTTTAAATAAATAAATTGAATTTGAAAAAGGGTTTTAGAAATAACCAGAATCTCCAATGATTTCATTGGAGTGGATTTGAATCGAAATTGTCTTCGGAATATTTCGAAGTTGGAATTCGTGATTATACAGATGTTGTTATGGAAATTTGAAAGATATATATTTATATCGTTATTTCCAATACGACATTTGTTAATCGTAGAATTTGATATTGAATATAAGCCGGGATATTTTCTATTCAGAGCCTTGTATTTAATATCAAACGTGATTTGGGTTTGTCGTGAATGGTGTCTTCATTAACACTGTTCTTGAACCCAGTTGAGAAATGATTAAATCTTTTTATTTAGATTTAATGAAGTGTACCAATTAAATAACATTTAATTGGAATTGAATTGATATTGATTTTTGGGTTTATCGTGAACAGTGTTTTAAATAACACTTGTTCTTTAACCCGATAATTAATGAACGTGATTTGGGTTTGTCGTGAATGGTGTCTTCATTAACACTGTTCTTGAACCCAGTTGAGAAATGATTAAATCTTTTTATTTAGATTTAATGAAGTGTACCAATTAAATAACATTTAATTGGAATTGAATTGATATTGATTTTTGGGTTTATCGTGAACAGTGTTTTAAATAACACTTGTTCTTTAACCCGATAATTAATGAACGTGATTTGGGTTTGTCGTGAATGGTGTCTTCATTAACACTGTTCTTGAACCCAGTTGAGAAATGATTAAATCTTTTTATTTAGATTTAATGAAGTGTACCAATTAAATAACATTTAATTGGAATTGAATCGATATTGATTTTTGGGTTTATCGTGGACAGTGTTTTAAATAACACTCGTTCTTTAACCCGACGATTAATGAATGTGATTTTGAGTTTATCGTGAACCGTGTTTTTAAATGACACTGATTCTTTAACCCAGTCAAAGATTAAAACTAAGTGGAGTTTTAATGAATCTTTAATTAGATTGAAATGATCGAAAATGGAGTATCACCAGTTTTGCTCCAGGCGATAGTTAAATCTTTAATTAGATTTGAACGTGAAATGGTAATTGAATTTACCGATAACACTGTGGCGTTAGATATGAAGTATAACCAGTTTTACTTCATGGGATGAATAGGTTGGGATTGGGAAATTAAAACAAATGATTACTTCGGTAAGGTTCGCTAATCCCGACAAGTTCGAATTGAGATTCAAACATAAATTCAAGG
Organism: Allium sativum; assembly: GCA_030737875.1. Classification (NCBI taxonomy): domain Eukaryota; kingdom Viridiplantae; phylum Streptophyta; class Magnoliopsida; order Asparagales; family Amaryllidaceae; genus Allium; species Allium sativum. The sequence goes on along the minus strand of CM060922.1, from coordinate 984,396,677 downwards.
AATTTATCTTGGATAAAATTAATGGGAACCTTTCCCTATGAATGTGAAATTTAGAAACTAACTGTCGGTTGGCCAAGCAGAGTGGTTTTCTGGGTATTGATCTGATGTTGGTTTCGGCCTTCGGGGTTAATATTTGGGGAATTATTCTCTTGATTAATTTACGGTTAGTGACTAATGAATTGGAATGAGGCGTATGTTGTGTTTGTGTAACACTTATTTAAAATATACGCGAGTTATTCGGAAAGACCGGGTTTATCCCATTCTGAATAACTGATGCGACGATAAGTCGAAGATGAAGACGATGGTCGAAGACCGGAGGTCTTCACGTCGTTTGGGGGATAACTGATGATCTTGATTGGGCTGTACACCCAAGAAGATGGAAACAGTTAGTGATCGTCCAGACGTACTTGGAGATCGATGGATATGCGGGGTACTAGGTGCCTCCGGTTTCGTTCAGACCCAGAACGGACTTGTAAATGGACTGTGTGTCTGACATCGGATTTCATTCTGTGTGACTGATATCGGTTGCATAGGATGGTTTGCCTGTGTGGCATGCTAAGATGCAAATGATCAAGGCTTCTGTTGAAAAGCAAAGTCTTGTGGTGATGATCAAAGCACGGCCTTTGTGGCGTAGCTTTGTGTAACGTTTACCTCGCGTGTTTCACACCCGGTATGAACCAAAAACGGGAGACGGACCTCAGGGAGGACTTGCGTTTCTTTCTAGCTAGAAGTGGCGTCAGTGGTTTTACACGCCCTGACGAGTTTGACTTATGTGGTTGTTGCGGTTGCGAGGCGCCTCGGTTATATCGGTTTCGGCCGAATGCATTCTGGTCGGCTGACGGACCAGACTTACACCCCATAGGGTGGGGAGACGTATTGTTCAGGCATAATAATCCACTCCGTGTGGACCGGCCCTGTCGCTCCAAGGCTTGCCTGCGCGCTTGCCTGAGACATGGGCTAGATTGTCTCGAATCGGTTGAGGACTATCTTTTGCCTCGGTTCATAGATGGAAATCCAATTTCCAAATACGTGACATTTGCGGTTTTAGTTGTAATCCTATATATGGCGACATAGTGGGATGGGGCGCTTATGCCGCCTATGATTGATACTTATGATTTGAAGTTGTTTTATACACTAAGCACTTATTATAGTATCAAATGATTTGTTTTAAAACGTATCAAGCATTCTTTGGCTGTTATAAGGGAAAACCCTATCCCCCGGCTTGCGTTGCATTGTGTGATAGGACCTGGGTCTTATAACAGCTTCATTTTTCTTTATTTAGCATTGCGCTGTTTGTTTTATGCACTGGTATTCTTGGGAGGAAACCCGTTCCGTGTTATACGGCGTGGTCCCTTGATTTACCTAATGATTTAAAGTAAAGATTAATAACTGTTTTAGTTCTCACACCAGTCACATGTCTGACCTGGAGTTTATTGTTTTAACCTAAACTCTGGGTGCCCCTATTTTGACACGGGCAGCTAGTAGTTTTGGTTTTGCAGATTTATATTCACAGGATCCTGGTTTACAGCTGGAATGATATCCGGAAAGCTTTGTATCCGTATATCTCTTCTAGTTGTATATTGTATTATTTTCCGCTGCTATGTATTTAAATGTAATTTAAATCTCTGATATTTCTGTGTAATATTCATTTATACTCTGTATATTCTTGTAATCTGATGCATTGTTGTAATATACAATGAAATGTTCTTCTGTATGCGTTCTGGTGTGGCTTGTTCTCGAACTATCCGACGCCTTCCTTTACGGGGAAGTTGCGGGTCTTCACACAATGGTCTTTTGGTTTAGCTCTCCGCCTTTCTGCATCACGCTGACTGTCGATGACCGGCACCCGACGATTACTATCAATCAGATGGTTAGATCCGCCTAAGGCAAACATATGAGATGGTCGTAATCCACCTAGTCACAAGGCACCAGATTCGTCGAATTATCTATGCCACCCTACGACCTTCTGACTACCCACTATCGTGGCAATCGAGGTATACTCATCTGATAGCAATGCGCATACCCAACCTTTACGAGCATAGTTTAAACGTTGTCCATACACAAAGGACTACCAGGAGTACCCTCTACGTCCTAGGAAGTCGCGTGCTTCCCCTTCCAGTCCTTCGGAGCCAGCAGAACATTAAGAAGAATAGGCAGAATAATTAGATGGACATGCGCTCCCCTCGTTTCTCATGACACTAGATGATCTACCCCATTGGGTTCTTCATTTCTAGACATAGGACCGGTCTAAGCGCCTCAGGTTAACGTGTTATTAGACCCTATGTCCAAATGTTTAATTATGCGCTTGCTTTATCTCATTAGATTTCCTATTAACTTGGTTATTTTAAATCATATTAACTTCTTATTCAGGTTACCAAGTTCTTCTTGCTTATTAATTTCAGTTATATAACTTACCCAGTTTAAATTCATTAGTAAGCCTTTAACATGATATTCTTATCAGCAGATTTCAAATTCTCAAGTTTTCGGATAACATATTCTTATCAACAAGATTCAGATTCTCAGGTTTTCAGATAATATGTTCTTCTTATCAGCAGGATTTTGATTCCCAAGTTTACATATAATGTGTTCTTCTTATCAGTAGGATTTAGATTCTTAGGTTTATAGATAACGTGTTCTTCTTATCAGCAGGTTTCAGATTCTCAGGTTTATAGATTACTTAATTTATAATTAAGTACAACTTATTGCATTTCATAAGTTTTCTCTTCTTTTCTCTAGTTATTACAAATAGCGGGTTTCGGGTTTCCAGGTTCACAGATTACTTAACTTATAATTAAGTACAACTTATAATTTACCTCATTTTCTCTAGTCATTGCATAAGTTACCTCTAGTCATTCCATAAGTTACCTCATTTTTTCTATCATTTATTACAAACTTAGTTATAATTTCTGGTTGTCCCTAGGACAAGCCTACTATTATCTTTCCTTTTCCCCTTCAGGTTTATTCATAATAGGTTATTATCATTCCCCATTCATTTTAATATTTATACTTTTATAACATTCATTTCCATTCATTACAATTAATGCTATTTATTTCTATCCTGTTGTATACATATATTCATATATATATTTATGCACCAGACCTCTCACATAAAGACGACCACTTATGAATGCTGGATTTGTCGGGCTGTTCCGGGCAGACTTCTACCACAAGTTGAACTAAAGCTCGTGTCTTAGCACCGTTACATGTATGTTTACACACCAGACCTCTCACATTAAATTAACCACTTGTGGATGCTGGATTTGCTGGATGGTTCCAGGCAGACTTCTACCACAAGTTGAATTTAACCTCGTGTCTAAGTGCGGTTACAAATTTCTATTTACTGTAAATTTAGTTATATTCATTCTTCCGAATTTTACTGTAATTCTATTTACAATCTTTAGGCATTATAATATTCTTAAACATTCATGTTCATTGTAAATTCCATAATTACAGCATTTATTGTAAATTTCAACTCAGACGGATGATTAATGGAAATAGGCTTTATACAGCAGAAATGTTCTTAGTTCAGGTTTCAAGATTAAATACTATAGAAGTACCATTATTTATACGAAGGATACAATTCATTTTTATTTACGACAGTACCAACTTCAACAGATTTCAGCAGGTTAAACGTTTCAGCAGATTAAACATTTCAGCAGGTTAAACATTTCAGTAGATTAATTATACATATTAACGGGGAATGCCAAACGACGACTATACCGTTATCAAAAGTTATAGCTTAAATCCACTCACCTAATAGCTTTTCAATTCATGAACCTGGTCCAGACTTAGCATTCCATGGATCTCCTTTTTGAAACTAGAATCTAAATTACTATGGATTCACAATTCTCAAAATAAAATAAAAGTGGAAAAAAGAAGAAGAGAAATCTAAATTAACCAGATCTAAGAAATTACCCTGCTCCGATTAGAATTCTAGACGCCTACACTATCGATTTAAATCTCATCTTCAAACCTTGAATCAGAAGCCCAAGAACTAATAATTTATTTTCTAAAAAGGTTTGGAGGGAGAAGAGAATGGAAGAGCCTAGGCAGCACCTCAGAAAATATGAGAATAAAACTAGGCCATACTAGTCTATTTATAGGCATAATAGAAAGCTCTGAACCATCGGATTTAAATAAATAAAATCCAAACCTCACACAACATCAGAAACACATCATAACTGCGCACCTAACCACCCTTGGGTTGGCCCACCTACCACTTGGGTCGACCCATAGGTCGATCTAGGCAGGTGTGGGACCCATTAGGGTCCAGCGAGCTATATTGGGCCAACTATTTATTTGTTAACGTTTTTAATTTTAAACGTTGGTTACTTTCTTGTTTTGCCTCCTTAATTAATTGTGTGCCTCTTTTCCTTTCTTTAATTTACTACATGCAACTTAATTACCTTGCATGCAATTGCATGCATTTATTTTATTGCATAATGTTTATCTCCTTTTAAACTTATTAATTGATTGCATGCGCTCATATTATTACTTTCTTCTTTTTACCGCATGTAATGATTGCATGCATTCCTTTACTACATTAACTCTTTTTAAATGCATACACCATTTTATTACATGCATTCATACAACTATTTTTATTGTATCTTTTATTTGTTACAGTCCATGCACACACACACACACACACACACACACACACACACACACACATATATATATATACATATACATATACATATACATATACATATACATATACATATACATATATGCACCATTAATCGTTTTTATACTTATAAAAATGTGGGATGTTACATTTTTACTACTCAAATTAAATTAATACTCAAAATCTAGAATTCGAGTTATTTAAATTTCCAAATCAAAATTTAAAACCAATTTTAAATGTTCAAACTAAACAGTTAAAAATACGTGTTGTTACAAATATTTACATTAATCATACTACAAATATGTTTTAATAACTTGTTTTTCTTTTATACTACTTGTGCATATAACAGTATTAAGATACCAAGTTGTGTTTAAAAGCCAATTAATTTAGCTATAAGGACCCTTATACATGTATGAATGATGAATGATTTTTCTATATGCAAGTATATATTGATGAATGTTTTGCTGCAAATGTGATTTGCAATTTTAACTCCTCAATTTATCCATGTTTTGATAGATAATATACACAGCAACTTTATACTAGAATTTTATATGCAGTAGCATATACTTTGTATTAAATCTGTAATAGGCACGTTTAGTATACCAGTTTGCTAGAGCCTTTATAATACGTTGCTTCTAAATATAAATCATGGGTTGTAGTATATTAAATGTATGCATTTAATTAGCTGCCGGTGTTATAATGATACATGGTGCAAATATGTTATGAAAGATAAAGCAAGTATGACTTTATTTTGCTGTTTGTATATACATATTTGTATCTGGACACTGGACTGTTTTAAAAGCTAATATGTATCTTGTTGCATGGAGTTTACCTTTTAATCTTGGTATTGATACTATATAAATGTTGTTATACGAAATGCACTATTGAATAATTGTTGCAAGAACATACTTTTGTAACACACACACACACACACATACACACACACACACACACACACACATATATATATATATATATATATATATATTAGTTAGCAAGTAGTGTTATTTACAAATTTTTCTGAGCATCATTTGTTGTATGTATTAGCCTATGTTTGCGCCTGTACAAACGAATATGTTCTTTGCACAAATAACACACCAGGGTGCAATAATGTAAACACTTTATAAGCTTGGGTTGCACTTTTAGATAATTGAATGCATGCAGTATTGTATGTATATAATACTATACTTTACTGAACATGTATGCGATATGCATTGCTACCGTATTATATGAATGCATGCAATAATGAACTGTTGGTATGTAATTTTATTGATGTATCCACTTCTGTGCAATCCTAGTTAATGTATTCATATGAATTTATATATGTTGGTTGGACGCAAAAACGTAAGAGATAATAAACTATCAATGAACTATGAATTATCTATAACATTTTTTCTTTTTTTATGAAATGTATAATTCTAGCCAATGGGGTGTTGTAAACTAGTTTACAATATCCTTATAAATTATATAACACATAATTGCACACTTCCAATAATAAAATCCCTCAAAACTGCACATTTATATTATGTCAAGGTGACATCTTCCAAGAATAACACTCACTAGTGTCATAGTCAATATTGTGGGTTATGCCGAAGCATAAGCACACTGTTTATTATGGTTACATGCGGTAGAGTAGTTGTGATACACAAATTGTTTAAACTTGGGTCGGACTTAACTTGGCTACCATAATAAGATTATGAGCCTAGAGACATAGAGCATGAAATATCCAATATATGAAATGGACAAACATTAATCATCATGATATCCAAGAATTATATATGTGATATAATTGACCCAAGATGTATACCTAAAAGATTGTTTTTTGGGGATTAGCTAGAGCCAACTCAAAGCATGAATGGATCTTGGATCACTTGAATACACACACACACACACACACACACACACACATATATATATATATATATATATATATATATATATTAAAATAACGGGAAATTGATTTGAGTAGGAGCATGTTTTACTTAATTTATATATCTATATAAATATGCAATGTTCCGTATAATTTTGGATTGTCAAAAAAATTGTATATAATGTACATATATGTTGCAACATCATTTATAATTATTTTTTTATTTATTATCTCCTGTAGATATTAAATTCAAAGCAACAAAAACAATTTGTCGCTAAGATCCGTCCTTGAAAAGGGTAAACTGGATGGAATTAATTTCCTTGATTGACATCGAAATTTGAGGATTATCCTCAAATAAGAAAGAAGTTGTATGTACTCGATGGTCCTGCTCAAGAAGCACCACTAAGTACAACAACTCGTGCAGAGATGAATTCCCACAAGAAGCATAAAGATGATACTCTTGATGTCAACTATCTCATGCTTGCAACCATAACCCTGGGGCTTCAAAAGCAACATGAGTTAATGGATGTATATAACATGATCGAGCACCACAAGAAATTGTTCGAAGGGCATGCTCAATAAGAAAGGTACGACACAAGGCACTATATCATCGCAAAATGGGAGAAAAGGGACCCATTGGTCCATATGTGCTGAAAATGGTTAAATTCATCCAAGTATCTTGAAAGGTTAGTCTTTATGTTGACACCTGAAGCTCAAATCGATCTTGTTTTACAATTTTAAACAGTGACTATTCTCAATTCATGAAGAATTATCTCATGAATGAAACAGAAAAACCTATGATTGGGTTATTAAGCATGTTAAAAACCGCTGAAAACAATATGAAAAAGGCAGAACCTGCTGCCATGATGATGGTATGAAAGGGGGTTGCTAAAACAAAGGTAAAGGCAAGAAAAAGCAGCTTAAAAACACTGCTACCAAGTCCAATTTTAAAACGACACTGAAGCCTAAAGGGGGGCTCCAAAAGATGGTGATTGTCACTACTGTGGAAAGCTAGGTCATTGAAAACAATTGTTATGCTTATTTGGAAGATTAGAAACAGGGAAGTATGACTTCAACTGAATCAGGTATAAATATTGTAAGTGTCAATTTATCTACTTTTACATCTTGAGTATTAGATACTGGATGTGGATCACATATTTGTGTTAATTTGCATGAAATGCAAAAGAGTACAAATTTGGCAAAAGGAGAAGTGGACTTGCGAGTAGGAGATAAGGCAACAACTGCTGAATTATCCATAGGAAGTTGCCGCTTATCCTTACCTACCGGCTTAGTTTATGAATTAAAAGATTGTTATTATATGCCTTCCATTAAAATAAATATTATTTTTGTATCTTGTTTAGACAAGCTTGGTTATTCATTTTTAATAAAAGACAGTTGTTGTTCATTTTATTAGAATGAAATATTTTATGGAAATACACAATTAGTTGACGGTCTTTATATTCTTGACTTTGAATGCCTGTTTACAACATAAATATTAAACATATTAAATCTAATGATTCAAATCCAACATATTTTTGGCATTATCGTTTAAGCCATATAAATAAGAAATGCATATAAGAACTCCATAAAGATGGAATTTTGAATTCATTTGATTTCGAATCATATGAAAAATGCAAATCTTATTTATTGGGCAAGATGACTAAAGAACCTTTCACATGACACAACGAATGGGCTAGTGATGTATTAGGCATTATACATAGTGATGTACATGGTCCAATGAGTACATCATCTAGAGGTAGGTTTTATTATTTCATTACATTTACTGATGATTATAGTAGATATGGTTATGTGTATCTTATGAAAAAATTCAGAATCCTTTGAAAAGTCCAAGAATTTAAAACTGAAGTTCAAAATTAACTTGGAAATAATATAAAGACTCTTCGAACAAATCGAGGAGGAGAATATTTATGCCAAAAATTTAATGACTATTTGAACGAGTGTGGAATTATATCACAACTCACTCCATCAGGAACACAACAATGGTATGGTGTATCCGAAAGAAGAAATCGCACTTTATTCGATATGGTATGATTAATGATAGTCATACAGATCTTCCAATAGGTTTTTGGGGTTATGCCCTTGAAAAAACTGCATTCATACATAATCGGGTTCCTATTAAAATGGTTTTGAAGATACCATGTGAGATATGGAATGGAAAATGTCCTAGTGTGTCTTCAATGAAGATTTGGGGTTGTGAAGCATTTGTTAAATGTCTTGCTCCTGACAAGCTTAGACCCAAATCCGGTAAGTGTTATTTTGTGGGATATCCAAAAGAAACAAAAGTATATTATTTCTACAAACTTCTAAGAACAAAGTATTTATTCCTCGAACCAGTACTTTTCTGAAAAGAGAACTAGTCCCTAAAAGTACCAATGGGAATAAAGTAGAACTCGAAGGAATTCGAGAGCCACAAGGTATCATTGAACCTGAACTAGAAATTGAGCAAGAACCACAAACTATAATAGGAACTGAGCCTACTCAAATTACATAAGATATTCGCAGATCTAATGGAACACATCGTGAGCCAGAAAGATATTTCAGATTTCTTATGACTCAAACTGGATACGTGATGCTCACAGACTAAGATGAGCCCACTTCTTACCAAGAGGCTATGAATGGACTAAAATATGAGATATGGCTTGAAGCCATGAAATCTGAAATAGATTCTATGTGCAACAACCAAGTGTGGACTTTGGTTGATCCACCTGACGGGGTAAAACCAATCAGGTGCAAGTGGATTTTCAAGAAGAAAACTGACATGGATGGTGAAGTAAAAACCTATAAAGGACAATTGGTGGCAAAAGTTTTCAAGCAAGTTCAAGGAGTTGACTATGATGAATCCTTCTTCCCAGCAGAAATGGTTAAGTCCATTAGGATTATGCTTGCAATTGCAACCTTTTAAGATTAAGAAATCTGGCAAATTATGTAAAGACTGCATTCCTTAATGGGAGTCTTATCAAGGATGTGTATATGACACAACCTGATAGTTTTGTCAATCCAAAAGATGCTAGAAAATTATGTAAACTTCAACGAATCATTTATGGATTAAAGCAAGCATCTCAGAGCTGGAATCTTCGTTTTGATGAAACAGTCAAAGAGTTTGTCTTCATTAAGAATGAAGACGAACCTTGTTTATACACGAAAATTAGTGGGGGTAACATTATATTCTTAGTATTATATATTGATGACATATTACTAATTGGGAATGATGTTAGTTCATTACAAGCGGTATAGAAATGGTTAGGGAAATTTTCTCCATGAAAGACTTGGGCAAGGCAACCTATATCTATTCTTAGGTATTAAAATTTATAGAGATAGATCAAAAAAGTCGATCAGCCTAAGTCAGAGTACATACATTGACAAAGTGCTGAAAAGGTTTAGCATGCAAGAAGCATTGAGAGGATACATACCCAGTCAAGGGGTATAACACTCTCTAAGATTCAATTTCCTACACAAGATGATAAGGAACGCATGAGAACAATCCCTTATGCTTCGGCAATTGGACGAATTATGTATGCAATGTTGTGAACTCGTCCGGATGTCTTATAAGCTTGAAGAATGAAATGTAGATTCCAATCTGATCTAGGTGAAAGTCACTAGACAACAGTCGAGAACATCCTTAAGTATCTTAAAAAGACTAAAGATTCAATCTTGATATATAGAGGTGAAGAGGAATTGATGGTAAAAGGTTGCATATATGCTAGTTTCCAGATTGATAAAGATGATTATAAGTCACAATCAGGTTATGTGTTTTTCCTTAATAGTGGTGTTGTAAGATGGAAAAGTTCAAAGCAAGATAGTCGTTGATTCATCTATGGAGGATGAGCACATTGCTGCTTCTGAAGCAACTAAGGAGGTTGTTTGAATTAAGAAGTTCATCATTGAACTTAGTGTTGTTCTATCCATTGTCGATCTAATCGATCTTTATTATGATAACAATGGGGCCATTGCACATGCCAAGGAACCTTCATTACATTACTGATCCAAACACATATTTATGATATACCATCGTAACCGTGAAATTTTTAATAGAGGAGATATATATCTACAAAGTACCAACATATAATAATGTTGCAGACCCACTGACTAAGCCTTTATTGCAACAAAAGAATGGTAGTCACACTAGTTTCATGGGTATATGATACATGAGCGATTGGCTTTAGTGTAAGTGGGACATTATTAGATTTTGTGCCATAGAGGCAAAATATTTGATGTGATTAATAACATTGTTGTTGTTATACTTTATCTTGAATAACATATTTTACTATGTTATATTTACTGCATAATATAAATATTAGCATAACAAAAGTCCTTAGAATAATAATACAAAATTATATAGTTTCAAGTAAGAGACTTGAACATGAGATTATATAATGTGATATGTATTGTAGTTCTTGAATGTCCCTAGTAAAGTTTCATTGTATATAGGACAAGGACGAAACATTGAGACTAGTATATTGATTGACTTATGATCATATCTCATTGATCATTCATATATGTGATATTAATATCAATACATAAATATGTATTAGAAAATAGTGTATTAGGAAGACCCAACATTAGAAAACTTCATGGAGCATGATAAGTTGTTTCATAAGTAATTCTCATAGTGATAGTGATGTAATGGTCCTTAGACCTGAAATCATTATAAATTTTATTCGAGGATATTTGCGTTTTGATATCATCAAAAGTTACTTCTAACACAGTAGACGACAAAGGGGATTATTGTATACATCCTGAATCGATTAAATAATATAATTGATGTAAATGGAATTTAAACCCACAATATAAGTAGTGATATCCGTGGCCTCTTGATTGAGTAAGATTATAAAATGTCATGCTCAAATACTAATTTGTTTTATATATAATATGCTGGTATATCAAGACAAAAGGATTAAATTATAAGGAGGATGATATGTTCCATGCCTTAAGTTTAATCTTGGATATAATGGTTAAAAGGATTAAATTACAATGAAACATTAGTCACATAAAAGGTTGTACCGAATCGTTAATTTTTACCTCTTGGGTAACAACAATGTATTACTAGATGTTGCTCGATGTTTATAATTTTAAATATAATTTAAAATTATTGTCAATGTTGTAATATCCTATTGGGTCACACACTAAGAACATTTAAAAGGGGATAGCCATTCTTTGAATTTTAAAATTATCAAACGTTGATATTTTAAAATTACTTCAGACTTAGTAGCCGATATTATATGGTTAGGATATATTTCTCGTTACTTATAAAGGGGTGACTTCCTCCTTTTGAGACACATAGAAAAAATTAATTTTAATCGAAGAAACCAAAATCAATCTTGGTTAGTACCTTCTAATCCTCTTTCTTCAATTTCGTTAGAAGATTCTGAAGAAACATTCATGGATAACTTAGAGACACTGAATCAAGCAACGTTAATGAGATTCGACACGATTCAGTTCTTCAACAGATCCATGAATTTTCCTAACCAAAGTGGTATGCCTTCCCTCAATTTATCTATTTCGTTTGGATCCTTAATTTTGGGTTTAAGAAATTCGCCGCCGATTTGATCCAAAATACCCAATAATAAAACTAAGCCACCTCAGAACATTACGGTGTAAAAATTATAATGTTCGTCGAATAATACGTGCGCACCAAGGTATACACCTACAAGGCATGTTAGGTCGACCCACCCATGTCCCAGGTCGACACAGGTTCGACCCAAGGACGTATGGGCAACACTAGGTCGTCCCAAGGACATATGGGCGACACTAGGTTGACTCAAGTGGGAATGGGTCGTCGAACTTGACTGTTTCACTGTATATAATTTTATTTTATATTTTGGTTTTTAGCTTATCTTCTTTAATTCATAACTTATTCGTTTTAACTCCGTTTTCAACAAACCAAGTGTCTATTTTCATCAGAAAATTAGAACGAACCCAATGGTGCTGGTCTTATTGTCCAATTCTGAAGTTCATTCTGATTAATATTTAGTTTATTACCCTTTTCTACTTAATTATTGTTTATTAAAATTCTAGGTGTTATAGAAGTGGATTATAGTAAGTTATGACCAAAGGAAGCAGAAGCAAAATCTGAATAGAAAACGGAAAATCAGAGCACGTAGTTAAGATTTTTGAAAGTGGAAAAACCAATATCTTTGGGCTTTAAAATCCAAGGAAGCGATGGATTTTCTTACGGAAAGCTTAGAGGAGGACCAAAAAATGAAAAAATAAGATAAAAAGTGAGAGAAAAATAAGACTATATGTTTTAAATTAAATGCAAACAGAAAATCACTAGGATAACCTTATGTCATTTACCATTCTCAATTTCATGTCACCTCACCTCTGTCCTTACACATTATTATACATTTAATGCACTTATTTCAAACATCATGATGGATCATACTTACTAATTAAATACCTAAGTACGTTAGGTATCTTTATTTCCTTATTTTAAGTGCAATTTTTTCTTTCTTTCATCTTATTTAACATCGAATCATTAGTTTGTTAAAATAATTAATATTTATTAATACTAAACCAAGTTAATTAGTTGATATATGCGTGCATTATATTTATTTGAGTAACTTAAACATTTTTAAAAGTTGTTACATGATAGAGAAAGAAGCTTCTTGAAAACTTATTTCAGTCAGTTTTCTGTGTTTCTTTGAATTACTCAAATTGGTAAACCAAATTTAAAAATAATTTTCTTATCATTTGATATGAATCAGAAGAGTGATATTTTAATCTTAAAATTATTTTTTGAATTTTTAAAATTAGTTAAATATTCTAAAATCAAAGCGATAAAATTCAATTTGATACACTCTTGCCACATTAACGTAATTTCATCCTCGAAATTTCATTGTAAGAACTCCTAATGCTATTCATATATTTGTATGATGCCCATAGACCATCCGCGTAAAAAAAGTTCCGATATTAGTCGAATACATTACTTTGCTTACAAATTGATATCATTCACTCGACGTCACTTGTACGAACTTTGATTAGGCTCGTTGATAAGGAACCTCTATTCTCCTTTCATAACTATAATACTATAATAGAAAACTTTGATCCATATTAAAAATACTTACTAAGCGTTTTCCTTTAAGAATCAAGCAATACATCCGTATGTGGAATGGTGTGAAAATAGCTCAAAGTCATGCACTCGAATTCATTAAATCAAAGTTTGTAGAATGAAAAATGATTTACATCCAATATACAAACTAATTTTATTACTTACATTAATACCAAATTCTATACTTACCAAAAATCATTTATGATAACATTTCACAAAAACTAATTTAGATCTAACATGTACAATAGTATGTTGCATCTTGAGAGTATATATTTTTATTTGATTCAACTTCTTAATTAGAACCATGACTCTCTTACTCAAGATCTGATTACCGGGTTTTATTTCAGATTCATACTTGAAATCAAATTGTAATCTTTTTAAATGTAGAAAGTGTGTGTTAAAATATACATACATACATACATATATATATATATATGGATACATATACATATATCCCTTGTAACTCCAAAATAATACTTAGGAACAAGGTACTACCAAATAATATCTTCCATTCCCTTACCAAGAAATGTAATACTTAAGAGAAGTGCTTACCATCCCAATGCATCTCCTGCCCATTTTTAAGTTATTTTCGAATCACTTGAACTAGTTAACTTAAAAATATTTTCTTTTTCAAATCCCAATTTTAAAACAATAATATATATGTTCAAAGTATCAATTTTTTTTACTTGCTAGATTCATTTGGATTCGGACTCGTTTCAACTGTACAATGATAAAGTAAATAATTTACCAAGTGCTCTACAACATTCACTTATGCAAACAACTAATTATCACTTAGAAGATTATTCGGCTTACAAAAGAAAAAGATCGGGACTCCTTCTTCCAATCTATCCCAAGAAAATAATTTTCATAAAATTTTCATTCATAAAACTTTATTATACTTAACCAAATTCATTCCAAGTACTATTATTATTACTACTTTCATGACTTTGAATACCATTTTCCAAAGCATTGGAAATTAAATTCTCGAATTTCCTATTTAAATTCTCTTAATTTAAACCACATTATCTGAAATTCAATTTCATATAACTATTTCTAATATCAAAGCTAAATAACCTAAGTCCATTAGGATTTTTTTAGAATCAAATTTTATCTCAATATTGATACCGAACTCCTTATAGTTAAATCGTGAAACTTAATTTACAACATATTTGTTTCAATGTTTTCCCCAAATTCCTATTCACTTAACGTATTAAAGGGAAACTATCTACAAAACCTAAAAATAGTCATTGCTCAAACTAGGCCAATATTAGTAAACTAACACTAGATAATATCAATAAATTACTATCTTTTCTTAATTACAAACTCTTCAAAAATACAATACTATTTTGAAAATTATATTTGGTACATAAATATATTCCTAGGTGAAATTATTTTATTTTCCTGTTTAAAACAATACCGTGTTGATTTTCTTCATTTAAGTGTCTAGAAATCCCTAATGATATGTTGTACCTTCCATGCTGACTTGAACTCATAACCCACCTAAAAGATAAAAAAACGTAATAAAAATAATAATTTTTTATAACACTAGTAAGTATGTGCTCTTATAAAGTACACTTAATCTCATTCTAGGGAACTACCAACCTTATCTATACCGAGTCGTGCCCCACCGAATCCTAGGTGTTCGCTCAACCTAAGCTTTGATACCACCTTAACGAACCTGCCTTTCTAATCACTAACGATATTCTTGTGTCGATCATTTAACCAACCGAAAGACAACTCACTAGGGGTGAAAGAAAGAAAGAGATAGAACAAAATCTTGCAATGCAATGGAAAATTTATAATATAACATAAGTCATATCAAATTGAAAGAATTTAAATTTGCATGTGGAATCATATCAGATAACAACATTAACCTCTAATATCTCTTGAAGTTTATAACAACCAGCCATTACAAATACTTAAGACTAGACACAAACTCAAACACACACAGTAGAAAATAAAAGCAAAATATTGAAGTACGTCCTGACCTCTAGCTCCCTCTTATGCTCTGAAGAACCTAAGCTAACTTGGCCAAAATGCTTGATTTAACCCGAACATTGTCGCTAAATAATTCATATGTCAGTCTGATATACCAACTTTAGAAAACTCAAATCATAAAGATCTTAACTTGTTATATCTTAGAAACCCTTTGGAATCAAAGGTAATAAGTAAGACCATGTCGCACATAAATATAGATGAGCTTTTACCATATAGTTACCAAATCACTTTTACACAAGTATCTAGTGATATCATAATTATGTCTACAATTCATAAGTAAATATATTAAATAGTTGGAATGCCTGCATTTCACGTTCCAACATATAAGGTATACAATCAAAACCTAAAGTGTGTATTGAAGAATGGATTCCAATGATGAAAGGGTAGGGGTATAACCACTGAATTCGTACACCTCCAGGTAAAATGTATAGGAGGTTGTGTTGATTTGCACCTCAACTGCTAAGGATCGGAACCATACTTAAAAACTAGACAGTGTCGAATATGATCACCCTGATTGATAAACTACCATATTGGGCCCAAAAACATGCAATGGTAAATAACTCTAGATATGGAATGATCATATCTTAACGGAGCTACCCATACAACCCTGCACCATGTCCCTGCTTTAATCATTTACCAGTATTGAATTTAACGGTTACGGTTTACCTTATAAATAGCAGAATATCTAGATATTCTAGTATTTATTTTCATAAAAATACGCAATGCAAGCATTCATCCATATAAGTTCATTTTGGGATTTAATAAAATCAGATAACTCCATCTTCATCCATCTTTAAGATATCTCCAGTTCAAAACGCTTCAGTCAGATCGAAGTGGTTTCAGACAACTAGATCTAATCCCAATCTCTTCAAAATGCCAATCTATAGCATTTCGAAAAATTAATCACTAGTTCATTAGGATTAAACCGAATATACATTAGTGTAGAGTTCGTGTGACGGCCCGCCTCGCACCAACCGACATTTACTCCAAAGGTGCACTGTATACATGTCCAGTTAGCACGGAATGGGTCGTCAGAAGGAAAAAGGAAGAAGGAAATGAACTAACAAAGAACCTGTAGAATGTCTCACAGCGCATAGAATAAAATATAATAATAACATACTTGACATAAAACAGGTGAGACAGTGCATAAGCTGAAAACCAGAACTAAACATCATAGCAGCGGAAATCCAAAATACAGCTTATTACAACTTTTCAAACTGTCTCAAAGCAAAAGTAAGATAAAGGAGGTACACTACTAATGCCCAAGTAGCGACCACCAACGACACGGGGAGAATATATATATATATATATATATATATATATATATATATATATATATATCATACGTGGAAGCCTCCTGCCCGCCTCCGAATCAGCTACTCGCGCACCACTAGCTAACCTGTCTCTAGTCTGCTCGTGTGAGCACCCAGTGTAATAAGAGGAGACATAAAACTCTGGGTCAGACATAAAGCCTGGTATGAGCGATAAGCATCTAAAGTGAACAATAACAGGTAGACAAAACATACCTGAACCTGGACCTGCAACCAAAGAGTTAGCACTACATACTGTACAACACTCTAAGGTGCCATATCAAACGGTGTAAAGATACGGAGGTGGGGGTGTGCATGTCATAGTGATGGAAAACAATCAAACATAGCAACCATCCTCACATCTCTCACTCAGTGCGTAAAGCATACGATATTCACCACCTCAATCACCCATCCTTGCTACGATCACTTTGCCCCATGAAGTCATAAATGGCTTCACTGCACTGATAACGTAGCCACTATTCCTTCGCTATGTCCACTTTCCCCATGGAGTTATTCACCCCATCTGCGCTGGCTCATAGCCTTACCGATCCTTACTATGTCCACTTGCCCCATGGAGTTATTCACCCCATCTGCGCTGGCTCATTGTCTTACCAATCCTTTACTATGTCCACTTGCCCCATGGAGTTATTCACCCCATCTGCGCTGGCTCATAGTCTTACTACGCATCACCTTGCCCCTCGAGTCGTAATGACTCTACTGCACTGATAACGTAGTCTTGCTACCATCACCTTGCCCCTCGAGTCATAATGACTCTACTGCACTGATAAGTAGCTCATCATCCATTTCTAGTGGTGAATCGAAGGTATGAACGTCGACAACTCCTTAGCACACGTCCCGCAGCAAAGCCCAACCATGAAGTGAACTCATTGGTTCCCAACTGGATCCTGAGCTCTAACTTCCCATATTGGACTACCTTTGCATCTCGGGTTATTGGTCAATACTGGGTCGGGTCGGATTCCCTTCAAGCCATCGGTTCGGGTCGGGTGTCCTTCTTCGGGTCAGGTCGGGTCTTCTTCTGGTACGGTTCAGGTCGGGTCCGCTCCATCGCGTCGGTTCGGGTCGGGTGTCTCACTTCGGGTCGGGTCGGGTGCCATCTCCCATCCAGTTCGTGCTTCCGCTCCGATCCGCTCCCTCATTCTTCACGTGCTCCGATCCGATCTCTCCTTCTTTATCCGATCTGATCCCTTCTCCTTTATCCGATCCGATCCCAGTTCAGTTAGCGTGGCCTTCCTTTTTGCCAATTTTCTCAAGTGTCAGGTTCCGATCCGATCGAATCCCTTGCCCAGTTCAACATATCCGATCCGAGCCCCCATATCCGATCCGATCCGAAACCTGCACTGTTTCCTGAAGCTTTTCCAGCAAGTGTTTTCGCCGTTCGACGACGTTTTCGACCATTCTAACTATTGAAATCAATCACAAAGCATATCATACAGTCATAGCAACATGCATAATCAACCACAGACATCAAAACATCAATATGATAGGTTAAAATGGATCAAACATACCCAAAACCCCATATTTCCCCTTACGCATGTTTAGGTGAAACTAATGATAGGGTTAGCAAAACTTAACCAAATTAACCCAAACTCATATCAGAGGTCTATAACATCATTTAAGAATTTATGAACATTTTTACAGAATTTTATCATGTTTAAATTCGCTAATTAACACTAATTACCCTTAATTAGCCCTAATTAGTGCAAAACTATGCAAATCACTCACCTTAGCCACAAGTAAACTAAGATCTGAAATAAATCTCTGATTTGATGTGAATCCCAATGCTAAACAGCAGCTCCAATGTTGATTTGGTGTAGATCTCCCTTGATTAGATGTTGCTAAGCTTAATCCTTGATCAAAAGATGATTTGGAGGTGATTTAGAGGTTGGAGGCCATTTTTAGGGTTCCTTGGAGATAAGTGGAGGCTAGAAAACTGAAATGGAATGATTCACTACTTCATTTTAGCCTCCCCATAACCCAAATCCCGAAATGGGTTATGGGCCTATTCACTAATCACCCTATTTGGCCCGGTTAAGCAGTTTTTCACCTTCCAAATCTTATTTCAGCCATATCTCCCAAACGGTAATTCCGTTCGGCTGTTATGACCACTCTACGGAAAGGTAAACCATCAAATGAATCTAATGGAAGTGGTTTCAGGTCAGAATTCCTTTCCAATCAAAAGTTATGGCTAAAACAGTACCAACTAGGGGCAAAATGGTCATTTAAAAATCGACAAAAATCATAAGCATGGGAAATGACTCTAATAGATGTTTCCCAAAGTTACATGACCATACGACTTCATATGAGAAAGAAATAAATATTCTACGATCCTCCGATGCGTAGAATGTGGGTCGTTACACTCTCCCCCCTTAAGAAATTTCGCCCCCGAAATTCCCTAACCGAACCACACAAAAGGGTCCCGCATGCCTATCAATCATAAAACAACAATCAAACATGCAAAACAAGCAAAACAAGTCTATCCTAGCATGCGGAATAACTAAATTACGAAGTAAGTCTTACCAGGCAAAGAGTTCTGGACATGCCTTTCCTAATGCTCTCCTCTGTCTCCCAAGTACAATCATTCTCGTCCTTGCCCCACTGAACCTTGACTAGCTTCACCGCCTTCCTTCGAAGTTGCTTCGTATCGTGCCCCACGATACGAATCGGCTTGCGGTTCCCAACCGCCCTCGGGTTCCACTTCGAAGTCCTCTAACTGATCGGGTGAAATAGTCACATCTGAGTCGTGAACGAACTTCCTTAGTTGGGAAACATGAAATACATTGTGAACTCCCGCCATCTTCTCTGGTAAGCCAACTCTATATGCCAAATTCCCGACTAGTTCAAGAACAGGGAATGGGCCAACAAATCTTGGAGCCAATTTGCCTCTCCTGCCAAATCGTATCACGCTCTTCAACGAAGAAATCTTGACGAACACCAAGTCACCAACGGAGAATTTCAAGTCTCTTCTCCTTTTATCAGCATAACTCTTCTGCCTATCTTGGACAGGTTTCATTCATTGTTGAATGATCTTAATCTTATCGGAAGTTTCTATCACCACATCTAGTCCAAGCACAAACTTCTCGCCAGTCTCTATCCAACATGATGGTGAATTGCACGGTCTTCCGTACAAAGCTTCATATGGAGCCATACCGATACTGGATTGGTAGCTATTATTATATGCAAACTCTACTAAATGCAAATGGTCATCCCATGATCCACCGAAATCCAATATACAAGCTCTCAAGAGATCTTCTAATATACGATTCACCCTCTCCGTCAGACCGTCGGTCTGAGGATGATATGCGGTACTGAGATGTAATTCTGACCCTAGAGAGCCTCTTGTAAGCTCTTCCAAAACCCACTAGTGAACAACGGGTCTCGGTCACTCACAATGCTTTTAGGTACTCCATGGAATCTCACTGCCCACTTCATATACAATTCTGCCAACTTGGCTGCCGTTCTGGTCGATTTGACTGGTATAAATCTTGCACTCTTAGTAAATCGATCCACAATTACCCAAATGCTGTCATATCCCGATCTGGTTCTTGGTAAACCATCGATGAAATCCATCAAGACTTGCTCCCATTTCCATTCCGGAATTTCTAACGGTTGCAATAACCCACAAGGCTTCTTTTGCTCGGCTTTAACTAGCTGGCAATTCATGCATTTGGATATAAACTTCCCAACGTCTCTTTTCATCCCTTCCCAGTAGTAAGTCTGTTTCATGTCTCGATACATCTTATTACCACCGGGATGTATAGTCAGTTTTGAGTGATGACATTCTCTAAGCACTTCATCCCTCAAACCATTCACGTTGGGCACAAGTAGTCTTCCATTCTTTCTAAGCCATCCATCTCGATCAAGCCCATACACACTCATCTCCTCACCGTCGATGTCCATCTCTAACTTGGAGATGATTTCCAATAGATTAGGATCGTCCCTATAGCTGGAACCAATCCGCTCTATCAAAGTGGGTCTGATCGCTAAACTAGCTAGCATGTCTGGATCCAATTCGCACTTTGGTCTGAAATCAAACCCCGCGATATACTCCAGTAGCTTCCATTAAAGAAACATTGCCCCTAAAATGGCATGTCTCCTACTCAAGGCATCGGCTACTGCATTACCTTTCCCAGGTGTGTATGCGATATCAAAATCATATGAAGCCAAGAACTCTACTGCCGACAGAGATTCAGATCCTTCTGGGAGAAGAGAAACTTTAACGATTTATGATCGGTAAACAACTCAAATCTTTCTCCCAAGAGATAATGTCTCCACATCTTTAATGCGAACACAATCGCCGCCAATTCCAAATCATGGGTAGGATACTTCTTCTCATGCGGCTTTAGCTGTCGACTAGCATAAGCTACAACCCTACCTCCTTGCATCAATACAGCACCCAGTCCGGTACCACAAGCATCCGTGTATACCGTCATCTCTTCATTCCCCTTAGGAATGACTAACACTGGCGCACGCGTCAACCTCTCTTTTAGACTCTTGAATGCATTCTCACACACTCCGTCCCAGACGAAGGACTGATTCTTCTTAGTCAACTGAGTCAACGGTGCTGCTATCTTGGAGAAGTCCTGGATAAACTTAAGATAATATCCAGCTAACCCCAAGAAACTTCTTACATCTGTTGCATTCTTGGGCGTAGGCCAATCCTGTACCGTAGCCACCTTCGCAGGGTCCACGGCAATACCACTCTCTGAAACAACATGACCCAAGAGTCTCACTTCCCTTCTCCAAAAGTGACACTTAGAGAATTTCTCTTTCAATTGGTGTTTCCTCAACACCTCCATCACTATCCTCAAGTGTCCCTTGTGTTCCTCCTCTGTCCTTGAGTAAACAAGGATATCGTCCACGAACACAAGAACAAACTTATTCAACTGATCTCTGAATACTCGATTCATAAGATCCACAAAGTAGGTTGGTGCATTGGTCAACCCAAATGGCATGACCAACCACTCATAAAATCCATACGGCGTCCTAAATGCCGTTTTCGGAACACTCTCATCTGGTACTCGAAGCTGATGAAATCCTGTAGCGAGGTCCAACTGGGAGAACACTCTTGCTCCTTCCAGTTGATCAAACAAATCATCTATTCGCGGTAGAGGATACTTATTCTTCCTCGTCACCTTATTCAACTCGCGATAGTCCACACACAAACGAAGGGAACCATCTGCCTTAGTGGCAAACACAACTGGTGCTCCCTACTCGGAGACACTCCTTCTAATAAACCCCTTCTTCAAAAGATTGCTGACTTGCACCCCGAGCTCTCGCTGCTCCCTTGGTGCCATACGACGAAGTGGCATCATTATAGGTCTGGCATATTTCACTAAATCAATACGGAACTCAATCTCTCGGTGTGGTGGAAGCCCGGTCACCTCCTTGAAGACGTACGGATACTGACCAACCACGGGCACATATGACAACTCATCCTGCGGGATGTCGAGGGAATTTACAAAACTAGCCATAACCCCATCACTAGGTAGACTACCAAACACTACCCTCCGCCCATCATCCGCCCTCACTGACACCAAAAAGCCCTCACAGTCTACCACCACCCCGTATCTTTGGAGCCAATCGACTTCCAATATAATGCCATGCCCAGTAAAGCCCAAAACAAAGCAATCACAAACAAACATACATCCATGACTCGATAAGACCAAATTCCTGCAAATCATACTAAGGCTAGTCGAACCACCAATCGGGTTCGTCACAACCAATGGTCTATCGACTATCTCGGGTTCCAGTCCTAACCTATCTACCAGGTCTCTAGATATGAAGGAACGGGAAGCCCCAGTATCAAACAAAACTCGAACTGGTACATCGTAAATAGAAAGCATACCTTGAATAACAACATTCTTTCCTTTCTCCCCCGTAGTTGGGGCATTTGACGAAGAAGGAACAACATCAATAGCATATGCTTTCACAATCTGCTTCTCCTTAAGGGGTTGCGGACACTTATCCTTGAAATGTCCCACTTGACCATAGTTGAAACACTTCTTATCCGCTGGCTTGGCCCGACAATCTTTGGCATAATGGCCCTTCTTACCATAGCTGAAGCACTCAACATCCTTCTTGTTCTTTTTCTGGCCACCCTTAGATTGGTCTTGCTTCCTCTTATTCTGAGAGTTATTCTTGCCTCCACCGCCTGCTTGCGGCTTTGGCCCTTCTCAGCCTCAGTCTTTGACTTGGGGTAAAGACTCTCTGATCTCAAAGCTTTCCCCACAATCGATTCAAAAGTCTCATCGATGTGGTTGATAAGTCTTTCCCCCAAGTATCCATCCAAACCAGTAATGAACTTCTCATTCTTCTTCTCAGGAGTGTCGATAAGAGATAGTCTATACTTCGACAAGGTGTCGAACTCAGCAATATAGTCAGTAACTGCCCTACCACTCTGCTTGAGTTCCAAGAACCTCTTGAACAACACTGACTTCTGGGCAGCTGGAATAAACTTCTTGCTAAAGCGAGCCTTGAACTGAACCCAAGTAACCTGATCCTCTGGAGTAGCTGTTCTAATGGCATTCCACCAATTCATCGCTCGCCCTTGCAGCTGACGAGATGCTAGCCTTCTCTTTATCGCATCCTCAAGACCCAAGTCATCGAAGATACAGTCACAGCTATCCATCCAATCCTGAACATCCGTGGCCGACTCTGTTCCGTGGAACGGCTTCCCACCAAGATTAGTGTAATCTTTGCACAACTTGGCGAAATCGACCCTAGGCGCCTGCACTACTGGGCCAACACCAACTCCGGGATTGGGAACTGCCTCTTGCACTTCTCTGAGCATGTCTCTCATGAGGTTAGTAAACATCGCCCTCATGTCAGCGGCATTCCCCTGGTTGGTCCCTCTACCAGCACCCCTCGTGTCTCGACTCATCGTCAATCTGTAAAAGGGAAACGATTAACGACCCCATAGTGGTGCTAGTGCAGTACGACTTCATTCTTATACTACTAATAGTAAATATATATAGCTTTAAAAACCAAAATAATCACAAATACGCACTCTCATATACGTACTATCTCTCCCTAGTGTCTTCCCCTAGGTTAACTACGCAACCTAGAGCTCTGATACCAAGTGTGACGGCCCGCCTCGCACTAACCGACATTTACTCCAAAAGTGCGCTGTACACATGTCCAGTTAGCACGGAACGGGCCGTCAGAAGGAAAAAGGAAGAAGGAAATGAACTAACAAAGAACCTGTATAATGTCTCACAACGCATAGAATAAAATATAATAATAACATACTTGACGTAAAATAGGTGAGACAGTGCATAAGCTGAAAACCAGAACTAAACATCATAGCAGCGGAAATCCAAAATACAGCTTATTACAACTTTTCAAACTGTCTCAAAGCAAAAGTAAGATAAAGGAGGTACACTACTAATGCCCAAGTAGCGACCACCAACGACACAGGGAGAATATATATATATCATACGTGGAAGCCTCCTGCCCGCCTCCGAATCAGCTACTCGCGCACCACCAGCTAACCTGTCTCTAGTATGCTCGTGTGAGCACCCAGAGTAATAAGAGGAGACATAAAACTCTGGGTCAGACATAAAGCCTGGTATGAGCGATAAGCATCTAAAGTGAACAATAACAGGTAGACAAAACATACCTGAACCTGGACCTGCAACCAAAGAGTTAGCACTACATACTGTACAACACTCTAAGGTGCCATATCAAACGGTGTAAAGATACGAAGGTGGGGGTGTGCATGTCATAGTGATGGCAAACAATCAAACATAGCAACCATCCTCACATCTCTCACTCAATGCATAAAGCATATGATATTCACCACCTCGATCACCCATCCTTGCTATGATCGCTTTGCCCCATGAAGTCATAAATGGCTTCACTGCACTGATAACGTAGCCATTATTCCTTCGCTATGTCCACTTGACCCATGGAGTTATTCACCCCATCTGCGCTGGCTCATAGCCTTACCGATCCTTACTATGTCCACTTGCCCCATGGAGTTATTCACCCCATCTGCGCTGGCTCATAGTCTTACCAATCCTTTACTATGTCCACTTGCCCATGGAGTTATTCACCCCATCTGCGCTGGCTCATAGTCTTACTACGCATCACCTTGCCCCTCGAGTCGTAATGACTCTACTGCACTGATAACGTAGTCTTGCTACCATCACCTTGCCCCTCGAGTCATAATGACTCTACTGCACTGATAAGTATCTCATCATCCATTTTTAGTGGTGAATCGAAGTTATGAACATCGACAACTCCTTAGCACACGTCCCGCAGCAAAGCCCAATCATGAAGTGAACTCATTGGTTCCCAACTGGATCCTGAGCTCTAACTTCCCATATTGGACTACCTTTGCATCTCGGGTTATTGGTCAATACTGGGCCGGGTCGGATTCCCTTCAAGCCATCGGTTCGGGTCGGGTGTCCTTCTTCGGGTCGGGTCGGGTCTTCTTCTGGTACGGTTCGGGTCGGGTCCGCTCCATCGCGTCGGTTCGGGTCGGGTGTCTCACTTCGGGTCGGGTCGGGTGCCATCTCCCATCCAGTTCGTGCTTCCGCTCCGATCCGCTCCCTCATTCTTCACGTGCTCCGATCCGATCTCTCCTTCTTTATCCGATCTGATCCCTTCTCCTTTATCCGATCCGATCCCAGTTCAGTTAGCGTGGCCTTCCTTTTTGCCAATGTTCTCAAGTGTTAGGTTCCGATCCGATCGAATCCCTTGCCCAGTTCAACATATCCGATCCAAGCCCCCATATCCGATCCGATCCGAAACCCGCACTGTTTCCTGAAGCTTTTCCAGCAAGTGTTTTCGCCGTTCGACGACGTTTTCGACCATTATAACTATTGAAATCAGTCACAAAGCATATCATACAGTCATAGCAACATGCATAATCAACCACAAACATCAAAACATCAATATGATAGGTTAAAATGGATCAAACATACCCGAAACGCCTTGTTTCCCCTTAAGCATGTTTAGGTGAAACTAATGATAGGGTTAGCAAAACTTAACCAAATTAATCCAAACTCATATCAGAGATCTAAAACATCATTTAAGAATTTATGAACATTTTTCCAGAATTTTATCATGTTTAAATTCGCTAATTAACACTAATTACCCTTAATTAGCCATAATTAGTGCAAAACTATGCAAATCACTCACCTTAGCCACAAATAAACTAAGATCTGAAATAAATCTCTGATTTGATGTGAATCCCAATGCTAAATAGCAGCTCCAATGTTGATTTGGTGTAGATCTCCCTTGATTAGATGTTGCTAAGCTTAATCCTTGATCAAAAGATGATTTGGAGGTGATTTAGAGGTTGGGGGCCATTTTTAGGGTTCCTTGGAGATAAGTGGAGGCTAGAAAACTGAAATGGAATGATTCTCTACTTCATTTCAGCCTCCCCATAACCCTAATCACGAAATGGGTTATGGGCATATTCACTAATCACCCTATTTGGCCCGGTTAAGCAGTTTTTCACCTTCCAAACCTTATTTCAGCCATATCTCCCAAATGGTAAGTCCGTTCGGCTATTATGACCACTCTACGGAAAGGTAACCATCAAACGAATCTAATGGAAGTGGTTTCTGGTCAAAATTCCTTTCCAATCAAAAGTTATGGCCAAAACAGTACCAACTAGGGGAAAAATGGTCATTTAAAAATCGACAAAAATCATAAGCATGGGAAATGACTCTAATAGATGTTTCCCAAAGTTACATGACCATACGACTTCATATGAGAAATAAATAAATATTCTACGATCCTCCGATGTGTAGAATGCGGGTCGTTACAGTTCGCCTCATGTTCCTTCATGAGAACGGGTTTCCTTATTATTTATCATATAAATTCCCAGAGTTAAGCTAAATAGATTTGATAGCTAGTGTTTTAATTGTCAAATAAATAAACAACATTATTCTGTAGATTTTATTTCCCCATAGCAATCTCCAAGCCATTTTAAAATGAATCTTTCATTTATAAATTTTTCCTTTTCAAAAAAAGTTTAAAATATTTTTATACATATCTCACCACCAAGTTGATTCACAAACATTTTATCTTAAAAGCTTAAAAAATATATTTATAACATATTAAATTTGGATAAGCTTATTTATAAGCATTTAAAAGGATTTCTTATTTCCAAGTCATATTAGTGGATCAAAAAATTTATTCAAAATAAAAATATATCAGAATAAACCCTAGCACAATTCCTTAGATGCTAAGTGAAGAGAAAATGTTCATACCACCATTTTTAACAAGATTGATTTAGAAGAATAAAATCCAAGTTACTTTGTAAATATCTTCAATAAAAATCTTAAATAAATCCTTATTATATTATGGAAAATTCCTTTTCTTATATTCCAAACCCTTTTGTAAAACCCTTTTTGATTATTAAAAAAATCTCCAAGTTTATTTGTGAAACACTTCAAATAAATATAGAACTATTATACATCTTAGTAAGTATCACAAAATCCTTTATTAAATTTCTTTATGCATATTCAAAACCATTTGTAAACTCTACATATAAACATCTAACATCAACTATAAGGTTCTTTACTAAATATCAAACCATTTCCAAACTTCCATTATAAATATCAGATTTTAATGATCAACTCTATATATTAAACTGATACTATCTCTTGGATAACAATAAAGTAGATCAAGTTGGGGTATTTTATTATCCTCTCAGATCTTGGCTTGAAAACATTATTACCCTTTTGAAATAACCAAAATTTAATTATCTTTAGTTGAGTTATAAGTAATATTTTCATCAACCCATATTAAACTCTTTTAACATGGTTCTATGAATCATGTTATTAAACTCCAACTCTATAGATAACTATAAAATAATAATCAAACCAAAAGATTTTGCTAAAATCAATAATAACCTGGTAGAAAGACTCTATTATAGATTTTACTTCAAAATTAAGAAGAATTTAATAAAATTTAAAGAGTTCACCATTATAGCTTATTTAAAAAAAATTGTATACTTTTAAATTTGAAAGGAGGCTTAGATATTCCTAGTGGTTCCTACTTAATTGAATCTAACTTAACCAAATGATATCTAGATGTTTACATACAACCAGACATGTATAAAAAATCAACTAATAATACTCTATCAGCATAAAGGAATTATTCAAGTGATACTAGTAGTTTGGATTTTCGTTTTACTATATAGATGACTTAGTTAATATAAAAGCAAAATGGTTTTTGTTCTGCCTAATAGACGACAAACATAATTAAACACCAAATTGTAGTGGAACAAGATGTAATCTACTAATCGATGCCCACAAATAATATCATTTAATACATAATATGTGAGACATCCTACCCCGATCCCACCCTAAAGAGTATTACTAACTAATACTCTCTATCAGAGCGGGGAATAGGACTGGATAAGGGAGACCATATGTAATTCTACATTAGACGAGTAGTGAATACATCGATTGGGTATATAATTTTTCTTATTTCAAGTGGATCGATGTACGTGATACATCTAATATAAAATTACGATGGCTGAGGACCGTATTCAAAAAAAATACTATACATCATAGAAAATAGATCACAGAACAAAGTACATATAAATACAACGGTAGAATACAAAGGATACATGTGTTATAGATTCGAATGGTTTCAAATAAATCATATATAAATACAATATCTCCAAATACACAAATGTACAACAACTCAAGAATAAAAATACCACTAAGAAGTAGCTTCAAGAGATAATCCAAGGATGAATTGCAAGATCAAACCCAACAACAGCTAAACCTGAAAAAACTCGATCTAATACGAGTATTACATACACAGATCAGTCTAGCTTAAACATATCAGTTAAAATGATAGATGAAATAAAGTATCAGCTAGACAACAATTCCTTTCTATAAGAAAATAAATCACAAAATACAGGTTTACATGAAAACATAGATGCGATGATTCCTTTCTATCAGGAAGGGATTCCATACACTTAGGATGTTAGCAAACATTATAAAAGTATGCACCATTACTAAGAAGAACACACGAGAGGACACAAACATAGGCTTGATATTACTCTTAGCATAGGTTACCCAAACTATTCCTTTGGGCATTAATATAAGAGGGAAAACTTGGGAGACACTAAACCACAAAACTCCATAAAATTATAGAAATCACGCGAATTGCTGGAAACACACGAATCACTGAAATCATAAGGGTCAATGGGATCACAAGAATTACTAACATCACCATGTAAGCAAAAATTCTTTGATAGCTCGAAGCGAGATAAATATATAATAGCAATAATCATGAAAGACGGTGAAATCATAAATAACACAAATACATATAAATAAAATGAGTAGGATCTGCATATACAACAATGGCCTCGACAAGGTCATTGACACCTTCCCAAGCAATTTCGCCTTATCGGCAAGTCGCTGACACTTAACTAAGCAGTTTCGTCGGCATGGTAAGGTCATTGAACACCTTTGTTCGATGACAAGTACTCTAAGAATTAGAAAATCGTCGCTAAGTATAATAAACTGCAAGCGCACGGTGTACACTTATAGTACGTTAGCGACTACAAGTCGATCCACAAGGAAAGATTTTTTTTAATTAAATTCAATCAAATCAAACCAAATTTTAAATTGTGTTAACTAAAATTTAACAAAACTAATGGCT
This sequence comes from Allium sativum, assembly GCA_030737875.1. Lineage (NCBI taxonomy): Eukaryota > Viridiplantae > Streptophyta > Magnoliopsida > Asparagales > Amaryllidaceae > Allium > Allium sativum. Next base: position 984,367,146 of record CM060922.1, on the reverse strand, counting down.
AAGCTGAGAATGAAACTACTGGTTAAAAGAATTTTAGAGGTGTTTTCACTCTCTAGATCACACAAATCAACACGACGAAGTTATGATCTCTTTTTATTTGGTCATAAGTGATATCAATTATTGTGTTTATCATAAGTATGACATATTTATGCTATTAACTAGCATAACATAAGTCATCAAACTATAGCACAAATCTAATTCACTATTCAACTCTCATGAAAAAGACAACAAATTGAAAGCAACATCAATTTTAAGAATAAACTATTTACTATTAGTTAGTAATATAAAATATCAAATATTGATTAACACATAAAAGCGAGAATATCTTAGCATAAATTCACTTAAAAGATCTAAAATGTTATCGCAAGTAGTCTAAGTCAACCATTCATTTGATCAGAGTACAATTCAGAAAACATTTCATACTCAACACCTATGAATTCCCTATATACCACTTACACCAAATTTGCACATAATTCAAACTTTCCTTTCATTATCCGCTAAGAGAAGTAAATTTCCAAACATTTTAGTCGAACGACCAAAGTTGTATGCTAACTCCATCATGTCTTATTTAAAAGTAAATAGAAATGATGAACTCTCTTCTTCTTTTTTTGTCTTCTTCTTTTTTTTGAGAAAAGGGAGAAAATGCAGGCTTAAACTATGCAAAATAGAATGAAAATGAGACTCCCCCTACACTTGAATTCGACCGTGTCCTCACAGTCAATGCATGATACAATGAGTGAATGAAAGAGAAATATTTACATATTTACAAAGGAGGATTAAACTTAACTTTTTTACTTCACGTAGCATGGCTCATGAAGAATCATGAGCACCTCCTCTCGATCAGTGGGCAATTCCAAGAATGGTTTTAGACGTTGACCATTGACTTTGAATATGGATCCATCCCTCGGGTTTTCTATTTCAATAGCACTATGTGGAAAAATAGTTTGAACAACATATGGTCTGGTCCATCTCGATTTTAACTTCCCGGGGAATAAATGAAGTCATGAGTCATACAATAGAACTTTTTGGTCTAGCAAAAACGTTTTTCTTAGGATTGACTTATCATGAAAACTTTGGGTTTTTTTGTAAATTTTCGCATTTTCGTATGCGTCGTTCCTAATTTCTTCTAGTTCATTGAGTTGCAGTTTTCGGTTTTTGCCAGCTTGTGCAAGATCAAAGTTTAAGTTCTTTATTGCCCAATGCGCTTTATGTTCAATTTTAACGGGTAAATGATAGGTTTTATCGTAAACAATTCGAAAAGGGGACATTCAACATCAATTTTAAAAGCAGTACGGTAAGCCAAAAGCGCGTCGATCAATTTTTGTGACCAATCTTTTTTATTTTTATTTATAGTTCTCTCCAAAATCTGTTTTATTTGATGATTCGATACTTCATTTTGACCACAAGTTTGTGGATGATAAGGAGTGGATAACTTGTGGGTTATTGAGTATTTCTTCATTAAGGATTCAAAAGTTCGATTGCAGGAATTCCTTCCATTGTCTCTTATTATTGTGCGAGGTATGTCGAACCTCGAGAAGATATTTTCTTTTAGAAATTTCACAACAATTTTATGATCATTTGTTTTACATGGAATGGCTTTGACCCATTTCGAAACGTAGTCAATGACAAGAAGAATATACAAGTTTCCAAAAGAGTTTGAGAAAGGTACCATAATTCAATACCCCATACATCAAAGATTTCGATCGTAAGGATGGGTTTCAAAGGCATCATATTCCGTCGAGAAATCTTTCCTTGCATTTGGCAACGATTGCAAGTTTTACAGAATTCAGACGAGTTTTTAAAGAGAGTAGGCCGATAAAAATCACATTAAAGCACCTTTTCAGCGGTTTTCCTAGGACCACAATGTCCACCGCATGCATGATCATGGCAGAATGAGAGAACACTCCTAATTTCTCCATCAGGAACGCATCGACGAATGATTTTGTCTGGACAATACTTAAACAAGTATGGGTCGTCCCAATAGAAGTATTTCACATGGGAAAGAAATTTTTATTTATCTAGAAATTTTTATTTATCTTGTTTGGACAAAAACGAGGGGGTTTCCTTAGTGACTAGATAGTTCACTATGTCAGCGAACCAAGGATCAATTGAAACAGAAAGGAGTTGTTCGTCGGGAAAGTTTTCGTTGATTGGGAAAGAAGATGGTGCATTCAGAAGACGAGACAAGTGATCAGCTATGACGTTATCAGATCCAGTTTTGTATTTGATTGTAAGATCAAATTCTTGAAGTAAAAGGATCCATCGAATTAAGTGTGACTTAGCATCCTTTTTAGCAAAAAGGTGTCGAAGAGTAGAATCGTCAGTGTAGATCGTGATACGGGAACCAATCAAGTAAGATCGAAACTTCTCAAATGCAAAAGGGACAGCTAAAAGTTCTTTCTCGGTGGTCGTATAATTGACTTGAGTGTCGTTTAAGGTCATACTCGCGTAGTAAATGGCGTGAATATCTTTTTTGATGCGTTGTCCTAAGACAACACCAACTGCGAAGTTAGAAGCATCACACATGATTTCAAAAGGTAGTTCCCAATTGGGCGAACAGATTATCGGGGCTGAAACGAGTTCGTTTTTAGGACGTTCAAAAGAAGAGACACATTTAGAGTTAAATTCGAATGGGATGTCCTTTCCTAGAAGAGTAGTCAAAGGACGAGCAATTCTGCAAAAATCTTTCACAAAGCATCGGTAAAAATCAGCATGCCCAAGAAATGAACGAATGTCCTTAACTCATTTTGAAATGGGTAGTTTTGAAATCACGTCAACTTTTGCTTTATCTACCTCAATGCCATTATTTGAAATTACATGTCCAAGGACAATGCCTTGTTTGACCATAAAGTGGTATTTTTCCCAATTCAACGTTAAGTGTTTTTCTTTACATCGATTTAAAACAAGTTCAAGATGATGTAAGCTAGAGGAAAAAGAATCGCCAAAAATCAAAAAATCATCCATAAAGACTTCCAGAAAGAGTTCGATCATATCAGAAAAAATTCCAATCATACATCGTTGGAAAGTTGCAGGAGCATTACAAAGACCGAAAGGCATACGTCGGTAAGCAAAGGTACCGAATGGACATGTGAAGGGCGTTTTCTCTTGATCTTTGGGAGCGATTGGAATTTGGTTATAACCGGAATAACCATCAAGAAAGTAGTAGAATTCGTGATCAGCTAAACGTTCGAGCATTCGATCGATGAAGGAAAGAGGAAAGTGGTCTTTATGAGTTGCAACATTCAATTTTCGATAATCATTGCAAATACGCCAACCCGTTTGAGTATGAGTTGGAAGAAGTTCGTTTTGGTCATTTGCGACAACGATGAGTCCGGACTTTTTAGGAACAACATGAATGGGGCTAACCCATAAGCTATCAGGAATGGGGTAAATGATATCACTGTCAAGAAGTTTAAGAATTTCTTTGCGAACTACCTCTTTCATCTTCGGGTTAAGCCTACGTTGTGCTTCACGAGTGGGTTTGGCTACATTGGTTAAGTGAATACGATGTTGAACGATTACGGGGCTAATTCCCTTGATTTTAGAAATGGATTAACTGACTACATCTTTGTATTTAGAAAGAGTCGAAAGCAGAGAAATTTCTTGATCACACATTAAATTTGAAGAAATTATGACAGGACAAGTTTCGTTATCACCTAAGTATACATACTTAAGGTGATCGGGAAGAGATTTAAGATCCAACTTTGGTGTTTCCTCAATCAAAGAACTTGGTTGAGATTTGGACTCAACTGAAAGCGATTCAAATGGAAGCATGTGTTTGACTTCGTTGGGAGCATCTTGGAACAATTTTTCGTACTTGGCCTCACGCTCGTCATTAAGGTCAATCGATTCATTTTTGGTTCACGTGAATGGCATTAACTTCCAAGGTTTGGGCACATGATTCATTCGAATGACATTCAAGATTGAAAATATTAAACTCTAAAGTCATGTTTCCAAAAGAGATTTTCATTGAACCATTGCGACAATTTATTAAAGCATTTGAAGTAGCCAATAAGGGTCGACCTAAAATCAGTGGAATATGACTCATTGTGTTATTGTCAGGTTGAGTTTCCAAAACATTGAAATCGACAGGGAAAATGAATTGACCAACTTTGATGAGTACGTCTTCAATTTCTCCATTGAGTTTCTTAATTGATCGATCAACAAATTTAAGAGTTATTTTCATTGGTTTAAGTTCACCCAAACCAAGTTGTTGGTAAACGGAATATGGAATCAAATTGACACTCTCACCCAAATCAACTAGGCATTTGTTAATTGTATTATCTCCTATAGTGCACGAGATTGTAGGGCATCCAGGATCTTTGTACTTGATCGGGATCGATTGGGTCAAGACTTCGCTAAGTCCGGCGGCTAAGAAGACTTTCTTTGGTACATGAGTGTGTCGTTTTTCGATACATAAGTCTTTGAGAAATTTAGCTAGGTGTGGACTTGTTGAATGATGTCAAGAAGAGGGATGTTAACTTTCACTTTTTTGAAAATGTCCAACATCTTTTCCATTTGGTCGGAATGTTTCTTTGGTTGAATGAGGAAATTGAATGCGAAACTCAGTAGGTCGGTCTACGTGAGTTGGAGCAGAACTAGACTTAGAATTTGGATCAAGATCATTCATGGTTTTAGAAGAGTCGAAAGGAACACTTGGTAAGTTATTTGGATTTTCAACTTGATTATCAATTTTCTTACCGGATCGTAAAGTTGTGATAGCATTCAACTGAGTTTGATTGCAATCCTGGATGACATGAGCTTGGTTTTGATTAGGATTTTGACTCCTGGAGTTTGGAATGGGTTGACTCGGGAAAGTGCCTCTTTCCTGTTCACTTACAGAAGTGGCCAACAGACTCATTTGCATTTCAAGTTTAGTGATCGATTGACCTGTGTTTTGCATGTGTGAAGTCAATAAATTTTGCAGATTGCTGTTTGATTGGAGATTTTGAGTCGTTGCTTTAGTCAATTCTTCAAGAATTTTTTCAAGTAATGTTAATCTTTTATCGTCTTGGGGAACAAAAGATTGTTGCGCTTGATTTTGTGTGGCGCCCCGCCTCTATACCCACTATCGTCCAGTTCATTTCAGAGAAATGTCGTAGACCATAACGGAGAATGAGGTTTGTTGTAACATCCCACCTCCGCTAGGGTCACTCACAAAGGGAATGCACTAGTTTTGGAGGGGCATTATCGAGATAACATCACAGAATTATCACAAGACAGAACATCAATAAATAAAAAAATTAAGTAAACAGCGGAAGAATTTATGAGCAAAACAGAACTTCATTTTATTCCAAAATAAACCATGTCTCTTATAAACATTTCAAATAACTTCATTACAACTGTCTTGTAATAATAGCCAAAGAAGCAATAACTTAAAAACAGAAAAACAGCTTATTCCCCAAGTGCAGTAAAAAGAAGCAGCCATAGCAAACCGTACATGCTGAGCCAAAGCAAGTGATATCCAAGCTAAGAGCTAGTGTTTCCTCCCTGAGAACCTGGGGGGGGGGGGGGGAACGAAAGAAAAAGAGGCGAAAGGAAAAGGGTCAATCATAAAGACTGAGTAAGTCCTAGTGACTTTCAGTGTAAAAACGGTTAAAACAACCTGTCATGTATGAACTGGAACTAAACTTAAGAATGGTGTCAAGGTGAACAAGATAGACTAAGGTGATCAGGATAAGTCAAGACAAGTCAAGTAAAGCATCACATGTTCGAGATTCATTGCATCGACTGTACTAGTATACTAAGCCCATATCACAAGTTAATCACGAAATAAATCCCACGGCCCAATATCATGAAATGACCCTGAAACGGGGTCTGACCCAAGTACGGGGTCCTACAGAGCGATTATCTTGTCGATCGGCTCCCTACAAGTTCTATCTCGTCAAGTGTCTGTGTCATACGGCTAATCACAAATGTAGTCACCTGTGCTGGGTCCACCTTCGGGTGTATCAGCCCTAGGGTGTCAACCCCTGACAAGATTCAAGATGCATAGATAAATCTACGGATACCCTGTGCCTGCCCCGGAATACGTGCACGACCGTAGTCCACCGAACCTACACTGGCATACCCCACTGCCGTCGTTCACCTCTTACAATCAGCCCAGTAATCGTGCCCCACCCGGCCTAGCCCCAGGGTACCTTGATACATCTAGAGGGTTACTGCTGAAAAGGGTCGTGTCTAGGGTTTTGCCTAACAGATTAGGTCATGTAATTCGTGACCTAACCCACCTAACCGATTAAGTCATGTAATTCGTGACTTAATCCTTTTCCAGTCTAGTCGTGTCAAGATGGTTAAGTATGTCATTTAAATTCGTGACTTAACCCGCCTACGTGTCATGTCAAGTTGGCTAAGTGTTGTCGTTTCAAGTTCATGACTTAGCCGTACAAATCGTGTTCAAGTTGGTTAAGTTGTCTTTTCATGTTCATGACTTAACCCTAATTGGCATTAATTGATTCGTTAATGCACCGAACCACTCACATTGGATCTTATTGTTCGTAGCCACTGGATTTGCCGGGCGGTTCCGGGCAGGTTTACGCTACGAACTCAACCCAACCTCGGGTTTCAAGCGCGATGTGACCAACTACCCACATTGGATCCTATTGTTTGTAGCAACTGGATTTGCCGGGCGGTTCCGGGCAGATTTACACTACAAACTCAACCCAACCTCGAGTTGGCTACTTTCTTGTTTTCTAAAGTCATGCCCATGTTCTTATCAGATTCGTGCTATTTTCATAGCATGTTCATATGTCAATTTCGTGCCCAACTAAGGCATGTTTCAAGTCAAGTCATAGAATATTCAAGTCAAGTTTTTCGTGCCATATTTCACGTTCTACTTATGCCAAATTTCATGGTTTATGATTATAATTAATTCATGTTTTGCCTATTCTACCCAATCGTATCCCCATCGTATATAAACGTACTTCGTTTGCAAGCATAAACAATTCAAGAGATAAAGGGGAATAACACCAAACATGTGATAGGCATACGTGACAATTCCAACATCACTTGCATAATAAACAGGCTATAACATATCACATGGTTTCAATACTAGCATGATGATAACTTGGCATAGTAATGGTTCCAACTTAGTTCAACATGATGAATTCAACTTTACATCCTAGGCATAATAATCATTGTGGGCATAATAATAATTTTATTACAAACATGAAACATTAAAGGCATGGTAATTCTAATAGGCATAGTGGATTCCAATTTAGCATTTTTAACATAATGATTCTCATCTAGCATTATAAACATAATGATTCCAACTTTTCATCATAACCTAGCGATTCCCAATTTAACATGATAGGCATATTAACATCACAGGCATAGTTTCATTAATATCATGGACATGGTTTAATTAGCATCATAGGCATGGTTTAATCAACATGAGGATTTCAATGAACATAATGATTCCATGGACATGTATTTGTTCAACTTGCAATAAAAATAAGCCCAAGTGATTCATAATAACATCAACATCATGATAAGTTTAACTTGCAACATTAACATAACAATATTCCCAAATTTTGATTCAAAGTTAAACAATATAAACATGGATTAATAATAGTTCTTAAATCCGGTTTCAATTCATAGCATGTCCATGTTATTTTAGCGTTTTTGCCTAAAAAGTGACATAGAACTTACAATATGAAGCAAACAATCCAAATCAAAACTTTAAATCAAATAGCCCCAAATCCGTTGTCTAAAGCGCCGTAGTTGTTGTAGCTTCTAGTTGTAGCCTTCAAGAATCATCCTTCGTCTTCTTTAATTTTGTTCTTTGTATTTTTAATTTAGAGTTCTAGGTTTAATGGCGGCTGCATGAGTGCTAAAATGAAATAGTATGATTTAGGCTAGGTCTTAGGGTCTTTAAATAGTTGTAGGCAACTCATTTAGGCCATTAGATCAACCCCAGAGTCAATCCGGACCATCAAAACACATACCGGGCTTCAAAAATGGGTTCTGGGCCAAACCAGGCCGACCAGGTCGACCTGTACAGGGGGGGTCGACTCTAGGGTCGACCTGGCCCGGGGAGGTCGACTCTAGGGTCGACTCTAGAGTCGATTCGGTTCTGTCTGCCAGAAAGTCTGCTGAAACTTGTTTTGGCCATATCTTGGTCATACGGACTCCGATTTTCGAAAACACGGGCTCTATTTCACGTATTTTTTCGCGAGGAACGCAATGGTGAAGTCCATTTTACCTAATTTCTGATTCTTAAATTAATTATCCTTATTTTACTATCTTTTCCGTTACACACACCGTTACCGAACTAATTTTTCTTCTCTTCCAAATATTAATTAATTCTTCTTATGCATCGCCATTATTTACCTATCTAAACATATTTTTATATATTTTATTTCATTTTTAATTATACCTTGATTTCTTGTTTTCACATGTTGTTAAAATTCGGGTTGTTACATTTGTGAAGAGCGACCGATTGTATGATTACTCTATGTGAGGAACGCACATCGAATTCAGATACCGTTTAAAATTTCGACATCACCATTCGGCACATAAGGAAACTACACAACGGCTACATGCAATCCGGAATGCAGTATAAAATAGACAACAATAATAATATAAATATGGTATATCTCAATGCCAGGCACAAAATAATCATATCACGAAGGCGGAATAGATATGAATAAACCAAGAATGTGTAAAACAAGATAGTGGTCAACAAAGATCCATTAATACATGTACCATGATCTAAATAAAAGAATATGTACACAACGATAGATAATGTCATAGGTATAAAAGTACATAAAACTACGGAGACAGAGTAGCAAGCTAAAAGCGGAAGATCAATCCTGCAATGAGAAGTCCCAGAGGAGTACCTAAAATGACCCGGCCTGACCCGAGTATTATTTATAAGTAAATAAACAATAAACGGATCAGTCTAGTTGTTCTTATCAAATAAACTGAGATAACAAGAGATATAAAATAGGATGACATGAACATGGCATGTCGACACAATCAGGATATGACAATGGAATGTCAGCACACAAATATCTCTAAATAATCTCCTAGCTAATATAGAATGCAACATTCAAATAATAGCACACAACAGGAAATGACAGCGGAATGCCAAATAAACTAAACATATGAATGACAACGGAATGCCAAATAAACTAAACACATGAATGACAGCGGAATGCCAAATACACATCAAATTGATGACCATCGCATCAAAGTAAATCATGAATTCTAAATCATTTCTCAAATTAACGCGCATCACGTCAAAGTAATCAAGAATCCAGAAATCACTCGAAATCCATAAAACATCATAAAGGGACAGACTTGTTCATAGATGAGATACGATCTCTAGGTAGCGAAGCCATAAGTTTGAGCCGGAGCTCCCTATAGAGCGGGGTCGTGACCCCGGTAGAGAGAAACACATAAATCATGAATCCCTAGAAAACATCATAAAGAGGGGGCAGGTTTGTTCATAGATTAGATACGATCTCTAGGTAGCGAACCCATTTGTTTGGAGCCGAAGATCCCCCAAGGTTCTGGGTCGTGACCCCAGTAGAGGAAAACATAAATCATAGATAGTTGGACCGAAGTCCAATAGATGAAGGTCACAAATCGTAATTTCCCACCCAGGCGATCGCGAAACAAACAACTATGTCATAAAGGCGGATACCATGGATCCAGGTGAGTATGAATTACACCGAAATAGTTAATATAAGAAAATAGATAAATGTCCCATAACCACTTGCTATCCTCGAATATTTACTAACCCGTTGTTAGTTCATTCTCAAAACATAAATCATGAAGGTTGGACCCGAGTCCCATAGGTGAAATCCAAGAATCGTAAATCCCACTCGGGCGATCGAGGACCACAAAACACAAATCATAAAGGATCACATGGATCCGGGTGAATAGAAATTACTTCGAGCTAGTTAATATATGGAAATAGCGACATGTCCCATAACCACATGCTATACTCGAATATTTACGAACCCGTAATTGGTTTCTATTCAAAACATAGAAAATCACCACACATGCTCGAACGCACGAGTCCAAGAGTTATTCGCCGAAGTAAACGTATAAGGGGTCATAGTCCTCAGTTTTACTAAGGTAAATAAACTAAATTTCTCATCCGATCGATAGGATAAGTAATTGTATATAAATCAATAAAATCAGAACCGAGTTTAGAAATTGAATTGATTTAAAAAGAATTTGAATTTAAGACTAATTGAACGTTGGTTCGATGCCCACTGACAATATAAAACCCCATTATCCATTGTGGTTCAATTATTCATGAAAACTGTCGCCGTAACGAATAGAACACGAACATCATGAAACATAAACTCACATCACAACAACATACAGGAAATCAAGGGATAACGGTTGTAATTTCGATCAATGAACGAATCGAAATCCCAAACTAGCACCCAAAGGTTTTAAACTACAACGGAATAGGCTCGAAGGATATCGAGTCGATAATTTACGTTTTAATAGCGGGAATCTTAACAACAAGAGTATCGAAGAATTCATAGGCCATCGACATGCACGGAAGAGCCAAGAAGGAGTCAAGAAACACACGGGATCATGCACGGAAGCCCCACGATCAAGATTGGATCGGGCCTAGGCAAAATTTCCCAGGCTGACCAAAACCGGTCGACCGGTCAAATAGGGTCGGTCGACCGGTTGCCTGCGTAAAATGGCCCAGACAAAACAAGACCGGTCGACCGGTCATATAAGGGCGGTCGACCGTTTTCATACAGCAAGAAAACCGGTCGACCGATTTTAGCCTGGGCTGTTTCCCAGGCCAAACCCAAGGGGATTCATCCCCCTGCGAGCGTCCGGCACCGATCTTTGAGGTTCGTGATTTCTTCGGGACATCTAGGAGACCTCTCCAATCCGCCATATCGACTCGCAAAGCTCGAACGCAAAGATTTTGATTGTAGGTTCTAAATGAACCAAATTTCTAAACCAAACGAATAAATGCGATATAAGCGAATCATGAAGTCTTAGAACTTGCCGGGAGCGACAATGGTACTTCACAACACCACTTACCCGACTTACATCATGTGCTATGATCATGTGAACAACATATATCACAATTTCTACTTCAAATGAAATTCAAACTAATATACCGGGAAGTGTAAACTATTCTAACCAATTCAACAAGCAAATACAACATGAAATGGTCCTAAATTACACTTTATAAGCACATAGGCTTGAGGCATAGATGTGAGTTCATCAAAGAACTCACCTTTGGCTCTTGAATGACAAGAACAAGCTCCAACAAGGAAGAACAAGAACAAATCCAAGCAAAGAACCTTTCTTTCTTCAATCACTCCTCTCTAATCACCTCATGAACACATATGAAGACTAATGGATATTAAAACATCATAAACATCCAAAATTAAGAGGACAAAAAGGTAGAGAACGAGTAGAGAGAGCTTCCCCATGTAATAGAATTGGATTTGCATAAGAATTGAGCTCTAGATTGAAAACCCTTGCCTTGGAGTTTCTATGTCCCTTTCCCCATCCCCATTTTCTATTTTGTGAGGAATGAGGAAGAATGAATGAAGGAGGAGGAAGCTAGGTGAGTTATATGATGAGCTAGGTTAGCTCAACCAAGCCCTAGCCCAAAGTGCCAATTTTCACGAACTCAAAACATATCGAACCTTATAGTTTCCGAATACCTAAACGACGTTTTGAACTCGATGGAAGTAGTTTCGAGTCCAAATTCATTCGTATGTGTAAAGTGATATTTTGATCATACACTCTAATGAGAAACGACCAAATTTCACTAACTCAAAAGGTATCAATGCTAATAGTCAAAAAGGTCGCAAACGACGATCCAGACTCAATGGAAGTGGTCCTGAATCCTAATTTTATCGTTTGTGAAAAACGACATTTTGAGTGACACATGAGATATGACGATATATTTAAATAAAATATCTAAATCTAAAATCGTCGAATGAGCGGGTTTTTATAGACTTCCCCCCTTAAAAGAATTGCGCCCTACAATTCCTTAAGAATGAAGTAGTAAGTAACAACCAAAAACAATTCCAAGGAGTGGTACCACAAGAACCGACACGAAACAGAAAGATCACACCAACGGCTAGGTGAGATCCCAATTTCGTCTCACAAGATCATAAAAGCTAGAGTTCAATCTCGAACTCCATTACCCATGAAGGTAGTCATCCCAAACAGGTAAAATAATTTCAGAAAAATTCATAAGCACTATGAATTCAAATAGACTTACCTTTCTTCGTATGATTCTCAAGGGAATGAGAATCGATAGAATGTACAAGACCCAAGCGAGTCTAATTTGGAATTTCAAGAAGCAACGGGACTGCATCTTACAGACGCGAGATATCAATAGTTGATATTTCTCTTGGGATATGAGATGGGAAATTTCGATGGTTAACTAATCCATTCCCAAACTCAATCACGACGATATAGCGAACATCGAACCCGAGCGCTTTATTCCTGCGACAAGGTGGCTGACACAACAAAAGCACAACACAGAGATTCCAACGAATTAGCCAAGGAAAGCAATTTTCGAAGGAATAATCTATTTTAATATCAATGATTCAAGGTGGTAATGGAATACCAATCAGCTAGAAACCGATAAACAAATATTGGTAATGGAATACCAATGAACTACAAGTCGATAATCAAATATTGGTAACGGAATACCAATAAACTAGAAATTGATAACAATTATTGGTAATGGAATGCTAATGAACTACTCAGGGAAGTCGATTTCTAACCAGGTACTAAATCTCATTTAGTAATCATAAGGACGAATCATTAGTAATTATACGGAATTCCCAATATTCAGAAACTTGAGTATCGATTTTAGAAAATCAGAAACTTCAAGAAGATGATGTATAAGTAGTGCACAACTTACCACTTCGGAACAACATGATTTAAGATAATTTTCCGCCAAAAATCTCAAATTGTAGAAACATCAACAATTAATCAAAGAAGCAATAGAAAATTTCTCTACAGGATGAGATTAAACCAAAGAGGTTATAATCCCCAAAAATTTTGATTCACAAGGGTTAACAAACGTGCGGAGACGATTGTCAACCCAAATGATTCGGGCAAACAAGGGGTCAATATCAAAAGAGCTCATCCTTTCGATATTCATTTCTAAGAACGACGCAAGGCTAAGTCCATAAGTGAATTGATTATAGCACTTCCAGATGATCGACAAGATCATAGATTCGAAGAAAGGAATTATTGAGTTCGTCGTGGATTGCAAAACTCAATTTTCCCCTCCCCCACAGGATTCTCATTCTCTCAAGTTATCATTCACTAGAGAAAATAAGGAGACCCATGGAATCACAAGAATAGTAAATTCTCTTTAGCAAACTAAAACAAGGATTAAGAATTAGGCGAGATTCTTAATCGCTAAGAATTCCCGAAAATCAAAGATCAATAAATAACTTTTTGGGTTGTTCCTAGAGTTACTTAATTTACTCAAAGAAAAGATTCAAGATAATTTCTAATTGAAAATCTTGAACCACTCAAATTCTTGGAATTGCTCCAAGGATACCTAGAAACAAATTATCTAGAAAAATAACAAACGATTACGAAAAATAGCAAAAACCCAAAATATCATTATTTTGATTAATTTATTAGTGGTTAATTTAATTTTATGGATCATTTCAAATGTCGGATTGTCACATAATGGTGTTTAGGAATTCCGAACTACAACATGGCGTCCCACGTCTCGTTCGAGATCCTTAACGCACCCTATAGACAAGTTAAAACAAGAAAGTCCTCACAATTTCTAACGTTCACGCAGATCTCGTGAAAATATAAAAATTCAATAAATCGTTCGAGATGGCATAAAGGAAATAGGATTCCTTTATCAACTTACGAATAAAACACAACCGGTATCTTTTGATAACGAAGAACACGATCGACATATATCAAAAGAACATAAATAAAATAATCTCTGAACAAGGTAAATGAATTAAGGAATTAATGACACGTATCTTGACTCAAGAAGAGAGATCACAAGAAGCGGGATGCTATCCCTCATTCTTGATCTTGAGTTAATTTAGCACAAATGCTTGGTGACTCACACCGGCACAATGAGGTAACAAATGAATTGTTTAGCTCGAAGGCTTGGTGATCTCACACCGAACTAGAACTACATAGCTGACAATAAGGGAGTAGATTTAGTCACAACGACATGGTATCTCCATACCGATCGATAAGTGATCAATAGACCACGCTAGGTATATAGCGACGTACGAAACAATCTTAAGTAGAAAACACGAAATGTTAGAATCAAAGGCGCTTACACTGCGCGTAACGACGCACGGGCAAAGATATCCAATGATCACTCAACTACAAGGATCATAAATGATCAACGAGATAAGTGTGATACACAATAAGCCAGTTAATAAGCAAATTCAGCCAAATGTCCCATACCGCCAACTTAACTCAAGAATTAACGAACGAATTGTTGAATCCCACTCGAATATTCAAAATGGTTATTATCATAGTTTTCAAACGCACAAGTCCAGTAATTATCCGTCAAAGCAAAAACAAAGGTTCACAGTCCTCATGTTTACTAAGGCGTTTAATTAAATTTCTCGTACGATTGAAGTAGTCATGACAATGTCGAAATACGACCGCCGAAGCGATCAACAACTTGAAATTTACGTTTTAATAACATAATTTATACAAAAACAGACATCGATTAGCAACTCGAGTCAAAGAGTGAAACAGAAGCACCACTAGAGCACACGGGCCCTAGATGGACTATAGAAATCAACCCGAAGGAGAACGAGTCGATAATTATTCTAAAGACTAAAAATAGTCCACTCGAGACATAATCACGCATCCCGTAGGAGGTACACTGGGTGAACCAGCACTTGCACGGCCAAGACTAACTATTTCACTTCTTTAAGGAAAAGGAAGAAAAAGTTATTCACAAGTTGAATTCAAACGACGCGAATTCAATCAAAATGGAATCGTATTGGAAGATAAGCTATGACGGGTCTTAAGACTCTAACTAAAACCCTACTGCACGATTCCCGAGAGAGGCTGGAGACAATACCATCGTAATGCTTTCTTACACTGTTCCAAAAAGTTGGCTCCGATACCAACAGTAGCGCCCCGCCTCTATACCCACTATCGTCCAGTTCATTTCAGAGAAATGTCGTAGACCATAACGGAGAATGAGGTTTGTGAAGAGCGACTGATTGTATGATTACTCCATGTGAGGAATGCACATCGAATTCTGATACCGATTAAAATTTCGACATGACCATTCAGCACATAGGGCAACTACACAACGACTATATGCAATCCAGAAAGCAGTATAAAATAGACAACAACAATAATATAAATATGGTATATCTCAATGCCTGACACAGAATAATCATATCACGAAGGCGAAATAGATATGAATAAACCAAGAATGTGTACAATAAGATAGTGGTCAACAAAGATCCACTGATACATGTACCATGATCTAAATAAAAGAATACGTACACAACGATGGATAATGTCATAGGTACAAAATTAAATAAAACTGCAAAGACAGAGTAGCAAGCCAAAAGCGGAAGATCAATCCTGCAATGAGAAGTCCCAGAGGAGTACCTAAAATGACTCGGTCTGACCCGAGTATTATTTATAAGAAAATAAACAATAAATGGATCAGCCTAGCTATTCTTATCAAATAAAATGATATAACAAGAGATATAACATAGGAAGAAATGAACATGACATGTCTACACAACCAGGAAATGACAATGGAATGTCAGCACACAAATATCTCTAAATAATCTCCTAGCTAATATAGAATACAACATTCAAATAATAGCACACAACAGGAAATGACAGCGGAATGCCAGATAAACTAAACACATGAATAACAACGGAATGCAAAATAAACTAAACACATGAATGATAGCGGAATGCCAAATACACATCAAATTAATGACCATCGCATCAAAGTAAATCATGAATCATAAATCATTTCTCCAATTAACGTGCATCACGTCAAAGTAATCAAGAATCTAGAAATCACTTGAAATTCCGAAAACAACATAAAGGGGCAAACCTGTTCATAGATGAGATACGATCTCTAGCTAGCGAACCTATAAGTTTGAGCCGGAGCTCCCCACAGAACCGGGTCGTGACCCCGGTACAGAGAAACACAAAAATCATGAATCCCTAGTAAACATCATAAAAAGGAGGCACGTCTGTTCATAGATGAGATACGATCTCCAGGTAGCGAACCCATTTGTTTAGGGCTGAAGCTCCCCCAAGGTTCTGGGTTGTGACCCCGTTAGAGGAAAACATAAATCATAGATAGTTGGACCAAAGTCCCATAGATGAAGGTCGCAAATCGTAATTTCCCACTCGGGCGATCGCGAACCAAACAACTATGTCATAGAGGCGGATACCATGGATCCGGGTGAGTATGAATTACACCGAGATAGTTAATATAAGAAAATAGCTAAATATCCCTTAACCACTCGCTATCCTCGAATATTTACTAACCCACTATTAGTTCATTCTCAAAACATAAATCATGAAGGTTGGACCGAAGTCCCATAGGTGAAATCCAAGAATCGTAAATCCCACTCGGTCGATCGAGGACCACAAAACACAAGTCATAAGGGATCACATCGATCCGGGTTAATAGAAATTACTTCGAGCTAGTTAATATAAGGAAATAGCGACATTTTGAGTGACACAAAAGATATAACGATATATTTAAATAAAATATCTAAATCTAAAATCGTCGAATGAGCGGGTTGTTACATTTTGAGAAGGTGGCGCAAGATTTTGGAATTGATTTTGTTGAAAAGGAGGATTTGAAAGATTATTCGAAAATGGATGAAAAGTGGGCGGGGGGGGGGGGGGGGGGAGGGGAACCAAATTCTAATTTGCATTGTTTTGGGCCCATGAGAAGTTAGGATGGTTTCTCCAACTAGGACTGTACATTAGGGAAAATGGGTCATTTCTAGCTTCATTAAATGCGTTGAGTTGTTCTAACGAATGTGGGCATTGATTTGCAATGTGTTTAGGATCGTTACATCTATAACATGAGGGCTGAGACGCTTGAGCTTGATTTATTTGAGTTTATGAAAGGACATTATCAAATTTGGTTAATATCACGTCTATTTTTGCTTTTAAAGCCGTCGAGGATCCTACCGAATGAGCATTTGATTGGGAATAAATCGATTTCTCATTAGAGCTTTCCCATTAAGTTGATTTTTAGGCCAAATTTTCGAGAAAATGCCAAGCGGTATCGTAATTTTGGGCTAGAAAGTTTCCTTAGCACATCGATTCGAGCATGGTTCGAGAGTTATTTTCGAGACCATCGTAATAATTTTGACAAAGAGTCCATTTCTTGAAATTTTGATGTGGACATTTAATTAGAAGTTCTTTAAATCTTTTGAAATATTTTGCAAAGGATTCACCCCTAAATTGATGAAAATTGACGATTTCATTTCGAATTTTGGATGTTTTTTCCAAAGGGTAAAATTTCTTTAGAAAAACATTCACAAATTCATTCCAAGTTCCAATCGTATTTGAAGGCAAGCTGTACAACCATTTTTCGACATAATCGGTAAGTGCAACTGGAACTAACCTAAGTTTGATTCCATCATCACTTAGTTGTTGAAATTTCATGGTTGCACAAACTTGTTCAAATTTGGTTAAGAAAATATAAGGATCATCACGTTCAAGATTGTTGAATTTTGAAAGAGTATTTATGTGATTCGAATGAATTTCAAAGTGCTTACCCGTCGGGGTGGGTAATATGATTCAAGAAGGAATATAAACTCGATCGGGGAAGTATATATCCATAAGAGTTCGAGGGGGATTTTCTTCGGCCGTTGTTGAAGGAATGTTTGCTCGAACTAAACGATTAGTAGAAGGATCACGGGTCCAACTACGCATGCACTAGCGCGAAGAATAAGGAAAGACGAGGAAAACAAGTCTGAGAAGAGAATAGAAGCAATTTTTTTACAAAACGAAAATTGTTTTGAAAATCCTTTTTTTTAGAGAGAAAAAGAAATACTCACAAAAGAAAATTGCCTTTTTTTTATTTTGATTTTTTAAAAAAATATGGATGAACCTAATGCAAATTACTTATTTACAATTTTTCTAGAATTATATAATGGCGATTAGATTTATTTCAGCAAAAGATTTCTCAGCCGGTTAATGGACAGGAATTATCGGTGCACCAGGAATCACCCTTGCAATGCAGCCGAAGGTTTAAGTACCTCCACAGGAACAACCGCAATAATATTTATGAATAACCATAATATTTATGAACAGTTATTACTCTTCCATAGTATAGACACCGAGAAATAATCCGTTAAAATAAACAAATTTGTCAAAGTATAATGAAATCCTTGTAAAATAAAAACAAAACTAAGATGAATGCAATTTTTTTCAATCACAAAACAGTCACAGAATAATAAATTGCTGAAATAAAATTTGTACAAGCAAGCCGCGACACCTGCACGAAATCTTACAAGCAGTTTTTTGATATTTTTCAAGCAGCAGGAGTCCTTGTAGAGTTTATGAAATTCTCACCTAGATCGACAGTCCGTCCAGTGCAAATGAGTAGCTAGTGATTCAAAGTTTTCTATTTGAAATCGCTCGTCCTTAGATCTTTTGTTGCTTGACTGTATTCTTCATTTTGGTCCTTGATTTCTATTTTTAATGACTTCCTTCCTGTATTATTTTTTTAAGGAGGGAGATAAAACAAATTGGAAATAGAAGGGGCCAAAACAAAAACAAAAAAATCTAACAAAAAAGACAATAAAAAAAAACTAAAAATCAGGAATTATAAAAAGCTTATAACAAGCTTTCACTCACCAAATTAACACCACGGCCCAAGAGAAAGCCAATGCAACAATTAGATCATCAGCAAAAAAATAATAATCCAACTCAAGTAATTACAAAATTATCTCGGGACTCCAACATTATTGAACCAGTAGTAAAAAAAATAGAATACCTCGCACAACAAATAGTTCATACCCAAAATAAACTCATGCCCCTATAACCCAAAATAAACTTTTAGGAAACCCAAACAATTGAGTCACAAAACTCGCATTGTCAAACCAAATCAATCACGTCCTCTTTCTTTTTGTTCGAATTGGACGCGCGAATGACAAAATAAAACCACCACTCGAAGTTTCTTGGTATCGAATTGGATTTGATTCGTTGAATTGTTGCTGTTGTTCAAGGAAGACGCGGATTTTCTGTGGTGGACTGGGTGCCAGCTTTTTGTGGGTGGCGATGGGGTACAGTCGGAAGGTGGACGGTGGGATTGAGTAAGGTGGGTTTTGCATGATGGTCAGAACTGTATATGGGGGTTTCCTGCAATCTGAATTTCGTGTACTGCCTGACTGGGTGCTGATTCGAAGCAGTGTTCGTTCGACGAGGGTATTGTGATGTGGTTGTTTTGGAGAAGGCGTAGCACTGTTGATGGATGGAAAGTGAACGTTGATATAGTCTGAAGCGTGAGTATGGAATTGAACTGGAGGATTAGGTATTTTAGTGTATGGTTTGGGTAGGAAGATGGTGATTATGGGCTCTAGTTGGAGAGTTATATACTGGTGATGAAATAGAAGATTGTGAATTGGCAGAGAACTTAAAGAAAAAGTATTACCAGAGAGGAAAGAAAAGAAGAATTGGAAAGCAATAATTTTAATTAATTACTGGAAAGAAAAGAAGTAAGGCAGTTAGGAAACATAAGGCAGAGAAGGGAAAGAAAATTACAGAGGGAGGAAAAGGAAAGCAATGTTTTTTTATTATTTGTAAGAAAAAAAGGAAAGAAATTTGGAGAAAATTTGGAAAGAAATCAAAGAGTGGAAGGAAATAAAAGAGAGAAATGAAAAGAATTTTTTTATTTGTATGAATTGAAAATGAGTTGAAGGTGGAAAGAAATGAATGAAATAAAGGGAGAAAACTGCAGTGAAAACAAGAAAGAAATTAAAAACTGTAACAACCCAGAAAATTAGAACTAATTTAAAATTTTTATTTTAGTTATTTTAATGAATTTTGAATATTTATGGTTTATTTTAAATAATAATGATTAAAAATTTATTTAAATCGAAATTAGAACGAATAAATTTATTTTAATTATATAACGAGCCTGAAATGGCGCGGTAGTTTGAAAATTCGATTTTCAATTTGAAATGAATGTACAGGATCCAAAATAAATCAGATTTCTAAAAAACAAGAAATACTTGAATCTGTTTAATATATCTTTCTAACGAATGTGAAAAATCCAGATTTCATAAAGGGAATAAAAAGTTATGTCCAGTTGAAAATTCAGAATAGTCGCTATGGAATATATATATATATATATATATATATCCCTTAAAAATAGCCATTTTGCAAACGACCTTCGTTTTCGACGAGACCACTTTTGTTGGATCCGGTTGGATCCGGAATGTCAAATTATAGTCAGACTCCAATTTTCGTAATTTTTGGAATTAATATATGAGCGTGGCAAAAGAAACCTTGTTTTGTCAATTTCAGTTGAATTGGATCGGCCAGAAAATGGCCATTTTTCAAACAGTCTCCAAATTCGACGAAATTAGTTTTGTTAGGACCGTATCATCAAAACATAGCTAGATTTATTTTTTGGGAATTTTTGGAGTCAGTATGTGGCCTCAATGAATTAAAATGTATGTTTAAAATTAAATATATTGATTTATATTTTAATTTAAAGAAAAACTGATCAAAATAGTCGAATTGGCTTACGAAAGATATCCCATTGTGATCAAAATGGGGGTATTTCGCTGGGGGCAACAGTCATTGGGTTTGATTTGGAGATCGGAGCGTTGAATATTGAGAATTGAAAATAAATGAATTAAATATTAATATAATTTTATATAAATATTCCCTCTTCCAATCTAAATCCTAATCAAAGAACATAGCCGCCATCAGCCACAAACGGTGAAAATCGCTCGAGATTTCTCCTTGATTTTTCCCACAATCCATTCGATAAACTCAACAAACTATAAAAGGAAAATTGTTGTACTAAGGGAGCTCTTTAAATCCATATAAGGATGATCGTTTCTAGAGTTTCATGGGAGTCGATTTTCGGGTTTGAAGGGTCCGCCATCACAAGGATTTTTAGGGCGGAAGGGGGCATTGGTCGGAGCGCCACCACAGGTGCTAGGGAGGAGTAGGAAGCGGCTACGACGAGGGCATGTCTGATCGTGCTCTGATCAAACCTAGGGGCGGCGGCTCCAAGCCCTAGAGGCGGCGTCGTGTTCGAGAGTTATCTTAAGGGTTACGGCCGGGGGGGGGGGGGGGGGGTGAAGAAAGGTTAATGAAATTTAATTAAGTAATTAATTAATTTAATTTTTCATTTAATTATTCAAACTTATAATACCTCATATCTTTTGTAAACGAGGTCCAAATCGCGCGAATCTAGATCCATTGCGATCACGGGGACGAGAGCTTCACAGCAAGACTAGCCGAGTCCAATTTGGAGCACGTTAGAATTTCGGGAAAATTCAAATCCAAACATAACAGAAATTCAGAAATAAAAGAACGGAGGAGTGGAAATGAACGTCAGAACTCCTTCTCACTCTATTTATTTTCCAGTTAAAAATATACTAGGATGCAGGCGGTACTTAGCAGCACCCGACACCATTTATTGTACAAACCATGATTTTTTTTTTTGAATTGAATGGACTGCATTGTGGTTGTTGATTGTATTGTATGGAATAAAATATTTGAACAATAAAAATATCATTTTTTATTGAATTAATAAAATATATAAAATATTCATGTATGGAATAAAATATTTAAACAATAAAAATATCATTTTTATTGAATGAATAAAATATGTAAAATATTCATGTATGGAATAAAATATTTGAACAATAAAAATATAATTTTCATTGAATGAATAAAATATTCATGTATGCAATAAAATATTTGAATAATAAAAATATATTTTTTTATTGAATATATGAACCATATAAAATGGTCATGTGTTGAAAATAAATATTCATTTACAAATCAGACGATTTGTTTATGTACACCAATTTAACCGATATCGTTGGGACGATAAATTTTACATATCGCCCAAATAATGTTCAGTATGTGTTGTTTGGAAACCCCACACGGGTATTGGGATGATATTGGACATACACTAATCTCGGTATTTAGTTGTATGCCAATCGATGGGTTAATAGGCTGTGATGAGCGTTAATTTTTTATTTTTAATGCTTATACAATTGTAAATTGCACTCTGGATGATGGTTGATAGTATATAATTATTGTTGTGTACACGTGTGTATGAAATCCATATAAATAACATTATATGGTAATTGACTGTGTCTGATTCGAATTCAGAAAGAACGAATATTTTAAAATAATATTTAGTAATGAATCAAAATTTGATTTTGATGTTCGATTTGGGATGGACACGAAAATATTGAAATATATAAGCCGTGTTGATTAGATTTGCGCCATTTTAACACGAACGATATTTATATCGATTTTATTCATTTTTATAATGAATATCGAAAAGGAAATTATTTCAAAATCCGGTATTTTGAAATTATTATCATTTATATATTAATGATATAGAATATTCAATTTAGATTCAAAATCGAAAATGAAGTTGAAATCATTTTTAAAAACTAAATTAAAACGATATACAAAATATGTTTTAAATGGAGCTCGACAAAATATATATTATATATATAATATAATGGCCTGAATAGAACGCGTCGCGACCGTTCGTGAATTTCGACCATTGACTTCGAATTGACATTACGGGAAATTCGACCGTCGGATTCTCCTAAAACCGGAACCATTGGGTTCATATCGCAAAGAGCTTCCCAATGAATACAAGTGATTTGAAATATAATGGTTGGATTTGGAATTATTTCCAAATCAAATTTAGAAAAGGTCGATGCAAGTGCAGTTCGATGACCTTTTATGGAAATCGACTGAAAGGGCCTTAATAAAATTATTAAAAGCATTGATAATTTGTGTTAAATCATAACAAATGATTTGAAAAGAATTGTAATGAATAATTCCATGTCTGAAAAGATAAAAATATATTTTTATCGAAATGAACTAGTTATTAACTAGAAATAATAATCCAATATTTTTAAATAAATAAATTGGATTGAAATGGTTTTAAAAGTAATCTAAATTTTCCAATGAATAAATTGGAATGTAAATAATCTTCGGAATATTTTAATATTGGATTCCGTGATTATACGGATATTGTTATGGGAATTTGGAAGATACAGATATCGTTATTCCCAATACGATATCCATTGGTTTCAGGATTTGATATTGAATATAAGCCGACATAATTTCTATTCAGAGCCTTGTATTTAATATCAAATGGGATTTTGGGTTTGTCGTGAATGGTGTCTTTATTAACACTGTTCTTAGACCTAGTTGAGAAAAGAATAAATCTTTTAATTAAGATTTAGAGAAGATTTCCAAGTAATTAATATTTAATTGAAATTGGTGAAAGAATTGGATTTTTGGGTTTATAGTGAACGGTGTTTTAAATAACACTTGTTCTTTTACCCGATTAACCTTAAAATGTAATTTGGAATGTTTAAATCTTTTATTAAGATTTAATAGGAATTTTACAAAGTAAAGTTTTCCAATTTATTATAAATAAATTGGGATTGAATGGAATTCGATTTGGTAATAATCGAAGTGAGCTTCTATGGAGGTAGACTATTAATATATATGGAATTTAAAAGGCTTTGTCGTTATTCAATTTATATTACTAGTCGGATACGGAAATTGATATCGATTATATATTGATTCGTTTTTCCATGAAGATTCCATAATTAATGGAATATGATTTTGGGTTTATCGTGAACTGTGTTTTAAATTACATTGGTTCTTTAACCCAGTTAAAGACAGGATTACATGTCTAACATTATATTTCAAACTGTATGGCTGATCTCTGTTAAATATATATCAGTTTGGCGACGGAGAATTTATTCTCTTGCATAACACCCTTCTCTAAGACGTACGAGCTTAGAGGTTATATATCGGCAGAAATCAATAGTACGGTGTAGATTGTCGATGCGGCATGTTTTTGTTTTCTAAGTTAAATAATCATTAATACTGATTTTTGGGAAGATTAAAACTAAGTGGAGTTTTAATGAATCTTTAATTCGATTGAAATGTGATAATTTAAGTTAACAAATTTGGGGAAATGATCGAGAATGGAGTATCACCATTTTTACTCCAGGCGATAGTCTAATCTTTAATTAGATTTAAAATGAAATGCTAATTAAGTTTACTGATAACACCGTGGTATTAGATATGGAGTATAACCAGTTTTGCTCCATAGGATGAATAGGTTGGGATTAGGAAATATATAACAAATGATTACTTCGGTAAGGTGTGCTAATCCCGACTAGTTGATAAACCTTAATTTGGTTTGAAATGTTATCCAAAGGAAGATTAAAGAATTTATCTTTGATAAAATTAATGGGAACCTTTCCAAAATGGTATGAATATTTAAATAAAAGAATATTCAGAATTGGAATGAGTCGTATGTTGTGTTTTTGTAACACTTGTTTACGAAATACGCGAGTTATTCAGAAAGGTCGGGTTTATACCCATTCTGAATAACTGATTTAACGATAAATCGACGATGAAGACAGTGGTTGAAGACCGGAGGTTCACATTGTTTGGATGATTACTGATTTCTTAATTGGGCTGTACACCCAAGACAAGGTAATAAGTGGTGATCGTCCAGACGTACTTGGAGATCGACCGGATATGCGAGGGCCTCTCTCCTGTGTGTCTTACATTGGATTTTATTCTGTGTTGATTGATCTCTATTAAATATATATCTGTTTTATGGCGGAGAATTTATTCTCTTTCTTAACACCCTTCTCTAAGACATACGAGCTTAGAGGTTATATATCGATAGATATCAATCGCATGGCGTGAATTGTCAGTGTGGCATGCTGAGATGCAAATGATCAAGGCTTTTATTGAAAATCAGAGCCTTGTGGTTGATGATCAAAGCATGGCTTTAAATAGCATAGCTTTGTGTAGCGTTAATTCGCGAGCCTCACACCCAGGTGTGAAACAAAAAGGGGATAGTGACTGCATGGAAATGGACATATGTTAGTTCTAGCTACGAGTAACGTCATGGTATGGAGCCCAGACTGTTTAATCATGTGGATGTCGCACACTATTATTACTTGATGGGAGACGAGGTACCTCGGATATATCGGTCACTATGGGATCGATGGATATATCGGTCACTACGGGGCTGATGGGAGATGTTCGACATACTGACCATTTCAAAGGTTCGATAAAATTGGCTAACATATAGTTTATGGTATAACTAATCATTGACGGATGACCGGCTATGAAGATCTAAGGGTTGCCCAGAGTGCGTAGTCCTGAGGCACTTGCTAGTGTGTCTCGAAGCGGAGAGGAGCCATCCCTGGCCTCGGTTCATAGATGGAAACCCAATTTCCAATACATGATATTCAGTTTTAGTTGTATATATATATATATATATATATATATATATATATATATGGCGACGTTATATAATGGTACCTACGCCGCCTATGATTGATACATTTATATTTGAAGTTAATTTCTTCACTTATAATAATAAAAGAAGAAAATTCGTGTATCAAGCATATTCGGCTATTATAAGGGAAAACTCTATCCTCGACTGCGTTCATTGTGTGATGGGACCTGAGTCTTATAATAGCTTCATTTTTCTCTTTAGCATTGCGCTGCTATTTTTATGCACTGGTATTCATGGGGGAAAAACCCGTTCCGTGTTATACGGCGTGGTCCCGTGATTTACCTAACTTTAAAATCAAGCTAATAACTGTTTTAGTTCTCACACCAGTCACATGACTGACCTGGAGTTTATTGTTTTAACCTAAACTCTGGGTACCCCTATTTTCCACATGGGAAGCTAGTAGTTTTGGTTTTGTAGATTTCTAATTTACAGGATCCTGGTTTACAACTAGACTACATTCAGAATGCTATGTATCCGTGTATTCCTTACAATTGTGTTATGTATTATTTTTCCGCAGCTATGTAATGTATTTTAATCTCTGATATTTTCCTATGTGTAATATTTATTCATACTCTGTTATATTCTTGTACTCTAATGTAAATTGTTGTAATAAGCAATGAAATGTTCTGCCATTTGTGTTCTGATTTGTCGTGTTCTCAACTCAATTTGGGCTTTCCTTTACTGGGAAGTTTGGGTCGCTTCAGTTGGTATCAGAGCTTTGGTTTACATAGCTCGAGAAGAAGACACATTAGAACCGAACGAAAGAATTCATCAGAGATTGGATTAGAAATATCCAATGAGAATGACCCGTTAGAGACGGGATCAGTATTATCCTAGAATGAGTTGGAAGAGTGTTATTTTTAAAATAAAAATGAAAATAAATTTTGTTTTGAAAATATAAATCTTAATATACGTAATTGAATATTTTATTTTAAATTGATTTGGACAATCGAGTATACGAAGATTTTGTATATACGCCTTGCTAGCGTGTATTCGAAGTCTCAAATATACTGGGTAGATATAGAATCACACTCTAGTCACCCGGAGATGATTCTGATGATAACGATCGCATCATCAGATTCTATGTTCGAGTTTCGAAAGTGGGATCTCTATATATTTCCAATTGACTGGTGTGAGAACCAAAATATAGTTAGAATATATTACTGTGATTTGGCATCAAAAATATGATTTTTGACTATATATATTAAGGATATATGTTTGAAATGCTAATTCACAAATTGATTGCTAGTTGTGTTTTTGATTATTAGTGTAACTAATAAAAATATTAGAATGATAATTACTTAAGCCAATATGAAAACGAAAGGTAAAATTAGCTAAATTGAATCAAATTATTGAACTGAATTGAAAATTGATTGAAACTGCATGCATATACATGTATATACATTGAACAGGTCATAGCAGGGAAGCAAAGCAGAGGGATAAAATTGTATGACCGAAAAATAGGTACATGTTTACTAATTTATTGGGTTTGGATGATTTTATGAGTCGATTGGCTAGCCGCTTGGCCTTTTCTTTTTCTTTTGGATCGATGAGGGCCCTGCATGGCTAGTTGCGATTTTAAATGTCTCCCCGTACAAAGGAGGTTATGGCGAAATTTTTGAAAAATTTAGGGTGTTAGACAAATTTTTGAAAAATTAGAAAATTCTTAGAAACTGAAAAGTTGAAGAATGAAAGCCAGAACGAAAGTTGAGTTGGTTAGCTAAACAGCTTTCAGCTCCGTTACTTTTCGAGGATGAAAAGATTTTAAGTGGGTGAGATTGTAACAACCCGGAAAATCAGAACCAATTTAAAATTTTTATTTTAGTTATTTTAATGAACTTTGAGTATTTAAAATGGTTTACCTTAAATAATAACGATTAAAAATTTATTTAAATCGAAGTTAGAACGAATAAATTTATTTTAATTATATAACGAGCCTGAAATGGCGCGGTAGTTTGAAAATTTGATTTCCAATTTCAAACGAATGTACATGATTCAAAATAAATCAGATTTCAGTAAAACAAGAAATATTTGAATCTGTTTAATTATATCTTTCTAACGAATGTGAAAAATCCAGATTTCATAACAGGAATAAAAAGTTATGTCCAGTTGAAAATTCATAATAGTCACTATGGAATATATATATAGCCCTTAAAAATAGCCATTTTGCAAACGACCCCCGTTTTTGACGAGACCACTTTTATTGGACCCGAAATGTCAAATTATAGTCAGATTCCAATTTTCATAATTTTTGGAATTAATATGTGAGCGTGGCAAAAGAATCTGTATTTTGTCAATTTCAATTGAATTGGATTGACCAAAAAATGGACATTTTTCAAATGATCTCCAAATTCGATGAAATTAGTTTTGGTAGGACCATATCGTCAAAACATAACTAGATTTATTTTTCGGGAATTTTTGGAGTCAGTATGTGGCCTCGGTTAAAATGTAGGTTTAAAAATAAATATATTGATTTATATTTTAATTTAAAGAAAAACCGATCGAATCAGTTGAATTGGCTTATGAAACATATCCCATTGTGTTTGAAATGGGGTTATTTAGCTAGGGGCGACAGTCGTTGGGTTTGATTTGGAGATCGGAGCATTAAACGTTAAGAATTGGAAATAAATGAATTAAATATTAATATAATTTTATATAAATATTCCCTTTTCCAACCTAAACCCTAATCAAAGAACGTAGCCGCCATCAGCCACGAACGGTGAAAATCGCTCGAGATTTCTCTGTGACGACCACAAAACCCCGTACGACGGTGGAAAGAGTAATCTTTGGAATATAACACATAAACAGATAACAGCAGAATGGAAATAATTAAATACACTAGATAATGTACAAATTATACACTGGATAAACATAATCATCAAAGTTACACATGATACAGAATCCTACTTAGTACAAAATACAGTTCAGCTATACATAAATGTCTACGGCGGAAAACAAAACATAATATGTACAATAAGAGCCGAACAACATAAAAAGAGATAAATTGAAACACCCCACCTCCGTTAAGGTCACTCACAAAGGGAATGCCTTAATTTTGGTGGAGGTTTATAAGTAAAAGCCACAGATAAACTCAAGACAGATATAAATACACATATTTTAAACAGCGGAAACCAACAGACTTTTATTCGTCAATACGTGTTCAAATCCAAACATTCCATAATTGTCTAAAAATACTTACAACATTACAACATCATTACTGTCTTGATAATTAAAGAAGCATAAAACATAAATAAAGTGACAAAAAACCCCATAGTGATATCCAAAGCCATAGCCCGAGCAAAAGAGACCTAAATCATACATCTACGTTCTTGGAGCTTGTACCGAGCCTGACTGAGCTGAGTTGTTTCCTCCTGTGGACCTAGGGAGGGGGGGAACGAAAGAAAAGAAGACGAAAAGAAAATAGGGTCAGACATAAAGCCTGAGTAAATCTAGTAACTCTTCAGTATGTGAATAAGAAAAGGGCATGATAGATATATACTGAAAATAGGATGGTGTCACAAGCTAAGGGAGTGTCGAATGTACTATCGCACCCATGCTATATCTCTGCATCTACTTGAGTTTATTCTAACTGGCACACCATGGTGAGGGTGAAGTGATCCCCATTTTCGAAAGATCGGCTCCTACTCGCGTTAACATGTGTCATACGACCCCCAAGAATTGTAAATACCTATGCTGGTCCCACCATGGGGTGTATCAAGACACATGGTGGCGGTCCGACACAAATTCTAGAAGGCATAGGTTATACTACTGGTGTCCCCAGTGCCCTGGTTGTCTGCTCCGGAGTGTGTGCACGCCCGCACCCCGTTAGACGTGCACTATGCACCCACCTCCGTCGTTTTGACCGCTTACAATTAGCCCAGTAATCGTGCTCCACCCTGCCTAGTCTCAGAGTATCGTTGATACCTAACTTGGGTTACTGCTGAAACGGTTCCTACGTTACCAGGATTTTCTAGTCAAACATGTTAAGTGGTTAAGTGTCTGTATTTACCTAACCCCACCCATCAACTCTTGTTAACATGTTGAATTGGGTTAAGTGTTATAGTTGACTTAACCCTACCATCTGTCCTTAGCCCCTTAGAAGCACCTGACCACTCACATTAGACAGGTATTGCTACGGTTACTGGATATGCCGGTCGGTTCCGGGAAGGTTTACACCGTAGCTCAGTCTAACCTCGGGTCATTATTGGGCTCAATGCTTAACCACCAACATTGGATAGGTATTGTTGTGACTACTGGACAGCCGGGCGGTTCCGGGCAGGTTTACATCACAACTCAATCCAACCTCGGGTTAAGCACGTCGTGTTTTCTAAATTTACATATTTTATTATTTTTCAAATATATATGTAAATGTCATATCTTTTATTTTTGGGTATAACAATTCATACCGCTTTAAATGTCATTGTCATTGGCATGTGCCAAACATGCCAACATATATTTTCATGTTTTACACCCAGCGTTATTACCCCCGTTTGTAACATTCGCAACATTATAACAAATGTTGGGCTCGACACAATTCAACCCAACCTTATTAAACGTGAGAAAAAGGGGAAAATCCATAACATGTAATATTTTACAGCATATAACGGTGTATGCCGCATGAACTTGCAATTTAACGATACTAACATAAATGATGGGTCATGTGATCTTGCATTCAAATCAAAGGATAACTAAATAGGTGACATATGAAATGGCATAGTTTTGATTTATACAAACTTGTGTTTAAATATATTGAACTTGGCGTAATGTCAAACACAAAACTAGCATGATGTATATTCACCAAAAGGTCCAATTACAACATTTAATCACATAGCCTATTTCATCATGAACTTGCATAGTTTTTGAAACCCAAACGATACTTAACATAGATCCAATTTCACTTGCAAATAAACATGAACTTGCATAATTTATGAAACCCAAACGATGCTTAACATAAATCAATTATACTTGCAAATAGACATGAAAATGATATCATAGGTTTTGGGTCATGTAGGCATAAAAGGTCTATAACATGTTTACATAAATTCTAACTTAGACTAAGGGATTATATATCATCCATGCTATCGACATATACATAAAAGGATCAATTTCTAATTTTTGCCACAAACTTGCAAGTGCCATTGTTTTCATATACAATTGTTCAATAGGCTTGCATCAATCAATTTATGCCACAAACATCAATACATAAGTCATGATAGAACCATCACAATACATAAAATTTTATACAATACAATAACACAATTCTATTTTCATTCACATCGAATCACATCACAATTCATATTCATATTCTGAAAGGTTACTATACTTACAACGAATGCTGAATCTTGAATTCTGAAATTGAGATGCGCTCCTTTGGGTAGACTAACGTTGCGTTCATTAATTTTGATTAAACTTTTATCTTCTTCTTTATTTGATTCATCTCTAAGCTTTAGTGTTGGCTTGTCTCTAGGCTTTCTAATTGACGGCTATTCCTAGTTCCTTGCCAGCGGCATGACGACTATTGTATTCTATTATTTGTGTGAATTTAGGGTTAGACTTGAGTTGTAATTATAGAATTTCAATCTAATTAGAGCCGTCGATGAAGCTAGAGTGAATCCAGACATTCCATCTCAAGAGAAGCCAATCAGAAAGTGACATGTAAGCCCTAGTGACTCAGCCAAGCCTCAGAATTCGACCAGACCCTGATCAGGCCAACCAGGACCTGACCAGCAGGTCATTCTGACCTGGGCGCACTTGACAGGTGCGCCAGGCTAAAAATGTATTGGCGCACTTCTCAAGTGCGCCAGTTCAACTTTGTTCTGGCGCACTTCCCAAGTGCGCCAGTGCATTCTGACTCGTTTTCTGGTTTTTCTGCCCAACTTCATTCATCCATATCTTCTTCATACTATATCCGTTTTACGCAAACTTGGACTCTATCTCAAGAAGAATTTCGAGACGAACGAAATGGCGTAACCCATTTCCCTTGATTTCATCATTTATAATTAATTATAATTTAATTTGTGAAGCTTAGCATTATGGAATTCACGGGGTGTTACATTCTCCCCCGTTAAAAGGATTTCGTCCCCGAAATCTTCAAGTTAGGAAGAATGTATCTCCTACCATCCAACAGTCCATCTACTCAACCAACAAACACAGGCATCCACTGTCCTTAAAAGACCTCTAATGCTTCATGATTATATGCATAGTGTGTGTGTACATGTCCTTATCTAATGCAGAAATCAGGCGATCTACTGATTCAGTTGACCTCCTTAATGCGAATCATGTAAGTGTCATGAATCCATTATGTATGCAAATTTTCCTACTTATAATTCTACATGAGTGCACAACTGTTCATACAAATGCGACAACCATATGACAGCATATCAAGTTTCAACCATATACAAATGAGAATACAAATATGCATATGCAATATGAAGTGACTGAGCCAATCTATAACCTAGGGTGTGTGTGTATATGCATCCACGAGCAACCACTAGCAACCATTTGCAGCCATCATCCATAACATGCTTTCAAATACATGTTTGCATCCATTTGTTTTCTACCTAAGGAGTTAGGAAAAGGACTGAGGAGATATACCTAAAAAGACAGATAAAGCATAACTTAGGGAAAAAGAGAGATCAAAGATGTACCCTCAAATAGAAGAGGGTAGGCAGCGCGTATTCTGTCCTCAGTTTCCCAAGTCGCATCTTCCTCGGCGTCGCTTCACTGGACTTTAACGAGTTTGACTTCATGGTTGCGTAGCTTTTTCACTTCAGTTCCTAGGATGCGGGTTGGAACTCTCCTCACAGTTGCTTCACGTTCCACTTCGACTTCTTCTAGAATGCTAGGTTCCACCACTTCCGCAGACTCATGCAAACACTTCCGGAGGTGAGAAACATGAAAGACGTTGTGAACTCCGGCCAGTCTCTCGGGTAGCTCTAACCTATAGTCCATCTTTCCAACCTTCTCGATGATAGGAAATGGTCCTACAAATCTTGGTGCTAGCTTTCCTGTGGATCCAAAGCGAATGACGTTCCTTAAAGGTGATACCTTAAGGAAAACCCTGTCCCCAACCTCAAACTCAAGGTCGGTCCTTCTTTTGTCGGCGTAGGATTTCTGTCTGTCTTGGGCAGTCTTCATTCTCCTACGTGTCAAGTCCACTTTCTCTGAAGTCTCTCGAATCATATCCGGCCCAAGTATAAGCTTATCTGTAGACTCCCACCAACAAGTTGGTGATTTGCATGGTCTTCCATACAAGGCTTCGAAGGGTGCCATACCGATGGTAGCTTGGTAGCTGTTGTTATAGGCAAATTCCACTAAAGGAAGGTGATCCTCCCAAGTTCCTCCAAAGTCAAGAATGCAAAGTCTCAAAAGATCCTCTAAAAATTCTATTCACCCTTTCCGTCTGGCCATCGGCTTGGGGGTGATAGGCCGTGCTCAGACATAACTGTGTGCCTACAGCTTCTTGCAGACTCCGCCAAAACTCGCTTGTGAAGATAGGGTCTCGGTCACTAACAATGCTGGAGGGTATCCCATGGAGTCGAACTATTTCCTTGAGATAAAGAGATGCTAGAGATGAGGCAGTCCTTTTACTTTTGATAGGTATGAAGTGGGCGCTTTTAGTAAGCCTATCCACTATTACCCAAATGCTAGAGTTGCTTCTTCTCGACCTAGGCAGTCCATCAATGAAGTCCATTGAAATGCTCTCCCACTTCCACTGTAGGACCTCTAAAGGATGAAGTAGTCCTCCAGGCTTCTTTTGTTCTGCCTTGACCCGTTGACAGGTCATGCACTTAGAAACGAAATCTGCCACGTCTTGTTTCATGCCGCTCCAAAAGAAAGTCCTTTTTATATCCTTGTACATCTTATCACTGCCAGGGTGTATAGTCATCTTGGAATGATGTGCTTCCTCGAGAACCTTCTTTGTCAACTCCCTTGCTTGTGGGACGCATAATCTTCCATCTCGCCTCAGCCAACCCTTATCATCGATGGCGTACCTACTGAGGTGACTAGAAGTCTCACCCCTAATAAGTCTATCAATCACATCAACAAGCTGAGGGTCTTCACGTTGTGCAGCCCCTATTGAGTCCAAGAGAGTAGGGCGTACTTCGAGAGATGCTAACAAACCCGGTACAAAATCTGAGGAGGGCCTAAAGTTAAAACTGGCAATATACTCCAAGCTTTGCCTCTCTACGAAGAGCGGGCTTAAGGTCAGTTTCTTTCGGCTCAACGCATCTGCTACCACGTTGCCTTTGCCAGGAGTATAGGAAATTTCAAAGTCATACGAGGCAAGGAACTCCATCCATCTTTGCTACCTCAAGTTAAGACCCTTCTGCGAGAAGAGATATTACAACGATTTATGGTCAGTGTATAATTCAAACTTCTCACCTAGGAGATAATGGCGCCAAGACTTAAGTGCAAAGACGATGGCGGCTAATTCAAGAACGTGGGTTGGGTAGTTCTTTTCATGAACCTTCAATTTTCTTCCACCATAAGCTATTACCCTTCCCTCTTGCATTAGAACAACGCCTAGTCCCGTTCCACATGCATCCGTGTATACTGTGAACATTTTGCTTCCAACTGGCAAGGTCAGAACTGGGGCTGTTGTGAGAGCCCTTTTTAATCGTTGGAAAGCAAACTCGCAGTCCAAATCCCAAGTGAACGCCAGATTCTTCTTTGTTAGCCTTGTGAGTGGGGCTGAGATTTTTGCGAAATCCCTAATAAACTTTCGGTAAAAACCGGCTAGCCCAAGAAAGCTTCGAACTTCGGTTGCATTTCTTGGTGTCTTCCAATCCTGCACTGCCACCACTTTCGTGAGGTCCATAGCCAACCCCTCTTTGGACACTATATGCCCCAGAAATCTTCCTTCTTTTCTCCAGAAGTGACACTTGGAGAATTTGGCTTTTAGTTGATGAGCTCGAAGAGTTTCCATGATTTCTTTCAAATGCTGAGCATGCTCTTCCTCACTCTTTGAGAACATTAAGATATCATCTACGAAGACAACCACAAATTTATTGAGGAATTCTCAGAACACCCTGCTCATTAGGTCTACGAAATAAGCAGGTGCGTTTGTCAAGCCGAAAGGCATGACAAGCCACTCAAAGAAACCGTCTGGGGTTCTGAACGTTGTCTTATCAATACTATCTTCAGCTACTCTTAGCTGATGGAACCCAGTTGCCAGATCAAGTTGGGAGAAGACCGTTGCACCTACAAGCTGATCAAACAAATCGTCGATTCGGGGAAGAGGGTGCCTATTTTTCTTGGTCAATTTATTTAACTCCCTATAGTCGACGCAAAGGCGAAGCGAACCGTCCGCTTTGGTTGCGAACATCACTGGAGCATCCCATTACGAAATGGTCCTCCTAATGAACCCCTTTTCAAGAAGTTCTTTAACCTGCTTACTGAGCTCCTTTCTCTCCCTTGGAGCCATGTGTCTGACAGGTAAAGCTATAGGCTTTGCGTTATCCACAAGATATATGCGGAAGTCTATTTCCCGCCTCAGAGGTAAGCCTTTCACCTCCTCAAAGACATCCGGATATTCCCGAACTACTCTAACTGATTGCAAATTCTCATCAGAAACATCAAGAGACTCTAGATAACTAAGCATAACAGCATTCAAAGGATTACAAGGAATTTCTAGAGTGTTACCAAGCTGGGTTAAGAGTCTAACTACTCTTTTCTCACAATCAAGAATGGCACTATTACTGGATAACCAGTCCATGCCTAAGATCAAACCATATCCCGAGAAGCCCAAGACAAAGGCATTACAACTAAACTCAACGCTGAGAATAGAGATTTTAAAAACCAAACAAACCATAGACTAGTAAGCGGAGCCCCTAATTGGATTTGAAACTACTAAGGGATCTTCTACCATACTAGTGTCTAGATGTAGAGATTCTACTAAGGCAGATGAAATAAAAGAGTGCGATGCATCAAAGTCAAAAAGTGTACGAACTGGATGATCATAAAGATAGACTACACTTTCTACAGAAATATTACTACCTCGTTCCTGCTGAGGTGCCACTTGCGCATGAACCTGACCCCCTGAAGTGGATCCAGCTTTCTGTCCCTGCCCTTTCTTCTTTGGGCAGTCCTTAGCTTGGTGCCCAGTCTCTCCACAATGGAAGCAGCCACCCATCTTCGTCTTTCTTTTCCGGCAGTCTTTTGATATATGGACCACAATGCCGCAGAAATTGCACCTTCTCTTCTCACGGGGCTTATTGTTCTTTCCTCCTTTTTTGAAGTCTGTTTTCTTTGCTTGTAGACCCTCTTTCTTCTCTTCCCCTTAGTTTCTTTCTTGCCGTGATCTTCCTCGTGTAGCAATGCCATGTCCACCAAGCTTTCATAAGTCGCTCCCGTGGATACTTGGGTCATGGCAAGGCTGTGTAGAGGCTCATTCAAACCCTTGACGAAGCGAAGTGCCTTCTTGTGTTGGGTGTTTACTAAGTCCAACCCAAACCTGGCCAGCTGATTAAACCGATTAACATATTCCCTGATCGTCATGCTCCCCTGTTTTAGAGTTAGAAATTTTTCCATTTGCAGGCTTCTTTCCGCTTGGGAGAGAAATTTCATTTCAAACCTTGTCCTGAAATCTTCCCACGTCTCCACCGCCCTCTGAGCATTGGTAACTTCCCACCAATAGAAAGCTTCATCCTTAAACAACCATACTGCTAGTTGTATCTTTTGCCTGTCATCAACCCCGAAGACGACAAATAGATCCTTAGTTCCCTTTAGCCAGTTTCTTGCCACTACAAAGGATTCTGTCCCATAAAAGTCTTTTCCACCCATTGCCTTGAAGTCTCTACATGTTTTTGCGAAGGCATTTCCACGAGGAGGTGGAGGAGGAGGAACCGCGACCACTAGAGGAGGGATGTCTGCTGGGCCCGCGCCATTGGTCCTTGCTTCTAGGTACCTCTTAAACAAGCCGGGAATCGGCACTCCTTCCGGGAGGTTAAGATCTCCAGACATGCTGAAACAAAAAGGGAAAAATTCAAAACGAAGGATAGAGAGAGATAGATGGGGCACATGGCTTTGGGGGATTTTGTCTTTTATAAATATAACACTTTTTCTTGAAAAAATGCTTCTTTAAACTTTCTTTTTGAAAACAAATTTCAAAAACTTTTATCTTGCCTGGTAAACCTGGCTCTGATACCAAGTGAAACACCCCACCTCCATTAAGGTCACTCACAAAGGGAATGCCTTAATTTTGGTAGAGGTTTATAAGTAAAAGCCACTGATAAACTCAAGATAGATATAAATACACATATTTTAAACAGTGGAAACCAACAGACTTTTATTCATCAATACGTGTTCAAAACCAAACATTCCATAATTGTCTCAAAATACTTCCAACATTACAACATCATTACTGTCTTGATAATTAAAGAAGCATAAAACATAAATAAAGTGACAAAAATCCCCATAGTGATATCCAAAGCCATAGTCCGAGCAAAAGAGACCCAAATCACACTTCTACGTTCTTGGAGCTTGTACCGAGCCTGACTGAGCTGAGCTGTTTCCTTACTGTTGTAACACCCCGTATTTCTGTTAAAACTAAAGTTGCTAATACAAAAATAAATGCGTAAAGGGGAGATGTATCTAATGTGCATACAAGAATAATAATAAATGTGTAAAGGGGAGATGTATCTAATGTGCATACAAAAATAATAATAAATGTGTAAAGAGGAGATGTATCTAATGCGTACGTATTTATATGGATTGACAAATAATAGTAAATGTACATTAAGAAAGAAATGGTGAACATAATTGGCTTCTCTTTACAACGGACGGCTCTGGTTAACCCTAGCTTCATCGATGGCTTAAATTAACTTGCAACTCTATAAAAAGACCCTAGGTCTCAAGCTAAAAATTCACAAAAAAAAAAAAGAATAAGAATTGGAGCCACCATGCTGTCTGCTGAGAACTAGAGGGAGCTTCCACTTGAAAGAGACGAACAATATAGCGAATACAAACTAAAAGATTAAAAAGCAACAACAAATTAGAATCAAAGCAACGTCTTCCCAAAGGAAAGCTTTGCAAATTCAGAATTTCAGAACTCAGAAAACAAGACCGTCTACGATTGTAAGTTTAGCTACATTTTTAGAATGCGAATTAATATGAATATCATGTGTTGCAATGAAATGATAATAGTACGATACTCGTTATGTTATTAATATACGTTTGTGATTTGATTCTATTATCATGTTGAATTGAGAATGATTAAGTATGATGTTTATTATGTTTTATAATATTAATCTATGCCAGTGACTTGATTCTATTATCATGTTAAATTTGTGATTATTGGATTAGATTATTTGTATAAGCATGGACTTGGATTGTAACATCTTATGAGAATTGTGTAGTTTATTATGCAAGTTTATGTTGTGAAGTTATGCGACCAATTGTCAAATCTATATGTTCATGTTTATGCAAAACTTATGCCATGTTCACACTTATCATATGTTGGGATTAATTTGCAAATATGTTTAAATCTATGTTGCTAATTAACACATGTGTATGTTGATTAGCCTATGTTGCTAACTCACATATACGTATGTTGATTTGCCAAAGTTGCAAATTAACATATGTATATGGATTAGTTCATATTGCTAATTCCCATGTATGCTGTTAATATGGCCTATGTTAAAAACACATATATGTTGAGTTAGCCTATAAGTGCAAGTTCATACCTATGACATTATAATGTTTATGTTAGTCTTTTTGCAAGTTTGTACCTATGACATTATAATGTTCATGTTAGTTATTTTGCAAGTTCACCCCTAAAATGTTCATGTTAGTTATTTTGCAAGTACACCCTATTATGTTCATATTGATTATGCCATCAATACCAAAGTTATACCCTTGTCATGTTTATGCTAATTTATGCCAACTTGCGTATATTTAATTAGGATAAGTTTTTAGCCTAATACTTTACACCAAAAACCATGCGAACGTAAATTAGGCTGAGATGGTTAGCCTAATATTGGACGGGGTAACGTTGGGTTAAAATGATAATTTTAGGAAAACTTGCCATAAATTGGTCATTAATCACATAAGTGATTTATGGCATAAAAGGCATTAATTACCTTAATTAATGAGATTAATTGGAAATGAATGTGACAGTAATTTGAATTTGAATAATTTACATAATTAAAATGTAAATTAGAAAATACGAACGCGCTTAACCCGAGGTTGGATTGAGTTGTGACGTAAACCTGCCCGGACCCGCCCGGCTGTCCAGTTGTCACAACAATAGCTATCCAATGTGAGAGGTTAAGGCATGGGGCCCAATAAGGACCCGAGGTTAAACTAAGTTGTGGCGTAAGACTGCCCGGACCCAACCAGCATACAGGCAGCTACAACAATATCTGTCTAATCTGAGAGGTTGGTGCTCTAATAAGACAATTAGAGCTGAG
This sequence comes from Allium sativum, assembly GCA_030737875.1. Taxonomy (NCBI): domain Eukaryota; kingdom Viridiplantae; phylum Streptophyta; class Magnoliopsida; order Asparagales; family Amaryllidaceae; genus Allium; species Allium sativum. Next base: position 984,328,203 of record CM060922.1, on the reverse strand, counting down.
TTAGGACTGACAGGGTTAAGTCAATTTAATAAATACTTAACCAAATTCAACATGTTAAATAATTTGGATGGGTGGGGGTTAGGTTCATTCAGACACTTAACCACTTAACATGTTTGACTAGAAAACCTAGTAACGGGGACCCGTTTCAGAAGTAACCCAATTAGGTATAATGGTACCCTGAACTAGGCAGGGTGGGGCACGATTACTGGGCTGATTGTAAGCGGTCAAAAGCGACGACGGTTGGTGCACAGTGTGGGTTCTAACCGAGTGCGGGCGTGCACACACTCTGGAGCAGACAAGTCAGGGCACTGGAGCATCAGTAGTATACCCTATGCATGCTAGAATTGTGTCGGGGTCGTCACCATGGGACTTGATACACCCCATGGTGGGACCAGCATAGTTATCTACCATATAGGGCCGTAGGACACATGTGAATATACGAGTAGGAGCCGATCTTTTAAAGAAAAAGAAAGGGATCACTTCACCCCAATCACGGGGTGCCTGTTGGTATAAGAATTAGTAGGTGCAGAGATAGAGATTTAAAATAGGGTGCGAAGGGATGTTCATTTTAGGACACCTTATCTAGTTCTAGGATAGTCTATTATCCTGATATCGTCCTGTTCTCACTTTATGCAAGTCATGATCTTTTTATTATTAACATTCTAGGAATATAGCTAGACTTACCAGACTTATGTCTGACCCATTTTGCTTTCGTCTTCTTTTCTTCCATTCCCTCCCCAGGTCCACAGGGAGGAAACACCGCAGCTTAGTCAGTTTTTCATCCAGCTTGAAGAGAGAGAATGTATTGCTTGGATTTCTTTCATTTGGACCATGGCTTTGGATATCATTTATGGGGATTATGCAGCTTTATTTATGTTTCATGCTTCTTTAACTTTTGAAATCAAGACAGTATTATGGTTGTAATAATTGGAAGTTTGTTTTTGAGACAATGTTGGAAATGTTCTGTATGAACACGTATTTATGATAATAAAAGTCTGTTGGTTTTTCCGCTGCTTATTTATATGTGTTTATATCTGTCTTGTGTTTTATCTGTGTCTTTTACTTATAAACCTCCACCAAAATTAAGGCATTCCCTTTGTGAGTGACCTTAACGGAGGTGGGGTGTTTCACTTGGTATCAGAGCATAGGTTTACCAGATCAGATAAAAAGTTTTTGAAACTATATTCAAATTAAAATTTAAAGAAGCATTTTTCAAGAAAAAGAATTGTTTTATAGTTTTAGAAAGGCATAATCCCCCAAAGCCATGTGAATTATCTATCCTTCGTTTTGAATCTTTCCTTTTTCGTTTCAGCATGTCGGGAGAATTTAACCTTCCAGAAGGTGTAACTGTACCTGGTTGGTTTAGAAGGTACTTGGAAGCTAGGGCCAATGAGGCGGGCCCAACGAATCTTCCTCCCCCAGCTGCAGCAATTCCTCCTCCTCCTCCCCCAGTTGCTGAAATTCCCCCTCCTCTTCCTCCGAGAGGAAATGCTTTTGCCAAGACTTGTAGAGATTTTAAAGCTATGGGTGGGAAAGACTTTCATGGAACCGAGTCCTTCGTAGCAGCCAGGAACTGGCTGAAAGAGACCGAAGATCTTTTCGTTATCTTCGAGGTAGAAGACAGACAGAAGGTAAGACTGGCAGTGTGGTTGCTCAAAGGAGAGGCTTCCTACTGGTGGGAAGTCACCAATCCAGAAAGACCAGCAGAAACGTGGGAAGATTTCAGATTTAGATTTGAGATGAAGTTCCTTTCAGAAGCTGAGACAAGTCTTCAAATGGAGAGGTTCATATCCCTTAAGCAAGGGAGTATGACCGTTAAAGAGTACGTCAACCAGTTTGATCAGCTGGCTAGGTTCGGACTAGACCTAGTCAACACCCAACACAAGAAGGCTCTCCGCTTTGTCAAGGGACTGAATGAGCCGCTTCATAGCCTGGCCATGACCCATATACCTATGGGAGCTACATATGAAAGGCTGGTACAGATGGTGTTACTACATGAGGAGGATAAAGGCAAGAAGGAGACAAAGGCAGAAGGGTCTCAGGGAAAGAAAGAAGCTTTATAGCCTAAGAAAACAGACTTTAAGAAGGGCGGGAAAAACAACAAAGCTCGCGAAACAAGAAAGTGTAATTTCTGTGGTGTGGTTGGACATGTGGTGAAAGACTGCAGGAAGAAGAAGGTAAAGATGAATGGTGGTTGCTTTCATTGTGGAGAAACAGGACACATAGCTAAGGACTGCCCTAAGAGGCGAGGGCAGGCGCAAAAAGCTGCATCCACTTCGGGTGGACAAGTTCATGCACTAGAGGCACCTCCTTTGCAACAGAGAGGTAGAAATACTTCTGTAGAAAGTGTAGTTTATCTTTATGATCACCCAGTTCGCACTTTATTTGATTCTGGTGCATCACACTCCTTTATTTCATCTGCTTTAGTAGAATCTCTGACCTAGAAACTAGTATGGTAGAGGATCCCTTAGTTGTCTCCAATCCAATTGGAGGCCCAGCTTATTTGTCAATGATCTGTATGAATTTGAAAATCTCTATTCGAAGTGTAGAATTTATATGTAGTACCTTTATTTTGGGCTTCTCGGGGTATGGATTGATTTTGGGCATGGACTGGCTATCCAGTAATGGTGCCATGCTTGATTGTGAGAAAAGAGTGGTTAGGCTCTTAACCCAACTCGGTAACACTCTGGAAATTACTTGCAATCCCTCGAATGTGGTTATGCTTAGTTATCTTGAATTGCTTGACGCTTCTGTTGAGAATTTGCAGTCAGTTAAGGTGGTCCGAGAATATTCGGATGTCTTTGATGAGGTGAAGGGCTTACCTCCGAAACGGGAAACAGACTTCCGCATCTATCTTGTTGACAATGCGAAGCCCGTTGCTTTGCCTGTTAGTCACATGGCTCCTAGGGAAAGGAAAGAGCTCAGTAAGCAGATTAAAGAGCTTTTAGAAAAGGGGTTCATTAGGCGGAGCATTTCAGAATGGGGCGCTCCAGTGGTGTTCGCTACAAAGGCGGATGGTTCACTCCGTCTATGTGTTGACTATAGGGAGCTAAACATGCTGACTAAAAAGAATAGGCACCCTCTCCCCAGAATTGACGATTTGTTTGACCAGCTTGTAGGAGCGTCTGTTTTCTCCCAACTTGATTTGGCAACTGGATTTCATCAGCTAAGGGTAGCTGATGATAGCATCGATAAGACAGCTTTCAGAACCCCAGACGGATTCTTTGGGTGGCTTGTCATGCCTTTTTGCTTGACAAACGCACCCGCTTACTTCGTGGACCTAATGAGTAAGGTGTTCAGAGATTTCCTCAATAAATTCGTGGTGGTCTTCGTAGACGATATTTTGATCTTCTCAAAAAATGAGGAAGAGCATGCTCAGCACCTAATGGCAATCATGGAGACTCTTAGAACACATCGGTTAAAAGCTAAATTCTCCAAGTGCCACTTTTGGAGAGAAGAAGTGAGATTTCTTGGGCATATAGTGTCCAAAGAGGGGTTAGCTGTAGACCCCGCAAAAGTAGTAGCGGTGCAAGATTGGAAGGCACCAAGGAATTCAACCGAGGTCTGAAGCTTCCTCGGGCTTGCAGGCTTTTATCGGAAGTTCATCAGAGATTTCGCAAAAATCTCAGCTCCTCTTACAAGGCTAACAAAGAAGAATCTAGTTTTCTCTTGGGATTTGGATTGCGAGTTTGCTTTCCAACGCTTAAAAAGGGTTCTTACAACAGCCCCAGTTCTGACCTTGCCGGATGGAAGTAAAATGTTTACAGTATACACAGATGCATGCGGGACAGGACTAGGCGCTGTCCTAATGCAAGAAGGAAGGGTAGTAGCTTATGGCGGAAGACAGTTGAAAGTTCATGAAAGGAACTACCCAATCCACGACCTTGAGTTGGCCGCCATCGTCTTTGCGCTTAAGTCTTGGCGCCACTATCTCCTAGGTGAGAAATTTGAACTGTATACTGACCATAAATCTTTGAAGTATCTCTTCTCGCAGAAGGACCTTAACTTAAGGCAACAAAGGTGGATGGAGTTTCTTGCCTCGTATGATTTCAAGATTTCCTACACTCCTAGCAAGTGCAACGTAGTCGCAGATGCCTTGAGTAGAAAGAAGCTAACGTTGAGCCCGCTATTTGTTGAAAGGCGAAGCCTAGAGTTTATAGCCAGTTTTGACTTTAGGCCCTCCTCTGATTTTGTACCCAGTCTGTTAGCATCGCTAGAAGTGCGGCCCACTCTCTTAGACTCAATAGGGACCGCACAACAAGAAGACCCTCAACTTGTAGAAGTGGTTGATAAGCTCGTCAGGGGTGAGACTTCTAGTCACCTCGATAGATACACATCGACGATAAAGGGTGGTTAAGACGGGATGGAAGACTATGCGTCCCACAGGCAAAGGAGTTGGTGAAGAAAGTTCTTGAGGAGGCACATCATTCCAAGATGACAATACATCCAGGCGGGGACAAAATGTACAAGGACTTAAAGAGAGTTTTCTTTTGGAGTGGCATGAAGAAGGACGTGACAGATTTTGTTTCTAAGTGCATGATTTGCCAACAAGTCAAGGAAGAGCAGAAGAAGCCTGGCGATCTGCTCCATCCTCTAGAGGTCCCACAGAGGAAGTGGGATAGCATTTCAATGGACTTCATTGATGGGATGCCTAGGTCTAGAAGAGGCAACACTAGCATTTGGGTAATAGTGGATAGGCTTACTAAAAGCGCCCACTTTTTACCTATCAAGAGTAGAAGGACTGCCTCGTCTCTAGCATCTCTTTATCTTAAGGAGATAGTTCGACTTCATGGAATACCTTCCAGCATTATTAGCGACAGAGTTCCTATCTTCACAAGCGAATTTTGGCGGAGTCTGCAAGAAGCTGTACGCACACAGTTATGTTTGAGCACGACCTATCACCCCCAAACCGATGGTCAGACGGAAAGGGTGAACAGGATTTTGGAAGACCTTTTGAGACTTTGCGTCCTTGACTTTGGAGGGACTTGGGAGGACCATCTTCCTTTGGTGGAATTTGCCTACAACAACAGCTACCAAGCCACCATCGGAATGGCGCCCTTCGAAGCTTTATATGGAAGACCGTGCCAATCGCCCACTTGTTGGTGGGAGTCTACTGACAAGCTCATACTTAGACCGGATATGATCCGAGAGACTTCAGAGAAAGTATACTTAATACGGAGAAGAATGAAGACAGCCCAAGACAAACAAAAATCCTACGCAGACAAGAGAAGGACCGACCTTGAATTTGAGGTTGGGGACAGGGTTTTCCTTAAGGTATCTCCTTTAAGGAACGTCGTTCGCTTTGGATCCACAGAGAAGCTAGCACCAAGATTTGTAGGGCCGTTTCCTATCATCTAGAAAATTGGGAAGATGGCCTACAGGTTAGAGTTACCCGAGAGACTGGCCGGAGTTCACAACGTCTTTCATGTTTCTCACCTCCGGAAGTATCTACATGAGTCATCGGAAGTGGTAGAGCCAAACATTCTAGAAGAAGCTGAAGTAGAACGCGAAGCAACTGTGAGGAAAGTTCCAACTCGCATATTAGGAAATGAAGTGAAAAAGCTACACAACCACGAAGTCAAACTCGTCAAAGTTCAGTGGAGCGACGCCGAGGAAGACGCGACTTGGGAAACTGAGGATAGAATACGCGCAGCCTACCCTTTTCTTTTTTAGGGTACATTTTTTATCTCTCTTTTTCCTTAAAAGTCATGTTAGTATCTATCATTTTAGGTATATCTCCCCAACCTTACCCTTTTATCCTTAGGTGGAAACCCCTTTGGATGTAAACATGTAATTGAAACATGTTATGGATGATGGTTGCAAGTGGTTGCAAATGTTTTCTAGTGGTTGCTCGTGGATGCATATACACACACAATCTAGGGTTTTAGATCGGCTCAGTCACTTCATATTGCATATGCATATATGTGTTTATGTTTGTATATGGTTGAAGCATAATATGTTGTCATATGGATGTCGCATTTGTTTGAATGATTGCGCACTCATGTAGAATTATGAATAGGAAAAAGTTTGCATACATAATGGATTCATGACACTTACATAATTTGCATTAAGGAGGTCAACTGAATCAGTAGACCGCCTGATTTTTGTATTAGATAAGGACATGTACACACACGATGCATATGATCATGAATCATTAGAAGTATTTTAAGGACAATGGACGCTCATGTTCGATGATTGAGTAGATGGACATTTGGATGGTAGGATATATGTTCTCCTAGACTTGGAGATTTCGGGGCTGAAATCCTTTAAGGAGGGGAGAATGTAACACCCCGTATTTCTGTTAACACTAAAGTTGCTAATACAAAAATAAATGTGTAAAGTGGAGATGTATCTAATGTGCATACAATAATAATAATAAATGTGTAAAGGGAAGATGTATCTAATGTGCATACAAAAATAATAATAAATGTGTAAAGGGGAGATGTAGCTAATGCGTACGTATTTATATGGATTGACAAATAATAGTAAATGTACATTAAGAAAGAAATGGTGAACAAAATTGGCTTCTCTTTACAACGGACGACCTTGGTTAACCCTAGCTTCATCGACGGCTCAAATTAACTTGCAACTATATAAAAAGACCCTAGGTCTCAAACTAAAAATTCACAAAAAACAAAGAATAAGAATTGGAGCCACCATGTTGTCTGCTGAGAACTAGAGGGAGCTTCCACTTGAAAGAGACGAACAACATAGCGAATACAAACTAAAAGATTAAAAAGCAACAACAAATTAGAATCAAAGCAACGTCTTCCCAAAGGAAAGCTTTGCAAATTCAGATTTTCAGAACTCAGAAAACAAGACTGTCTACGATTGTAAGTTTAGCTACATTTTTAGAATGCGAATTAATATGAATATCATGTGTTGCGATGAAATGATAATAGTATGATACTTATTATGTTATTAATATACGTTTGTGATTTGATTCTTTTATCATGTTGAATTGAGAATTATTAAGTACGATGTTTATTATGTTTTATAATATTAATCTATGCCAGTGACTTGATTCTATTATCATGTTAAATTTGGGATTATTGGATTAGATTATTTGTATAAGCATGGACTTGGATTATAACATCTTATGAGAATATTGTAGTTTATTATGCAAGTTTATGTAGTGAAGTTATGCGACCAATTGTCAAATCTATATGTTCATGTTTATGCAAAACTTATGCCATGTTCACACTTATCATATGTTGGGATTAATTTGCAAGTATGTTTAAATCTAGGTTACTAATTAACACATGTGTATGTTGATTAGCCTATGTTGCTAACTCACATATACGTATGTTGATTTGCCAAAGTTGCAAATTAACATATGTATATGGATTAGTTCATATTGCTAATTCTCATGTATGTTGTTAATATGGCCTATGTTAAAAACACATATATGTTGAGTTAGCCTATAAGTGCAAGTTCATACCTATGACATTATAATGTTTATGTTAGTCTTTTTGCAAGTTTGTACCTATGACATTATAATGTTCATGTTAGTTATTTTGCAAGTTCACCCCTAAAATGTTCATGTTAGTTATTTTGCAAGTACAACCTATTATGTTCATAGTGATTATGCCATCAATACCAAAGTTATACCCTTGTCATGTTTATGCTAATTTATGCCAATTTGCGTATATTAAATTAGTCTAAGTTTTTAGCCTAATACTTTACACCAAAAACCATGCGAACGTAAATTAGGCTGAGATGGTTAGCCTAATATTGGACGGGGTAACGTTGGGTTAAAATGATAATTTTAGGAAAACTTGCCATAAATTGGTCGTTAATCACATAAGTGATTTGTGGCATAAAAAGGCATTAATTATCTTAATTAATGAGATTAATTGGAAATGAATGTGACAGTAATTTGAATTTGAATAATTTACATAATTAAAATGTAAATTAGAAAATACGAACGCGCTTAACCCGAGGTTGGATTGAGTTGTGACGTAAACCTGCCCGGACCCGCCCGGCTGTCCAGTTGTCACAACAATAGCTATCCAATGTGAGAGGTTAAGGCATGGGGTCCAATAAAGACCCGAGGTTAAACTGAGTTGTGGCGTAAGACTGCCCGGAACCAACCGGCATACAGGCAGCCACAACAATATCTGTCTAATCTGAGAGGTTGGTGCTCTAATAAGACAATTAGAGCTGAGTTAGGGCTGACATGGTTAAGTCAATTTAATAAATACTTAACCAAATTCAACATGTTAAATAATTTGGATGGGTGGGGGTTAGGTTCATTCAGACACTTAACCACTTAACATGTTTGACTAGAAAACCTAGTAACGGGGACCCGTTTCAGCAGTAACCCAATTAGGTCATAGTACCCTGAACTAGGCAGGGAGGGGCACGATTACTGGGCTGATTGTAAGTGGTCAAAAGCGACGGCGATTGGTGCACAGTGTGGGTTCTAACAGAGTGTGGGCGTGCACACACTCTGGAGCAGACAAGTCAGGGCACTGGAGCATCAGTAATATACCCTATGCATGCTAGAATTAGTTCGAGGACGCCACCATGGGACTTGATACACCCTATAGTGGGACCTGCATAGGTATCTACCATATAGGGCCGTAGGACACATGTGAATATACGAGTAGGAGCCGATCTTTTAAAGAAAGAGAAAGGGATCACTTCACCCCAATCACGGGGTGCCTGTTGGTATAAGAATTAGTAGGTGCAGAGATAGAGATTTAAAATAGGGTGCGAAGGGATGTTCGTTTTAGGACACCTTATCTAGTTCTAGGATAGTCTATTATCCTGATATCGTCTTGTTATCACTTTATGCAAGTCATGATCTTTTTATTATTAACATTCTAGGAATATAGCTAGACTTACCAGACTTATGTCTGACCCATTTTCCTTTCGTCTTCTTTTCTTCCGTTTCCCCCCTCCCCCCAGGTACACAGGGAGGAAACACCGCAGCTTAGTCAGTTTTTCATCCAGCTTGAAGAGAGAGAATGTATTGCTTGGATTTCTTTCATTTGGACCATGGCTTTGGATATCATTTATGGGGATTATGCAGCTTTATTTATGTTTCATGCTTCTTTAACTTTTGAAATCAAGACAGTATTATGGTTGTAATAATTGGAAGTTTGTTTTTGAGACAATGTTGGAAATGTTCTGTATGAACACGTATTTATGATAATAAAAGTCTGTTGGTTTGTCCGCTACTTATTTATATGTGTTTATATCTGTCTTGTGTTTTATCTGGGTCTTTTACTTATAAACCTCCACCAAATTTAAGGCATTCCCTTTGTGAGTGACCTTAACGGAGGTGGGATGTTTCACCTGCGGACCTGGGGGGGGGGGGGGGGGGACGGAAGAAAAGAAGGCGAAAAGAAAATAGGGTCAGACATAAAGCCTGAGTAAATCTAGTAACTCTTCAATATGTGAATAAGAAAAGGGCATGATAGATATATACTTAAAATAGGATGGTGTCACAAGCTAAGGGAGTGTCGAATGTACTATTGCACCCATGCTATATCTCTGCATCTACTTGAGTTTATTCTAACTGGCACCCCATTGTGAGGGTGAAGGGATCCCCATTTTCGAAAGATCGGCTTCTACTCGCGTTAACATGTGTCATACGGCCCCCAAGAATTGTAGATACCTATGCTGGTCCCACCATGGGGTGTATCAAGACCCATGGTGGTGGCCCGACACGAATTCTAGAAGGCATAGGTTATACTACTGGTGTCCCCAGTGCCCTGGTTGTCTGCTCCGGAGTGTGTGCATGCCCGCACCCCGTTAGACCTCTACTGTGCACCCATCGCCGTCGTTTTGACCGCTTACAATCAGCCCAGTAATCGTGCCCCACCCTGCCTAGTTTCTGGGTACCGTTGATACCTAACTTGGGTAACTGCTGAAACGGGTCACACGTTACCAGGATTTTCTAGTCAAACATGTTAAGTGGTTAAGTGTCTATATTTACCTAACCCCGCCCATCAAATCTTGTTAACATGTTGAATTTGGTTAAGTGTTATAGTTGACTTAACCCTACCATCTTTCCTTGGCCTCATAGGAGCACCTGACCACTCACATTAGACAGGTATTGCTACGGTTACTGGATATGCCGGTCGGTTCCGGGCAGGTTTACACCGTAACTCAGTCTAACCTCGGGTCATTATTGGGCTTAATGCTTAACCACCCACATTGGATAGGTATTGTTGTGACTACTGGACAGCCGGGCGGTTCCGGGCAGGTTTACATCACAACTCAATCCCACCTCGGGTTAAGCACGTCGTGTTTTCTAAATTTACATATTTTATTATTTTTCAAATATATATGTAAATGTCATATCTTTTATTTTTGGGTATAACAATTCATACCGCTTTAAATGTCATTGTCATTGGCATGTGCCAAACATGCCAACATATATTTTCATGTTTTACACCCAACGTTATTACCCCCGTTTGTAACGTTCGCAACATTATAACAAATGTTGGGCTCGACACAATTCAACCCAACCTTATTAAACGTGAGAAAAAGGGGAAAATCCATAACATGTAATATTTTACAGCATATAAGCGTGTGTGGTGCATGAACTTGCAATTTAACGATACTAACATAAATGATGGGTCATGTGATCTTGCATTCAAATCAAAGGATAACTAAGTAGGTGACATATGAAATGGCATAGTTTTAATTTATACAAACTTGTGTTTAAACATGTTGAACTTGGCATAATGTCACACAAAACTAGCATGATGTATATTCACCAAAAGGTCCAATTACAACATTTAATCACATAGCCTATTTCAACATGAACTTGCATAGTTTTTGAAACCCAAACGATACTTAACATAGATCCAATTTCACTTGCAAATAAACATGAACTTGCATAATTTATGAAACCCAAACGATGCTTAACATAGATCAATTATACTTGCAAATAGACATGAAAATGATATCATATGTTTTGGGTCATGTAGGCATAAAAGGTCTATAACATGTTTACATAAGTTCTAACTTAGACTAAGGGATTATATATCATCCATGCTATCGACACATACATAAAAGGATCAATTTCTAGTTTTTGCCACAAACTTGCAAGTGCCATTGTTTTCATATACAATTGTTCAATAGGCTTGCATCAATCAATTAATGCCACAAACATCAATACATAAGTCATGATAGAACCATCACAATACATAAAATTTTATAGAATACAATAACACAATTCTATTTTCATTCACATCGAATCACATCACAATTCTTATTCATATTCTGAAAGGTCACTATACTTACAACGAATGCAGAATCTTGAATTCTGGATTCTGAATTCTGAAATTGAGATGCGCTCCTTTCGGTAGACTAACGTTGCATTGATTAATTTTGATTAAACTTTTATCTTCTTCTTAATTTGATTCATCTCTAAGCTTTAGTGTTGGCTTGTCTCTAGGCTTTCTATTTGACGACCATTCCTAGTTCCTTTCCAGCAGCATGACGGCTATTGTATTCTATTATTTGTGTGAATTTAGGGTTAGACTTGAGTTGTATTTATAGAATTTCAATCTAATTAGAGCCGTCGATGAAGCTAGAGTGAATCTAGACCATCCATCTCAAGAGAAGCCAATTAGAAAGTGACATGTAAGCCCTAATAACTTAGCCATGCCTCAGAATTTGACCAGACCCTGATCAGGCCAACCAGGACCTAACCAGCAGGTCATTCTGACCTGGGCGCACTTGGTAGGTGCGCCAGGCTAAAAATGTACTGGCGCACTTCTCAAGTGCGCCAGTTCAACTTTGTTCTGGCGCATTTCCCAAGTGCGCCAGTGCATTTTGACCCGTTTTCTGGTTTTTCTGCCCAACTTCGTTCGTCCATATCTTCTTCATACGATATCTGTTTTACGCAAACTTGGACTCTATCGCAAGCAGAATTTTGAGACGAACGCATTGGCGTAACCCATTTCCCTTGATTTCATCATTTATAATTAATTATACTTTAATTTGTGAAGCTTAGCGTTATAGAATTCACGGGGTGTTACATAAATGATAGAATCCATCTTCAGCTCCAGCTATCCAGAAGAGCCTGCTAAAACCGGAATACAAGGCTGCCCATGTAGAAAAAGGGGCACCGGAGTTTGCAAGTGAAACAAACTACGAGTCAGTCATGGGACTGGTATGAGAAATCTACTTAACATATTTTATAATATGGACAACCACAAGACCACGTGTAACAAGCCGTATTTTAAACAACATGTTAAGACAAGAATCAAGGCAGGATTAAATGTTAAAATCTGAATCAGGAGAAACGGGTAGTTCCATTGCGTTCGTCTTGGAAAAATACGCGAAATAGAGTCTGAAATTTCGTAAATCGGAGTCCGTATGACTGAGATATGGCCTTCGGAAGTTTCACGAAAAATCAGAATTCAAAACAGATTCAAAATTTCAGAAATCAAGCTAGGCGGGAAAAATCCCGCCAGAACCAGGTCGACCTGGGGGTCGACCTGGGTGTCGACCTGGGTGGGGCCAGGTCGACTGGGGAGTCAACCCAAGGGTCGACCTGGGGGTCGACCTGCCTGGTCGGACCCAGGCAACCTGGTGCACATGTTTTGCTGTTTGGCTCGGTTTTGGAGGCTTGTGACGATTTCTGAGGGCTTGGATCTATCCTAGGGTTAATCTAACGGCCTAAACTACTCCTAATCTCTATAAAAAGATCCCTAACCTAGCCTAAACCCTCAATAATTGATCCTACAACTAAACTATGCCAAAATTTCTAGTGATCATGGCCTCTACTCAAAACCCTAGCCTCCATCCTCTTGTCATAAATTCTATCTTCATTCTCTTAAAAGATTAGATGATCATTTGAGTGTTTCTAAGTTACATGAGAGTTTCTAAGCTCGATTCAAGGCCAAAGTTGCAACCTTTCTACTTCAAAGCGAGGATTTCTATTGGTATTTGCTCAAGGGTTTCATTTGGAGCTTATCATTTGGGGTTTTTGGTGTCGCTTGAGTGGCTTCGTCTCAATCTTTGTATTATATGTCGTTTTATTGCCTTCATAGCATTGTAAGCCCCCTCCTACTATTAGATATTAACTATGAAGTTAAATGAATGTTGCAAGTTGGGTTTGAACATTAAGTATCATACATGCTATCATGTTATGTATCCCATCATGTTTGTAAAGACACCATCTTGATCTTATGGGCTAAAAGATATAAGCTTTATGTTGAATGTTGCATTATGCAACATGAGAGCTATCATATCCCTTATGATAACTTGCATGTAATGCTATATGCGAACTTCTAGGCATCTTTCTATGTCACCTATCATCATGATTCGCCTATGTGCTAAGTTTGGGGTTATGCATGTTTTTGAGGCTTAATAATGTAACATGCAAGTTAATGAACACACTTACGCCTCATATGCCACCATGATTAACTTGTGGCCTTATACCCTTTTTGTCATGCCCTTGCCAAGTTCCTTCTTTAATCCATTGTGCGTTGTTGTGAATGTATATGCGAGTTTAAAAGCGTTGGGGTTATGTTATGGGGAAACTTTAATAACATGAAACATGATTTGGGTAAATTGGTATAAACATGACAACATGTAACTTTGGCTATGAGCATGGGACTTGAAAACTTGACACGTATGGGTTGTAAGTGTAACAAGACACTAGACCAAACATGAAAATGGCCAACTCGAGGTTGGGTTGAGTTTGTAGCATAAATCTACCCGGACCCGCCCGGCTTAACTAGTGGCTACAAACAATAGGATCCAATGTGAGAAGTTGGTCATGTCGCGCTTAAGACCCGAGGTTAGACTAGGTTGTGGTGTAAAACTACCCGGACCCACCCGGCTTAACTAGTAACCACAACAAGGTCTAATGTGAGAGGTTAAGAGTGCATTAATTAAATTAATGCCACATGATAAGGTTAAGTAAATTTGACTAATGACACTTAACCGATATGACACGAATGGGTAGGTTAAGTGGGGCCGGGTTTGATTTCTTAATGACACTTAACCATACAAGATGATTAGGGGATGGGGTTAAGTAATTTACACTTAACTAATCCGACTTGGTAATTAGATGGGGTTAAGTAATTAAGGCTTAACTAATCTAAACACGGTAATTAGATGGGGTTAAGTAATTAAGACTTAACTAATCTAAACACGGTAATTAGATGGGGTTAAGTAACCTATACTTAACTAATCTAAACACGGGAATTCAATGGGGTTAAGTAACCAATACTTAACTAATTTAATATGATAATTTAATGGGGTTAAGTAACTTATACTTAACCAATTATACATGATGATTTGATGAGGTTAAGTAACCTACACTTAACCAATCTAATACGTGGGTCTGGTAGGGTTAAGTCACAAGACCTTTTAAATTAGGCTTAACCAGTGTAATACGATTAGTGGATGGGGTTAAGTTAACCTACACTTAACCAATCCGACTTGACAATCCGATGGGATTAAGATAATCTATGCTTAATCAATCTAACATGATAATCTGATAGGGTTAAGACAAATAAATACTTAACCAATTTGACTTGATAGGGTTAAGTCATGAGCTTCTTAGTACACTTAACCAACATGTAGGGCTAAACCTTGAACTTGAGTACTTAGCCAATCTTGACATGATTCGTAGGCGGGTTAAGTCATGAACTTGGATAACAACACTTAACCCATTTGACAAAACCCTAGCTCAGGGGACTAGGTTGGAAATCGTAGTTAACAAGGATAGCGGAAAGAGGAGCTAAGTGGTAAACCTTAGTTAAGGGTAACTAAGTAATAATTCTTAGCTAAGTACATGGGACTAGTTCATAAAGAGATGAGTAACCTGATACGGTAGGCCATCGCTTAGTACACGAGGGGGAGCAAATTATCTGACTTAGATAAAGGCTCCAACGAACTGGGTGACGAAGCAGAAGCTTCGGGGAACGTGAGGGTACTCTTGGTATCCCTCTGTGAGGTGGCAAGTGGTCCATGAAACCCAGCCTCACAGAGGTTAAGGTCTGTGGTAGAAGAGCCAAGAGTATGCCTTGGTTGCTATGCGAGCGACCTAAAGACTGGGATGGATTAGCGTGGAGTCGACGATACTCGATTTTGCCCTGGGATAGCATGTCGCCGACTACCTACCATCTTTAGTCAATCGTGTACGTACGGAAAGGCAGGGAACTCCCAAAAGACCATATACTAGCTATCAAGTTATGGGTGAGGTTGGCTATCTGGAAGTGGGCATCGATGGGCCTTAGTGTAGTTCTCATACATGATTTTTCTTGGATTGCCTTTCAGTAGTTGAGGGAGGGGTCACGTAGGACCATTGCCACGGGTACAAAAACAGACCTTGATATCTGCATCTGCAGACGACTTAAAGCTCTCGACCGAGTACCGTATTTCTTGATTTGCCCTGGCACGGAACTCGGATGGCACATTGAGGAACATGTGCGTCTAGACATGGAAAACGGTTCACGATACATACGTGGGATAAAAGGGCGCGGTTGACGGGTGGCATAATCCCTGGTGGTCCTAGGTGGCCAAAACCCAAACCGAGACACGGAAACATTCATTAGGTAGCATAATCCCTAGTGGTCCTAGGTGGCATAAATCCTAAGTGAACGCGCGATAGTTCATGGTAAGGAAACATAACTAGATCAAGGGTAGCAGTCCAAAATAACCTCAAGGATAAAACGTTTACATGGGAAAGCCCGTATGGCCTACGGTAAAGGACTGAACCTATACATGGAAAGAAACATACGAGTTGGGAAAACCTACATATGCTTTATATTAGGTTGACATGGACCATTACATGACAATGGGCAAGGGACATTCATAGTTAACACATGACGCGGGTTGGGATACTAGTACGAGAGGTGCAGAGCAAATATACATGTTAGAACCAGGAGAAATATACATGATAGATACCGTGGGAAGTTATACAGGATAGATACCTTGGGATAGTATACTTGATAGAAACCTGACAATGTGATACCTTGATTTATCTTGACACCGTAGTTTATCATGACACACTCGTGTATCTTGGTACAGTAGTTCATCCTGTTATTTTGGTTTAGCTTATCTATCTTATCATCATACTTATGTTCATCTCAGTTCCTCATGCCAGTTAACTTTACTAGTTTATATACTGATAGTAGATAGGGCTTACCAGTCTTTATGACTGACCCCGTTTTGTTTTCGCCTCTTGTCTTCCGTTCCCCCCCAGATTACAAGGAGGAAATGCTATTGTTAGTTTGGACTTCTTTTGTTTGAAGGTCATCACGCATGGCTTGGACTTTTCTTGGCTATGGCTATTTTATTGTTTTACTTGGGGAATAATTGATGAAAAGGTTTTTATGCTTCTTTACTATTGCAAGACATGTTTCCATGCAAGAAACTCTCTGATGTAAAAGGCTTTAGACCTTATTTATTAATGATATGAAAATTTATTCTACTTCCGCTATTTTATATGTTCTGTCTTGTAATATTTCTGTACATGTTTACCAATAATACCCCTCTAAAGCTAGTGCATTCCTTTGCGAGTGACCCTAGCGGAGGTGGGGTGTTACATTTGGTATCAGAGCAGAAGGCTACCAGACTGGGCAAAAGTTTTTAAAACCTTCTGAAAACTATTTGAGAAACTGTTTTACAAAGAAGCATTTTTCAAGAAAAGTTTGTTTTAAAAGGCTATTCCCCAAAGGCCATTAGCATTATCCTTTGATTCCTTGATTGAATCTCCTTTCCTTTCTTTCCTCCATCTGTGGTCACGGTAGTTCTAACTGTGACTAATCTTTGTCTAGCCACGTAGGTGTTTCCCGTACGATGGAGGAGGTTCTCAAGAGACCTGTTGCCGTGGTACAAGGAAGGATAATAAGAGTAAGGATAAAGGACGCGAGCTTAAGGATAATCAACTTGTTGGTATGGCTTAGTCCATCAAGGAGGGCAAGGACAAGATCATCGGAGAGGGCAATTGTATGCTCTCAGTTCTAGTGTACCTAAGAGAAATGGTACCGTTTCGGGTAAAGGTTTAGTCGTTCTTTTCTGTCATCCCGTCCAGACTTTATCTTGATCATCGTATCATTTAAGTCTGCTTGGATAGTTGAGTCTCTGCACCTTAGTACTAGCATGGTAGAGGATCCCAGTTTTTGTCCCAAAAATCTGGTTGGAGAGTTGGTCCATTTCTTCATGACTTGTTTGGATTTGAGAATGACATGTCTCAGCTACGGATAGATTCTAGGGATAAAGTGGTCACCCAATAAGGGGTGCCATTTTCGGTTTTGGAAAGAGGGTAGTTAGACTCTCGACTCACCTTGGTGATACCCTCGAAGTCTCGTGTAACCTTTTGGGTTCCGTCATGGTTAGTTACCTAGAATCTTGGGATGTAGTTGTTGGTAATCCGTTCGAATAGAATTCGCCGCTAAGGCGGATGGTTCGTTTCGCTTATGCATGAGTTATGGGAATCACCCTAGTAATTACTCTTGGTAACATGGATTGGCATTGGTAAACGAGATCAAGAATTCACTAGTGAATTTTGGAGAGCTTGCATGAGTACGTAGATATGGTTGAGCCAAGTATACTAGGGAATGAATAAATGAAAGTGGAACGAGAGGCGACAGTGAAATGAGTTCCAACTCATGCCTGGGAAATAGGAATCAATGAGCTACGAAATCATGAAGTCAAAGGCGGTCAAGGTACCAAGGAATTAAGCTCAAGGAAACGCGACTTAGAAGACGTAAGGCTAGACACGCGCATCGTACCTCTTTTTGAAGAGTGTACTCTTGATCCCTGGTTTTTCCTGTAGAGCTTGCTCGCATGTTATCTTTTGGTGAATATCCTCTCGGTCCTGTTTCTGTTACAAACCCCGTAAGGAGTTTGTCTTGTTCATCTTCTCGATCCTATCTTGGGAACCTTAGATAGAACTCTATGGATGTAAACATGTATTTGAAACATGTTATGATTGATATGGTTGCAAATGGTTGCAAGTGGTTGCTCGTGGATGCGCGAATACACATTAGATACTAGATTGACGCGGTCATGTTTCATGTTGCATATGCACAAGTATTTATACTTGTTTATGGATGAAATTGAATGTGTTATCATGCGGATGTTGCATATGAATGAATGTTTGTGCACGCATATAGTACTTATATGACTAGGACTATTTGCATACATGTTGGACTCATGGCACTAAACATATTTTGCATTAGAAAGATCATTCAGGCCTGATCATTAGCATTAGCTAAGGAGCATATACACACACGTTTTGCATATGTTCATATGGCATTAGAAATCGTCTAAGGACAATGGTTGCCTGTGGATGATGTTTTGAGTAGATGGATGATGGTTGGTAGGATACGTTCTTCCTAACTTGGAGATTTCGGGGACGAAATCCTTAAAGGAGGGGAGAATGTAACAACCCGAATTTTAAACAACATGTTAAGACAAGAATCAAGGCAGAATTAAATGTTAAAATCTGAATCAGGAGAAACGGGCTGTGCGCGTTCGTCTCGGAAAAATACGCGAAATAGAGTCCGAAATTTCGTAAATCGGAGTCCGTATGACCGAGATATGGCCTTCGAAAGTTTCACGAAAAATCAGAATTCAAAACAGATTCAAAATTTCAGAAATCAAGCTAGGCGGGAAAAATCCCGCCAGAACCAGGTCGACCTGGGGGTCGACTTGGGAGTCGACCTGTGTGGGGCCAGGTCGACTGGGGAGTCAACCCCAGGGTCGACCTGGGGGACGACCTGCCTGGTCGGACCCGGGCAACCTGGTGCACCTGTTTTGCTGTTTGGCTCGGTTTTGGAGGCTTCTGACGATTTCTGAGGGCTTGGATCTATCCTAGGGTTAATCTAACGGCCTAAACTACTCCTAATCTCTATAAAAAGACCCCTAACCTAGCCTAAACCCTCATTAATTGATCCGACAACTAAACTATGCCAAAATTTCTAGTGATCATGGCCTCTACTCAAAACCCTAGCCTCCATCCTCTTGTCATAAATTCTATCTTCATTCTCTTGAAAGATTAGATGATCATTTGAGTGTTTCTAAGTTACATGAGAGTTGCTAAGCTCGATTCAAGGCCAAAGTTGCAAACTTTCTACTTCAAAGCGAGGATTTCTATTGGTATTTGCTCAAGGGTTTCATTTGGAGCTTATCATTTGGGGTTTTTGGTGTCGCTTGAGTGGCTTCATCTCAATCTTTGTATTATATGTCGTTTTATTGCCTTCATAGCATTGTAAGCCCCCTCCTACTATTAGATATTAACTATGAAGTTAAATGAATGTTGCAAGTTGGGTTTGAACATTAAGTATCATACATGCTATCATGTTATGTATCCGATCATGTTTGTAAAGACACCATCTTGATCTTATGGGCTAAAAGCTATAAGCTTTATGTTGAATGTTGCATTATGCAACATGAGAGCTATCATATCCCTTATGATAACTTGCATGTAATGTTATATGCGAACTTCTAGGCATCTTTCTATGTCACCTATCATCATGATTCGCCTATGTGCTAAGTTTGGGGTTATGGATGTTTTTGAGGCTTAAAAATGTAACATGCAAGTTAATGAACACACTTACGCCTCATATGCCACCATGATTAACTTGTGGCCTTATACCCTTTTTGTCATGCCCTTGCCAAGTTCCTTCTTTAATCCATTGTGCGTTGTTGTGAATGTATATGCAAGTTTAAAAGCGTTGGGGTTTTGTTATGGGGAAACTTTAAAAACATGAAACATGATTTGGGTAAATTGGTATAAACGTGACAACATGTAACTTTGGCTATGAGCATGGGACTTGAAAACTTGACACGTATGGGTTGTAAGTGTAACAAGACACTAGACAAAACATGAAAATGGCCAACTCGAGGTTGGGTTGAGTTTGTAGCATAAATCTACCCGGACCCGCCCGGCTTAACTAGTGGCTACAAACAATAGGATCCAATGTGAGAAGTTGGTCATGTCGCGCTTAAGACCCGAGGTTAGACTAGGTTGTGGTGTAAAACTACCCGGACCCGCCCGGCTTAACTAGTAACCACAACAAGGTCTAATGTGAGAGGTTAAGAGTGCATTAATTAAATTAATGCCACATGATAAGGTTAAGTAAATTTGACTAATGACACTTAAACGATATGACACGAATGGATAGGTTAAGTGGGACCGGGTTTGATTTCTTAATGACACTTAACCATACAAGATGATTAGGGGATGGGGTTAAGTAATTTACACTTAACTAATCCGACTTGGTAATTAGATGGAGTTAAGTAATTAAGGCTTAACTAATCTAAACACGGTAATTAGATGGGGTTAAGTAATTAAGACTTAACTAATCTAAACACGGTAATTAGATGGGGTTAAGTAACCTATACTTAACTAATCTAAACACGGGAATTCAATGGGGTTAAGTAACCAATACTTAACTAATTTAATATGATAATTTAATGGGGTTAAGTAACTTATACTTAACCAATTATACGTGATGATTTGATGAGGTTAAGTAACCTACACTTAACCAATCTAATACGTGGGTCTGGTAGGGTTAAGTCACAAGACCTTTTAAATTAGGCTTAACCAGTGTAATACGATTAGTGGATGGGGTTAAGTTAACCTACACTTAACCAATCCGACTTGACAATCAGATGGGATTAAGATAATCTATGCTTAATCAATCTAACATGATAATCTGATAGGGTTAAGACAAATAAATACTTAACCAATTTGACTTGATAGGGTTAAGTCATGAGCTTCTTAGTACACTTAACCAACTTGTAGGGCTAAACCTTGAACTTGAGTACTTAGCCAATCTTGACATGATTCGTAGGCGGGTTAAGTCATGAACTTGGATAACAACACTTAACCCATCTGAAAAAACCCTAGCTCAGGGGACTAGGTTGGAAATCGTAGTTAACAAGGATAGCGGAAAGAGGAGCTAAGTGGTAAACCTTAGTTAAGGGTAACTAAGTAATAATTCTTAGCTAAGTACATGGGACTAGTTCATAAAGAGATGAGTAACCTGATACGGTAGGTCATCGCTTAGTATACGAGGGGGAGCAAATTATCTGACTTAGATAAAGGCTCCAACGAACTGGGTGACGAAGCGGAAGCTTCGGGGAACGTGAGGGTACTCTTGGTATCCCTCTGTGAGGTGGCAAGTGGTCCATGAAACCCGGCCTCACAGAGGTTAAGGTCTGCGGTAGAAGAGCCAAGAGTATGCCTTGGTTGCTATGCGAGCGACCTAAAGACTGGGATGGATTAGCGTGGAGTCGACGATACTCGATTTTGCCCCGGGATAGCATGTCGCCGACTACCTACCATCTTTAGTCAATCGTGTACGTACGGAAAGGCAGGGAACTCCCAAAAGACCATATACTAGCTATCAAGTTATGGGTGAGGTTGGCTATCTGGAAGTGGGCATCGATGGGCCTTAGTGTAGTTCTCATACATGATTTTTCTTGGATTGCCTTTCAATAGTTGAGGGAGGGGTCACGTGGGACCATAGCCACGGGTACAAAAACAGACCTTGATATCTGCATCTGCAGACGACTTAAAGCTCCCGACCGAGTACCGTATTTCTTGATTTGCCCTGGCACGGAACTCGGATGGCACATTGAGGAACATGTACGTCTAGACATGGAAAACGGTTCACGATACATACGTGGGATAAAAGGGCGCGGTTGACGGGTGGCATAATCCCTAGTGGTCCTAGGTGGCCAAAACCCAAACCGAGACACGGAAACGTTCATTAGGTAGCATAATCCCAAGTGGTCCTAGGTGGCATAAATCCTAAGTGAACGCGCGATAATTCACGGTAAGGAAACATAACTAGATCAAGGGTAGCAGTCCAAAATAACCTCAAGGATAAAACGTTTACATGGGAAAGCCCGTATGGCCTACGGCAAAGGACTGAACCTATACATGGAAAGAAACATACGAGTTGGGAAAACCTACATATGCTTTATATTAGGTTGACATGGACCATTACATGACAATGGGCAAGGGAAATTCATAGTTAACACATGACGCAGGTTGGGATACTAGTACGAGAGGTGCAGAGCAAATATACATGTTAGAACCAGGAGAAATATACATGATAGATACCGTGGGAAGTTATACAGGATAGATACCTTGGGATAGTATACTTGATAGAAACCTGACAATGTGATACCTTGATTTATCTTGACACCGTAGTTTATCATGACACACTCGTGTATCTTGGTACAGTAGTTCATCCTGTTATTTTGGTTTAGCTTATCTATCTTATCATCATACTTATGTTCATCTCAGTTCCTCATGCCAGTTAACTTTACTAGTTTATATACTGATAGTAGATAGGGCTTACCAGTCTTTATGACTGACCCCGTTTTGTTTTCGCCTCTTGTCTTCCGTTCCCCCCCAGGTTACAGGGAGGAAATGTTATTATTAGTTTGGACTTCTTCTGTTTGAAGGTCATCACGCATGGCTTGGACTTTTCTTGGCTATGGCTATTTTATTGTTTTACTTGGGGAATAATTGATGAAAAGGTTTTTATGCTTCTTTACTATTGCAAGACAGGTTTCCATGCAAGAAACTCTCTGATGTAAAAGGCTTTAGACCTTATTTATTAATGATATGAAAATTTATTCTACTTCCGCTATTTTATATGTTCTGTCTTGTAATATTTCTGTACATGTTTACCAATAATACCCCTCTAAAGCTAGTGCATTCCTTTGCGAGTGACCCTAACGGAGGTGGGGTGTTACACCACGCCACTTCTCCATTGGATTGCCAGTGCTTTAAAACAAGTAAATCTCTTAAACATCGCAATGCTTTTTATAAAAATGAAGCCATTATAAGACTCAGTTCCCATCACATAATGCAACGCAAACAAGAGGATAGAGTTTTACCTTATAATGGCCAAAATATGCTTGATACGAATAAAACAAAAGCATTTGATATTATTACTAGTGTTTATATGTTTCAAAAACAATTTCAATCATAACTATCAATCATAGACGGCATGGGTACCATATATCATGTCGCCATATATAGGTATACAATCAAAACCGCATGGTGTCGTATTTGGAAATTGGATTTTTGTCATGAACCAAAGCAAAAGACAGTCCTTATCCAATTCGAGACGCCCTAGCCCGTGTCTCAGGATCAGAGCTCGAGTGACCCTTGGAGCGACAGGACCGGTCCACCGATGTGGATTAAAATGCCTGAACACTGCGTTTCCCCGCCCTTTGGGGCGTCAATGAGCCAAATGACTCCATCAGCTCCACACAGTCACCGATATATCCAAGGGGCCTCGCAACAGCAATAACCACACAAGTGAAAATAATATAAATGTCAGGACTAGTAGGTCACTGACCCTAGCTAGAAGTAAACGCATGTCCTCCCTGAGGTCATCTCCCGTTTCTGGTTCATACCGAGGTGTGAGGCTCGCGAATCAACTTTATACACAAAGCTATGCCACACAGGCCGTGCTTTGATCATCAACCACAAGACTTTGCTTTTCAATAGAAGCCTTGATCATATGCCACTTAGGCATGCCACACAGGAAATTCCCTCTATGCGACTGATTTCTATCGATATATAACCTCTGAGCGCGTACGTCTCAGAGAAGAGCGTTAAGCAAGAGAATAAATTCTCCGCCACCAAACAGATATATATTTAATAGAGATCAATCAGCAGAGAACAAAATCCAATGTCAGACACACAGTCCATTTACAAGTTCGTTCTGGGTCTGAACGAAACCGGAGGCACCATATACCTCGCATATCCATTGATCTCCAAGTACGTCTGGACGATCACTACTTATTATCTATATTTCGGGATACCTCCCAATCAAGACATCAATAACCATCCAACCGATGTTAAGATTTCCGGTCTTCAACCACCGTTTTCATCATCGACTTCTTATCACCGATCAATTATTTGAAATGAGATTTAACTCGGCCTTTTCAAATAATTCACGTATATTTAGAATTTAAATCAATTCATTTCAATGGTTAAATTATTCGACATCAATAACTCTGTTCTTAATTGTAATTTTCACGCCAAACACATTCAACCATCAAATATCCAATAAACCGGGTAAATTCGGTTTGTTTCCAGTCTATATCATTTATCATATTTTATAACGATTTATCGCTATTTTTATTCATTTAAAAATAGCCAATTCATTCAAACGATGGTTCAGGCCATAACGCGGTCGTGGCGCTGTTTTTCTTCAGATTTGATTTATGCATATATGAAAATATAACCGTTGGATCTTCACAAATTTTATATTTTTGGAAAGATCTTTTCAAAACGAATCCAACCGTTTCAATTTTGGGAAAATCCGACGGTCAGATCTCCCGGTACAATCGTTTGAAGTTACGATTTCAAAATATGAACTGCAGCGTTGTTGTTCGATTTAATTTAATTATATATATATATATATACACACACATATATATATATATAATCGATTCTAGCGCTATTTTTCTTCAGATTTGAATTAAACAATCCAGACAATCCAACTGTTGGATTTTCACAAAGAGGGTGTCATTGGAAAGATATTCCCAAAGCGAACCCAACGGATTCGGTTTCGAGAAAATCCGATGGTCGGATCTCCCGCACTAATCGTTTGAAATCACGGTTTCAAACTACGAACTGCAGCTTCGTTATTCGATTTATTTTAATTATATATATAAATATAATTCATTCTTCGATTTCAAAACCATATCCACTTCATATATTTGATAAAAACGATATTTTTATCATCAAAAATATTTATTCAACGTATGAATATTTTTAGCATTTCATATTCACAATAAAAATGTAGATTTTATTGTTCAATCTATATATTCAACACATGAATGTTTTTTTGACTTCACACATACGATAGAAATATGATTTTTATCGTTCTAGTCCTTTATTCAACACATGAATATTTTCAATAGTTTATATATATAATAAAAATGTGATTTTTATTGTAAATTTTTTTATTTCAAAACACGATTATTTTATATAGTTTATATATATCATAAAGATGTGATTTTTAATGTAAAAAAATTTATTTCAAGACACGATTATTTTATATAGTTCATATACAGGGTAAAAATGTTATTTTTGGTGTTAAAACAATTTATTTAAAACACTAATATTTTATATAGTCTATATATAGGATAAAAATGTTATTTTTATCTTTCAAAGAATTTATTCAATACACAAACTCCATTTAACACATGAATTTATTTTGACACATGAATTTCTATTCAACACATGAATTTTATTTCAACAGATGAATTTCTATTCAACACATGAATTTTATTTCCAATACATGAATTTCTATTCAACACATGAATTTTATTTCAACACATGAATTTCTATTCAACACATGAATTTTTATTCAACACATGAATTTTATTTCAACACATGAATTTTATTTCAACACATGAATTTAAATCAAACACAGAAATATTTCAGAAAATTTCGGCAGCATAATGGCAGGGTAGTTAAAACCGGCACCGTCCCTAGTAAGGCTCCCGCTCTACCTTAAAGCCTCGCAACTTTTGACAATGGGGATTTTCAATATCTAGTTCGTACACAGACGAGTTTTCCCATATACTAATCCTATTGGGATTTCAACCACAATCAATCATTTCAAATCAACCATTCATGATATTCACCAAATTTTTGCATCAACCAATAATCCAAACAATATCATAACCAATATATATCGTCCATGGTCTGTGGATGAGGGGAGTGTATATATATATAGATATACATATATAACTATATTTCGATTTCATTTCAATATCATTTCAATTTATTTCAACGCATATATCATTTTTACAACGCATAAATAACTTATACGTCGAACATACAACTTATACAACGCTTATATAACTCATACATCAACTATATAATTTATACATCGTTGTTTTCCATATCGTTTATAATTCAGAAATCTCACATTGGGTTCCACTCCACCAAAAATTGCAGAAGGCTCAGAAAAATATGCGGTCTCTTTTAGAATGTAGATGACGTCCACACGAGTCCACTGTCTCTTGTTTCACTGGATTTCGTCAAAAAACGAGAAAGATATGATTTTGACAGTGAAATCATAAACCATAGCGCTTTAAAGTGCTATAAACTATAAAATAAAATAAAGACCAGATACCTCTTTGAAATGGTTCGAATTAGGTTTTTGATTTTTCAATCAAACCGTTGAACGATGGCAAAATCGAAGTACACTATGCCGAGGAGAGAGGAAAACCGTACCCAGTGGTGGTGGTTTGGTGCTGATCGACGCAGCAGAGGAGGAGCTCCGGCGCGCTGAACTTCGTGACTTCAAGTGGCCGATTCTTCTCAAATACTTGACGATAAATATCCAACGTTATATGGATTTGTAGAGGAGAGGAGACTCTATAAAATCCCTAACTGAAGCTGGTGATTTTATTGAATGATTGGAGAGAAAAAGAGGAGAGAAGGGAGGAGTGGCTTTCCACGTTGCACGAGGAAGAAAGGCCGGGGAGAGAGAAAAATGACTGGCCAATAGGATTTTTCTTTTATTTATGTATTTTTAAAAAAATTCAAAAATACCCCTTATCTCATACGAACTCTAATCCTAATGCAACGACTGTCGTGCCTAGCTAAATACCTCCATTCCAAACACAATGGGATATGTTTCATAGGCCCATTTGACTATTTCAGTCAGTTTCTCTTCAAATTAAAATATAAAACATTCAATATTGGATTTGAACGTACATTTCAATTTGCTGGGGCGACATACTGATTCTAAAAATTCCAGAAAAATAAATCTAGCTATGTTTTGACGATACGGTCCCAACAAAACTAGTTTCGTCGAATTCTGAGACCGTTTGAAAAATGGCCCTTTTCTAGTCGATCCAATTTAACAGAAATCAACCAAACACATTTTCCTTGGCCACGCTCTCATACTAACTTCAAAAATTATGAAATTCGAAACCTAGCAATAATTTGACATCCTGGATCTAACAAAAGTGTTTTCATCGAATTCTGAGGTCGTTTGCAAAATGTCTATTTTCACAGGCTATATAAATTCTATAGCGACCTTTCTGAAATTCATTTGGCCATAACTTTTGATTCCCACTATGAAACTACGATTTTTCAGATTCGTTAGAAAGATATTCACTAATAGAATTAAATATTTTTGGTTTCACTCAAACCCGTTTTGTTTTGCACCCAGTACAGTCAGTCAAAGTTTGAATTCAAATTTCGAAACTACCGCGCCATTTCAGGCCTTGTTTATAATTTAAAATATTATATTTATTTTCATACATAGATTTAAGCATACTTTTCGTCGTTATTATTTAAAGTATTTATTTTAAATATTTATAATCCACTAAAATAGTCAAATTAAAAATTTTAAATTGGCTCAGATTTTCCGGGTTGTTTAAATCTCCCCCACTTAAAACTTTTCGTCCTCGAAAAGGAACGAAGTCGAAAGTTGTTTAATTAACCAACTCAACTTTCCTTTTGGCTTCCATTCTCCAACTTTTCAGTTTCTAAAAATTTTCAAATTCTTCAAAAATTTGGCTAACACCCTAAATTTACGAAATTTTTTTGCCATAACCTCCTTTGTACAGGGAGCTTCGGGATATTTCAAATAGCCTCCCATGGCCCTCACCAATCCAAAAGAAAAAGGAAAAGCTAAGCAGCTAGCCAATCGGCTCATAAAATCATCAAATCCCAAGAAATACAATAAACATGTACTATTTGTCAAGCAAACAATTTTATTCCTCTGCTTTGATGTTTATCCATAACCTGTTCACGCATATATAATGCACATGTATATATTTCTATCTATTTTCAATTCAGTGCAATATTTGTTTAATTTGGCTAAATGGTTCAAAATTCTAATTAATCAACCAAAAATAAAACAACACAACCAGCAATCAATTTGTTTTTAACTTTTCAAAAATATACTAATTAATTCATATACTCTTATACTCTTTTGAGATAATCAGACTATAGAATTAAAAGTTTACATCCATGAAAAGAAAATAACAACAAAGTAGAGAACAAAATGGTAATGCAAAGTATGGTATATGTACCTTGCACCAGAGTCAATCAGAGATATCCACCTTGCACTTAGGATAGGCTTTCTTAATACTCTCCTCTGTTTCCCAAGTACAATCTCGCGGATCTCCACTCCTTTGCACTTTGATTAAGTGAACCTTCTTGTTCCTCAATTCTTTGGTTTCTTTGCCAATAATCTTTAGCGACTCTATTCTCACAGCCAATTCTGGAGTAATTTCTATATCCTATTTCGTTGCTTCCTCCACGATCAAGTCTGGATCATGAACATGCTTTCGAAGTTGAGATACATGAAATACATCATGCACTCCAGGCAACCAATTTGGCAATTGAACCCTATAAGCGAGAGTTCCAATCCGTTCAAGTATAGGGAATGGACCAATAAATTTGGGCGCCAACTTCCCAGTTTTGCCAAATCGAATTACTCCTCTCATCGGAGAAACCCTTGGATACACATAGTCACCAACAGCAAATGCTAAATCCCTCCTTCTCGAGTCTGCATAGCTCTTCTGTCGGCTTTGCGCTGCTAGCAATCGTTTCCTAATGAAATCGACTTTATCCACAGCTTCGCGAATCATATCTGGTCCCAATACATGCCTATTACCAGGTTCAACCCAACAAGCAGGAGATCGGCACGGTCTACCATACAATCCTCGAATGGTGATATTGTCAGGCTTGCTTGGTAGCTGTTGTTGTTTGAGAACTCAGCCAAATGCAAATGGTCTTCCCATGACCCACCAAAATCAGGAACACAAGCCCGCAATAAATTTTCTAGTATGTGATTCACCCTCTCAGTCTGACCATCTGTCTGAGGATGACAGGCGGTGCTTAGATTCAGCTTTGTCCCCAGTTCTACTTGAAATGCCTCCCAGAATTTGCTAGCAAATATTGGATCTCTATCACTAACTATACTGATCAGCACACCATGTAGCCTAACAATTTCCTTGAAATAAACTTGTGCCACACTCTGAGCAGTTCTATTGGATCTGACAGGTATAAAATAGGCAGTCTTCGTGAGGTGATCTACGATCACCCAAATACTGTCATTTCCTTTCTTGGTTCTGGGCAAACCATCTATGAAGTCCATGGAAATATGTCCCACTTCCAACCTGGAATTTCCAGCGGTTGCAACAATCCGGCAAGTTTCTGTTGGTCGCTTTTGACTAGTTGGCAAGTAGGACACTTGCTAACATATATTGAAACGTCCCTTTTCATAGCCTTTCACCATAATGTTCGCTTGAGATCATCATACATTTTGCTCACACCTGGATGGATACTCAGCTTGGACTTGTGACATTCGTCCAGTACTTCCCTCCGGAGCTCAGAAATGTTAGGAACACAAATTCGACCCTTTAGCTTTAGAACCCCTTGGTTATCAATCTAGAAACTCAAGGGTTCACCTTTCTGTATTCTTTCCCTGATTCTCTGAATGAAGTGATCGTCCTTCTGAAGAGCAGATATTTTATCAATCAATGAAGTCGTATTAATAAAACTGGCGATCATTACATTCTTTCTACTTAGCACATCGGCCACAACATTGGCTTTCCCGAACATTATGGTGAAAGGCTATGAAAAGGGACGTTTCAATATATGTTAGCAAGTGTCCTACTTGCCAACTAGTCAAAAGAGACCAACAGAAACTTGCCGGTTTGTTACAACCGCTGGAAATTCCAGGTTGGAAGTGGGAACATATTTCCATGGACTTCATATATGGTTTTCCCAGAACCAAGAAAGGAAATGACAGTATTTTGATGATCGTAGATCGCCTCACGAAGACTATAAAATGGACGGTCTTTGTGAGGCAATCTATGATCTCCCAAATACGATCATTTCCTTTCTTTGTTCTGGGCAAACCATCTATGAAATCCATCGAAACATGTTCCCACTTCCAACCTGGAATTTCCAGCGGTTGCAACAATCCGGCAAGTTTCTGTTGGTCGCTTTTGACTAGTTGGCAAGTAGGACACTTGCTAACATATATTGAAACGTCCCTTTTCATAGCCTTTCACCATAATGTTCGCTTGAGATCGTTATACATTTTGCTCACACCTCAACTTGGACTTGTGACATTCGTCCAATACTTCCCTCCGTAGCTCAGAAATGTTAGGAACACAAATTCGACCCTTTAGCCTTAGAACCCCTTGGTTATCAATTTGGAAACTCAAGGGTTCGCCTTTCTGTATTCTTTCCCTGATTCTCTGAATGAAGTGATTGTCCTTCTGAAGAGCAGATATTTTATCAATCAATGAAGTTGTAATAATAAAACTGGCAATCATTACATTCTTTCTACTTAGCACATCGGCCACAACATTGGCTTTCCCTGGAGTGTACAAAATCTCTAAATCGTATGCTGCAAGAAATTCTAGCCAACGTTGCTGCCTCAGATTCAAGTCTTTCTGGGTGAACAGATACTTTAGCGACTGATGATCTATATACAGTTCGAATTTCTCACCCAAAAGATAGTGCCTCCAGATTTTTAAAGAAAATACGATGGCTAACAACTCAAGATCATGAGTAACGTAATTTTTCTCATGCGGTTTCAGCTGACGGCTAGCATAAGCAACCACTTGACCTCTTTGCATTAATACTGCACCAAGGCCTTCTCTAGAGGCATCTGTCCAGATTTCAAGTCTTGATTGCTATCGATAATCGTTAACGCTGGAGCAGTTGTTAATCTTAATTTTAGCTTCTGAAAAGCCTCCTCACATCCGGGAGTCCACTTGAATTTTGCTTGCTTCTTTGTAAGCTTTGTTAAGGAACTAGATATCTTCGAAAAATCTTTAACGAACTTCCGATAATAACTAGCAAATCCAAGAAAACTCTGGACTTCTGTGGGAGTACTAGGCTGCTTCCAATTTTGAATAGCGGTGATTTTACTGGGATCCACAGAAATTCCTTCTTTTGACACGACGTGGCGAAGAAACTTGACTTCTTCTTGCCAGAATATACATTTGGAAAGTTTGGCCTTTAAGACATTCTTTCTGAGAATTTCTAACACTTGTTCCAAATGTTTCGCGTGCTCGTTCTCTGACTTAGATAAGATCAATATGTCATCAATGAAAACCAGAACAAATTTATTCAAGACATCACGGAATACTCGATTCATTAAATCCACAAAATAGGCAGGAGCATTACATAAGCCGAACGACATTACTAACCACTCATAGAATAAATCGGGACCTCTGAATGCTGTCATGGAAACACACTCTTCGGCAATACGAAGGTGATGGAAGCCTGTAGCTAGGTCCATCCATGAAAATACTTGTGCAACATTCAATCGATCCAACAAATCATCAATCCGCGGTAATGGATATTTGTTCCTTAACATCTGTTTATTCAAGTCACGATAATCCACACATAGTCTGAGAGTACCGTCTGACTTTGGGACAAACACCACTGCTGCTCCCCAATCAGGGAAACTAGGCCTGATCAGACCCTTCCATGCAAGCTCTCGAGGTTGATTATCTAATTCTTATTTCTCCTTTAGAGTCATTCTCTGAATAGCGTGCACTACTGGCCTTGCATTCGGAATTAAAGAGATCTTGAAATCAATTTCTCTCTTCAGAGGTAAGCTGACAACTTATTCGAACACGTTTGCATAATTCTTAATGATAGGAATATCTTTTATGAGGTCCATAATATTCTCTGTGACTACAGGGATATTTTCCATTTGAGAAGGAGAAACATCAAGAGCTGACCAAAAGTCTTTTCTATCTAAATTCGACCTTCACATGGTATGGTTATATAATTCCCTAATTGGGCCTTTGCCTTAACAACTCTCTCGGCACATTTAACCTCTGCTTCGTATTTGATTAACCAATCCAATCCCAAAATAAGATCAAATTCAGTAAAATTCATGACGATCGAGATGGTAGGGAACTTATAACCGGAAAAAGAGACAGGCACCCCACAAATCCAACAAAGATTGATGGAACCCCCAACCGGATTATGGATAGTGATGGGTTCTTTGAGCTTTTTCAATTTCAAATCCAACTTCTTAACTGCATTCTTTGCAATAAAGCTTCGTGACGCGCCTGTATCAAACAGTACTTTAACTGAAATGTTTTTGACAGTAAGCGTGCCTTCCAAAACATCAGACCTTTCCTGACTAGCTGAGGGTGCTGAAGTATCTGCCACTTCATTTACATGAAATTTTTCAGATATCTTGAATAGCTGGCAAGCCTTTGAAAGATGACTGGCCTGATGGCATTGACTGCACTTTCTATTCTCTTGAAATCCCTTCTTGGATTGAAGTCCACCTTTTAATCGCATCTTTAAGGGTCCACAGTTTATCGCCAAATTCCCTTTCCGATTACAGTTAGAGCAGATGGCCGTTGTTACTGGCACTTTCTCAGATTTAACCTTTTTTTGATTGACTTTAGGTTTCTTTCTGATCTCAGACGTTGTACTGGCCTCAGGATGCGCACTTTACTCTGGGCTATCAGTTTCAGACTTCCTTTTATTGCTAGAACTGACTTCCTTTTCATCGACAAAAAGGCATCGCTTATCTAGATCTTCATACTGATAAGCTATGTATATCATTTCAGAAAAAGGAAGCTTCACATGCCCCATTACACTAATTTGGTACTTTCTTTGAAGCCCATTAATAAACCTCAGATTTTTCCTCTTCGGATTTTGAATTAGATGAGGGGAAAAGTGAGAAAGTTCATTGAATTTCTTATGATATTCTGGAATGCTCATATCCCCTTGTATCAGATAACAGAATTCATCACATAACCGCTCAGTTGCTTCTGGGGGAATAAACCTTTCACTGAAAATATCTTTAAATCTATCCCAGGTAATATTACCTTCTGGATTATCCTTAATAATCGAATCCCACTAGAACAAAACTTCGTCTTTGAGTGCCCAAGGTGCCAGTAATATTTTCTGATCATCTCTCAGCTTTGAACCTTCAAAAATTTTCTCAGCAGAGCATATCCAGGCTTGAGTTTGAATAATAGATTCGTTGCCCGAGAACGGTAATCCACCCATATTTCGATACTTAATCAATAGAGCCTCAATATCTGGTTCTGCCCTACCTCTTCTACTTCTGCCACTCATTTTCTAGTGCGTCTGCAAATAGCAGACAAAGTTTCAGGTCAACAGAAAAGGTATTGGTAAAGCATAGAGACATATACCTCGGTGTAAATGTGTCTACTATGGTGTATTTCATTCTGCTTCACTCATTTTAGGATATTACTAATCCAATCTGAAATGAGCGATCTGTCTTATAACACTACTGGTTCTATTTCTGATGAGTTCGTTAATATGTTATATTCCAGAACTAAGCTTAACCAAAGCTCTGATACCACGTTGTGACGACCCCAAAACCCCGTACGACGATGGCAAGGGTAATCTTTAGAATATAACACACAAATAGATAATAGCAGAATGGAAATAATTAAATACACCAGATAATGTACAAATAATACACTGGATAAACATAATCATCAGAGTTACACAGGATACAGGATCCTGCTTAGTACAAAATACAGTTCAGCTATACATAAATGTCTACGGCGGAAAACAAAACATAATATGTACAATAGGAGATGAACATCATAAAAAGAGATAAATGATAGAATCCATCTTTAGCTCCAGCTATCCAGAAAGAGCCTTCTAAACCCTGAATACAAGGCTGCCCATGTAGAAAAAGGGGCACCCGAGTTTGCAAGTGAAACAAACTAAGAGTCGGTCATGAGACTGGTATGAGAAATCTACTTAACATATTTTATAATATGGCCAATCACAGGACCACGCCACTTTCGCGGAACGGGTTTACTCCATTGGATTTCCAGTGCTTCAAAACAAGTAAATCTTTTAAACATCGCAATGCTTTTTATAAAAATGAAGCCACTATAAGACTCAGTTCCCATCACACAATGCAACGCAAACCAGAGGATAGAGTTTTACCTTATAATGGCCAAAATATGCTTGATACGAATAAAACAAAAGCATTTGATATTATTACTAGTGTTCATATGTTTCAAAAACAATTTCAATCATAACTATCAATCATAGACGGCATGGGTACCATATATCATGTCGCCATATATTGGTATACAATCAAAACCGCAGGGTGTCGTATTTGGAAATTGGATTTCCGTCATGAACCAAGGCAAAAGATAGTCCTTACTGAATTCGAGATGCTCTGGCCCGTGTCTCAGGATCATAGCTCGAGTGACCCTTGGAGCGACAGGGCCGGTCCACCGATGTGGATTAAAATGCCTGAACACTGCATTTCCCCGCCCTTTGGAGTGTCAATGACCCAAATGACTCCATCGGCTCCACATAGTCACCGATATATCCGAGGCGCCTCGCAACAGCAACAACCACAGAGGTGAAAATAATATAAATGTCAGGGCTGGTAGGTCACTGACACCATCCTAGCTAGAAGGAAATACATGTCCTTCCTGAGGTCCTCTCCCGTTTCTGGTTCATACCGAGGTGTGAGGCTCGCGAATCAACGTTATACACAAAGTTATGCCACACAGGCTGTGCTTTGATCATCAACCACAAGACTATACTTTTCAACAAAAGCCATGATCATCTGCCACTTAGGCATTCCACATAGGCAATTCACTCTATGCGACTGATTTCTATTGATATATAACCTCTGAGCTCATACGTCTCAGAGAAGAGCGTTAAGTAAGAGAATAAATTCTCTGCCGCCAAACAGATATATATTTAATAGAGATCAATCAGCAGAGAAAAAAATCCAATGTCAGACATACAGTCCATTTACAAGTTCGTTCTGGGTCTGAACGAAACCGGAGGCACCATATACCTCGCATATCCATTGATCTCCAAGTACGTCTGGACGATCACCACTTATTATCTATATTTCGGGATACCTCCCAATCAAGACATCAGTAACCATCCAACCGATGTGAAGATCTCTGGTCTTCAACCACCGTCTTCATCGTCGACTTCTTATCGCCGATCAATTATTTGAAATGAGATTTAACTCTTCATTTTCAAATAATTCACGTATATTTAGAATTTAAATCAATTCATTTCAATGGTTAAATTATTCGACATCAATAATTCTGTTCTTAATTGTAATTTTCATGCCAAACACATTCAACCATCAAATATCCAATAAACCGGGTAAATTCTGTTTATTTCCATTCTATATCATTTATAATATTTTATAACGATTTATTGCTATTTTTTTCATTTAAAAATTGCCAATTCATTCAAACGACGCTTCAGGCCATAATGCGGCCGTGGCGCTGTTTTTCTTCAGATTTGATTTACATATATCTGAAAATCTAACCGTTGGATCTTCACAAATTTTATATCATTAGAAAGATCTTTTCAAAACAAATCCAACGGTTTCAGTTTTGGGAAAATCCGACGGTCGGATCTCCCGGTACAATCGTTTGAAGTTACGATTTCAAAATATGAACTACAGCGTCGTTATTCGATTTAATTTAATTATATATATATATATATATATATAAATATAATCGATTATGGCGCTGTTTTTCTTTAGATTTGAATTAAACATTCTAGACAATCCAACTGTTGGATTTTCATGAAGTGGGTGTCGTTAGAAAGATATTTCCAAAGCGAACCCAATGGTTTCGATTTCGGGAAAATCCGATGGTCGAATCTCCCGCACTAATCGTTTGAAATCACGGTTTCAAACTACGAATTACAGCTTCATTATTCGATTTATTTTAATTATATATATATATATAATTCATTCTTCGATTTCAAAACCATATCCACTTCATGTATTTGATAAAAATGATATTTTTATCATCAAAAATATTTATTCAACACATGAATATTTTTAGCACTTCATATTCACAATAAAAATGTAGATTTTATTGTTCAATCTATATATTCAATACATGAATGTTTTTTTGAATTCACACATACGATAAAAATATGATTTTTATAGTTCTAGTCCTTTATTTAACACATGAACATTTTCTATAGTTTATACGTATAATAAACATGTGATTTTTATTGTAAAACAATTTATTTAAAAACACGATTATTTTATATAGTTTATATATATCATAAAGATGTGATTTTTAATGTAAAACAATTTATTTCAAAACACGATTTTTTTATATAGTTCATATATAGGGTAAAAATGTTATTTTTGGTGTTAAAACAATTTATTTAAAACACTAATATTTTATATAGTCTATATATAGGATAAAAATGTTATTTTTATCTTTCAAAGAATTTATT
Source organism: Allium sativum (assembly GCA_030737875.1). Lineage (NCBI taxonomy): Eukaryota > Viridiplantae > Streptophyta > Magnoliopsida > Asparagales > Amaryllidaceae > Allium > Allium sativum. The sequence goes on along the minus strand of CM060922.1, from coordinate 984,291,980 downwards.
CAATACACGAACTCCATTCAACACATGAGTTTATTTCAACACATGAATTTCTATTCAACACATGAATTTTATTTCAACACATGAATTTCTGTTAAACACAAGAATTTTATTTCCAACACATGAATTTCTATTCAACACATGAATTTTATTTCAACACATGAATTTTATTTCAACACATGAATTTAAATCAAACACAGAAATATTTCAGAAAATTTCAGTAGCATAACGGCAGGGTTGTTAAAACCGGCACCGTCCCTAGTACGGCTCCTCGATCTACCTTAAAGCCTCGCAGCTTTTAACAATAGGGATTTTCAATATCTAGTTCGTACGCAGACAAATTTTCCCATATACTAATCCTATTGGGATTTCAACCACAATCAATCATTTCAAATCAACCATTCATGATATTCACCAAATTTTCACATCAACCAATAATCCAAACAATATCACAACCAATATATATCGTCCATGGTCTGTGGACGAGGGGAGTATATATATATATATACACACACACGTATATAACTATATTTCGATTTCATTTCAATACCATTTCAATTTATTTCAACGCATATATCATTTTTACCAAGCATATATAACTTATACATCGAACATACAACTTATACATGAGGTGTACAATGCTTATATAACCCATACATCGACTATATAATTTATACATCGTTGTTTTCCATATCGTTTATAATTCAGAAATCTCACATTGGGTTCCACTCCACCAAAAATTGCAGAAGGCTCAGAAAAATATGCGGTCTCTTTTAGAATGTAGACGTCCACACGAGTCTACTGTCTCTTGTTTCACTGGATTTCATCAACAAACGAGAAAGATATGATTTTTACAGTGAAATCATAAACCGTAGCGCTTTAAAGTGCTATAAACTATAAAATAAAGGCCGTATACCTCTTTGAAATGATTCGAACTAAGGTTTTGATTTTTCAATCAAACCGTTGAACGATGGCAAAATCGAAGTACACTACGCCGAGGAAAACCACACCCAGTGGTGGTGGTTTGGTGCTGATCGACGCAACAGGGGAGGAGCTCCGGCGCGCTGAACTTCGTGACTTCAGGTGGCCGATTCTTCTCAGATACTTGACGATAAATATCCAACCTCGTATGGATTTGTAGAGGAGAGGGGACTCTACAAAATCCCTAACTGAAGCTGGTGATTTTATTGAGTGATTGGAGAGAAAAAGAGGAGAGAAGAGAGGAGCGGCTTTCCGCGTTGCGCGAGGAAGAAAGGTCGGGGAGAGAGAAAAATGACTGGCCAATAGGATTTTTCTTTTATTTATATATTCTTAAAAATTCAAAAATACCCCTTGTCTCATACGAACTCCAATCTAAACCCAACGACTGTCGTCCCTATCTAAATACCCCATTCCAAACACAGTGGGATATGTTTCATTGGCCCATTTGACTGTTTCAGTCGGTTTCTCTTCAAATTAAAATATAAAACATTCAATATTGGATTTAAACGTACATTTCAATTTGCCGGGCCACATACTGGTTCTAAAAATTCCAGAAAAATAAATCTAGCTATGTTTTGACGATATGGTCCCAACAAAACTAGTTTTGTCGAATTCTGAGACCGTTTGAAAAATGACCCTTTTCTGGTCGATCCAATTTAACAGAAATCGACCAAACACATTTTCCTTTTCCACGCTCTCATACTAACTTCAAAAATTATGAAATTCGAAACCTAGCAATAATTTGATATCCTGGATCCAACAAAAGTGGTTTTGTCGAATTCTGAGGTCGTTTGCAAAATGTCTATTTTCACAGGCTATATAAATTCTATAGCGACCTTTCTGAAAATTCATTTGGCCATAACTTTTGATTTCCGCTATGAAACTTCGATTTTTCGGATTCGTTAAAAAGATATTCACTGACAGATTTAAATATTTTTGGTTTTACTAAAATCCGTTTTGTTTTGCACCCGGTACAATCAATCAAAGTTTGAATTCAAATTTCGAAATTGCCGCGCCATTTCAGGCCTTGTTTATAATTTAAAATAATTATAGTTATTTTCAAACATAGATTCAAACATACTTTTCGACGTTATTATTTAAAATCCAATAAAATAGCCAAATTAAAATTTTTAAATTGGCTCAGATTTTCCGGGTTGTTACATTCTCCTTGATTTTTCCCACAATCCATTCAATAAATTCAACAAATTATAAAACGAAAACTGTTGTACTAAGGGAGCTTTTTAAATCCATACAAGGATGACCGTTTTTGGAGTTTCATAGGAGTCGATTTTCGGGTTTGAAGGGTCCGCCGTCGCAATGGTTTTAGGTCGAAAGGTGGCATTGATCGGAGCGCCACCACAGGCGCTGGGGAGGAGGAGGAAGCGACAACGACGGGGGCATGTCTGATCGTGCTCCGATCAACCTTTGGGGCAGTTTCTCCAAGCCCTAGAGGCGGCATCGTGTTCGAGAGTTATCTAAAGGGTTACAGTGGGTAGGAGAAAGGTTAATGAAATTTAATTAAGTAATTAATTAATTTAATTTTTTTGTTTAATTATTCAAACGTATAATACCTCATATCCTTTGTATATGAGGTCCAAATCGCGCGAAACTGAATCCGTTGCGATCATGGGGACGAGAGCTTCATAACAAGACTAGCCGGGCCCAATTTGGAGCATGCTGGAATTTCGGGAAAATTCGAATCCAAACAGAACAAAAATTCAGAAATAAAATAACGGAGGAGTGGAAACGAATGTGAGAACTCCTTCTCACTCTATTTATTTTCCAGTTAAAAATATACTAGGATGCAGACGGTGCTTAACAACACCCGACACCATTTATTATACAAAGCATGATTTTTTGTTTAAATTGAATGTATTGTATTATGGTTATTGATTGTATTGTATGGAATAAAATATTTGAACAATAAAAATATCATTTTTATTGTATGAATAAAATATATAAAATATTCAAGAATGGAATAGAATATTTGAACAATAATATCATTTTTATTGAATGAATAAAACATATAAAATATTCATTTATGGAATAAAATATTTTAACAATAAAAATATCATTTTTATTGAATGAATAAAATATATAAAATATTCATGTATGGAATACAATATTTGAACAATAAAAATATCATTTTATTTAATGAATAAATTATATAAAATATTCATGTATGGAATAAAATATTTAAACAATAAAAATATAATTTTTATTGAATATATGAACCATATAAAATGGTCATGTGTTGAAAATGAATATTCATTTACAAATCAGTCAATTTGTTTATGTACACCCATTTAAAAGATATCGATTGGGACGATAAATTTTACACATCGCCCAACTGCACGAATAATGTTCATTATGTGTTGTTTGAAAACCCCACACGAGTTTTGGGATGATATTGGACATACACTAATCTCAGTATTTAGTTGTATGTCAATCGATGGGTTAACAGGCTATGATGAGCGTTAATTAATTATTTTTAACACTTATACAGTTGCAAATTGCACTCTGAATGATGGTTGATAGTATATAATTATTGTTATGTACACGTGTGTATGAAATCCATATAAATAACATTATATGGTAATTGACTATGTCTGATTCCAATTCAGAAAGAACAAATATTTTAAAATAATATTCAGTAATGAATCAAAATATGATTTTGATGTCCGATTTGGGATGGACACGAAAATATTGAAATATATAAGCCATATTGATTAGATTTGTGCCATTTTAACGTGGACGATATTTATATCTATTTTATTCATTTTTATAATGAATACCGAATAGGAAATGATTTCAAAATCTGATATTTTGAAATTATTATCATTTATATATTAATGATATAGAATATTCAATTTGATTTAAAACTGAAAATGAAGTTGAAATCGTTTTTAAAAACGAAATTAAAATGATTTATAAAATACGTTTTAGATGGAAATCGACGAAATATATATTATATGTATAATATAATGGCCTGAATAGAACACGCGGCGCCGTGACCGTTCGCGAATTTCGACCGTTGACTTCGAATTGACATTACGGGAGATCCGACCGTCGGATTCTCCTAAAACCGGAACTGTTGAGTTTGTATTGAAAAGAGATTTCCAACGAATACAAGAGATTTGAAGTATAACGGTTGGATTTGGAATTTTGTCCAAATCAAATTTGGAAAAGGTGTATTTTGAAAATATTGAGAGGGCCTTAATAAAATTATTAAAAATATTGATAATTTTTGTAAAATCATAATAAATGACTTAAAAAGAATTGGGATGAAAAATTCCATATTTGAAAAGATAAAAATGTATTTTTATCGAAATGAACTAGTTATTAACTAGAAATAATAATCCAATAATTTAAATAAATAAATTGGATTGAAATGGTTTTAAAAATAACCAAAATTTTCCAATGAATAAACTGGAATGGAAATAATCTTTGGAATATTTCGATATTAGATTTCATGATTATACGGATATTGTTATGGGAATTTGGAAGGTACAGATATCGTTTTTCCTAAAACGATATCCGTTGGTTTCAGGATTTGATATTGAATATAAGCCGATATAATTTCTATTCAGAACCTTGTATTGAATATCAAATGGGATTTTGGGTTTGTCGTGAATGGTTTCTTTATTAACACTGTTCTTAAACCCAGTTGAGAAAAGAATATATCTTTTAATTAAGATTTAGAGAAGATTTCCAAGTAATTAATATTTAATTGGAATTGAATGAAAGAATTGGATTTTTGGGTTTATAGTGAACGGTTTTTTAAATAACACTTGTTCTTTAACTCTATTAACCATGAAATGTAATTTGGAATTTATAAATCTTTTATTAAGATTTAACGAGATTTTTACAATGTAAAGTTTTCCAATTTATTATAAATAAATTGGGATTGAATGGAATTCGATTTGGTAATAATCGAAGTGAGCTTCTGTGAAGGAAGGCTGTTATTATATATGGAATTTAAAAGGCTTTGTCGTTATTCCATTTATATTATTAGTAGGATACGGAAATTGATATCGATTATATATTGATCCGTTTTTCCTTGAAGATTCCATAGTTAATGGAATATGATTTTGGGTTTAACGTGAACTGTGTTTTAAATGACATTGGTTCTTTAACCCAGTTAAAGGCAGGATTACATGTCTGACAATAAGTTTCAAACTATATGGTTGATCTCTACTAAACATATATCTGTTTGGTGGCAGAGAATTTATTCTCTTGCTTAACACCCTTCTCTAAGACGTACGAGCTTAGAGATTATATATCGGCAGAAATCAATAGTATGGTGTAGACTGTTGATGCGACATGTTTGTGTTTCCAAAGTTAAATAATCATTAATACTGATTTTTGGGAAGATTATAATGAATCTTTAACTAGACTGAAACGTGATAATTTAAATTATCAAATTTGGGGAAATGATCGAGAATGGAGTATCACCAGTTTTACTCTAGGCGATAATCAAATCTTTAATCAGATTTAAGCGTGAAATGGTAATTAAGTTTACCGATACCACCATGGTGTTAGACATGGAGTATTACTAGTTTTGCTTCATGGGATGAATAGGTTGGGATTTTGAAATATATAACAAATGATTACTTCGGTAAGGTGCGCTAATCCCGACTAGTTGATAAACCTTAATTTGGTTTGAAATGTTATCCAAAGGAAGATTAAAGAATTTATCCTTGATAAAATTAATGGGAACCTTTCCCAAATGGTATGAATATTTAAATAAAATAATATTCAGAATTGGAATGAGGTGCATGTTGTGTTTTTATAACACTTGTTTATAAAATACGCGAGTTATTCAGAAAGGCTGGGTTTATACCAATTCTGAATAACTGATTCGACGATAAGTCAGCAATGAAGACGGTGGTTGAAGACCGGAGGTCTACACATCGTTTGGATGATTACTGATGCCTTGATTGGGCTGTACACCCAAGACAAGGTAAGAAGTGGTGATCGTCCAGACGTACTTGGAGATCATCCGGATATGCGGTGGCCTCTCTCCTGTATTAGACATATGGGACGAGGAATAAGGTGCTTCCGATTTCATTCAGACCCAGGACGTACTTGTAAATGGATGTGTGTATGACATTGGATTTTATTCTGTGTTGATTGATCTCTATTAAATATGTATATTTTTGGTGGTAGAGAATTTATTCTCTTACTTAACACCCTTCTCTAAGACGTATGAGCTTAGAGGTTATATATCGATAGATATCAGTCGCATGGCATGAATTGTCAGTGTAGCATGCTGAGATGCAAATGATCAAGGTTTTTATTAAAAACAGAGCCTTTTGGTTGATGATCAAAGCATGGCTTTAAATAGCATAGCATTGTGTAGCGTTAATTCGTGAGCCTCACACCCAGGTGTGAACCAAAAACGGGATAGTGACTGCATGGAAATGGACATATGTTAGTTCTATCTACGAGTAACGTCATGGTATGGAGCCCAGACTGTTTACTCATGTGGATGTTGCACACTATTATTACTTGATGGGAGACGAGGTACCTCAGATATATCAGTCACTACAAATCAGTGGATATATCAGTCACTACGGGGCTGATGGAAGATAGTCAACATACTGACCATTTCGGAGGTTCAATAGAACCTGCTAACATATAGTTTATGGTATAACTAATCATCGACGGATGACCGGCCATGCAGATCCAAGAGTTGCCCAGAGTGCGTAATCCTGAGGCACTTGCTAGTGTATCAAAGCGGAGAGGAGCCATCCGTGGCCTCGGTTCATAGATGGAAACCCAATTTCCAATACGTGATACTCAGTTTTAGTTGTAAATATTTATATGGTGATGTAATATAATAGTGCCTATGCCGCCTATGATTCATACATTTATATTTGAAGTTGATTTCATCACTTATAGTAATAATAAAAGATGAAATTTCACGTATCAAGCATATTTGGCTATTATAAGGGAAAACTCTATCCTCGACTGCGTTTATTGTGCAAGACCTGAGTCTTATAATGGCTTCATTTTTCACTTTAGCATTGCGCTTTTATTTTTATGCATTGGTATTCATGGGGGATAAACCTGCTCTGTGCGTGGTCCCGTGATTTACCTGACTTTAAAATCAAGCTAATAGCTGTTTTAGTTCTCACACCAGTCACATGACTGACCTAGTTTTATTGTTTTAACCTAAACTCTGGGTGCCCCTATTTTCCACACGGGCAGCTAGTAGTTTTGGTTTTGTAGATTTCTAGTTTACAGGATCCTGGTTTACAACTAAAGCTGTATTCGGAACGCTCTATATCCGTGTATTCCTTATAGTTGTGTTATGTATTATTTTTCTGCCTCTACGTAATGTATTTTAATCTCAGATATTTTTTAATGTGTAATATTTATTCATACTCTGTTATATTCTTGTACTCTTATGTAAATTGTTGTAATAAGCAATGAAATGTTCTGCCGTTTATGTTCTGATTTGTCGTGTTCTCAACTCAATCCGGGCTTTCCTTTACGGGGAGGTTGGAGTCGCTTCAAAAACAGAAGGCAAATGTTGTTTTTTTATATTAAAAAAAAGAGCTACAAAATTAACCCGAAGAATAAAATTAAAATCAATTTACTCTCCCCGGCAGCGGCGCTAAAACTTGTTCGACGACGAATATTCTATGAATTAGAAAATCATCGCAAAGTGTAATAAACCGCAAGTGCACTGCGTACACTTGTAGTACGTTAGCGAGTACGAGTCGATCCACAGGGAAAGAAATAATTTTAATTGAATTCAATCAAATCAAACCAAACTTTAAAATGTGTTAACTAAAATTTAACAAAACTAATGACTAAGTTGAGAATGAGACTACTGGTTAAGAGCAATTTAGAGGTGTTTTCACTCTCTAGATCACACAAATCAACATGATGAAGTTGTGATCTCTTTTTGTTTGGTCATAAGTCAGATTAGTTATCGTGTTTATCATAAGTATGACATATTTATGCTATTAATTAGCATAACATGAGTCATCAAACTATAGCACAAATCTAATTCACTATCCAGTTCTCATGAAAAAGACAACAAGTTGAAAGCAACATCAATTTTAAGAATACTCTATTTACTATTAGTTAGTAATATAGAATATCAAATATTGATCAACACTTACTATTTTTGCCAAAATCATATATAGATGAAGAGGCAGATTTTGTTGTCATTTGATCAAGCATGATGTATCCTCTATTAATTATAGGCATAGATCATCAAAACCAAGCATTATTAATAAAATAAAATACACTAAACATCCATTCTTTAATAAGCACAAGTAGAGAGCATGAAAAATAAACTATATTGAATCTATGTGATTTGAGAGCTTCATCACCCCTAAATTGTAGGGGTTTAGCTCCTCATTTGTGTGATTATTTCAACATAAATAGATTTCAATATTGAAGAACCACAAAAACAGAGAGTAAACAATGAAGAAAATATATGAACTACTAACTACTTGCGGGAAAATAAATGTAAACTACTAACAATAAAAAGAGAGTATGAATAGACATGAACATTAAATATGACATAAACATGAAATGAAAGAAAAAGACTTTGAAGCCATTTTTATTTATTTGATACACTTTCATTTTCAAAAAAGGAGATCCCCAAATACATGAAACAAAGGGGCATATATACATGATCAAAAACCCTAAAACCCTAATCACTTTCCTCGGGAAATCCCCAAAATGCCAATTCATGAAGCTTCAAATTTCCATTAGCCACTAATAAGTCATGTAGAATGCATGAGGTCTTTTGTCATTCAATTATTTTTTTTAATATGAAGCTTAAGAGCAAGTGAGCTAGTTGAAAGGTGTGGGCCTCCACTGTCCATAAAATGAATTAGTTCTTTGCCTCCTTTTGTGTAAATGCATGCTTTCCCTCATCCCTTCATGGGTGTATATCCTTTTAGCTCCAAAATTCCTACAAGAGATATTCACAAAGAACAAGTAAAAGATTTCACAAATTAAAACATGCACAAGTGACCACTTTTTCCCAAATTAAGTGATGAATTTGAAAATATTTAAAACATGGTTTGATCATAAAAAATACCCAGAAATGTTCATTTATTCAACTAAATAAGAATAAACATGTAAATATAAATGTGCATTTTTACGTGCATATAAACCTTCCCAAGCAATTCCGCCTTAACGGCAAGATCCTGACACCCCCCCCAAGAAATTTTTCCACCATGACAAGGTCGTATATACCTTCTATAAGCAGTTTTGTCTGACAAGGCCGCTAACACCTTTCCAAGCAGTTTTGTCATACATTAATAATATCTCGTGGATGTGTCATGACTCTCAAATAGAAACCTGAAAAGTGTTGACATGTGTCCCATTCCACACGCCCGCACTAAATAGTTTACTATCCTCTACTTACTCCGCATCATGAAATAAAATTTCAAATCTCATGAATCTAAAAAAAATACATATATCTTGCCTCGTATCATCAGGGTAAAACCCCATAATTTTCCGAGCCCGAATTTCGACAAAAATCGTAACTCAAATCATCCAAGCATGGAGAGTATATATATCTAGTACTTGCAAATAAGGAGCACGAGCATAATCAAAGTAAAATAAAACTAACTCATAGCGAAAACAGAATAAGATAACTAATATTGACTAAAGACAACAACCTTAAAGCATATCGCCACATCAGTATCGAGCATGAGGGAATGAAAACTGAAAACCAAAATGAACACCTACTATGAACTGTCTTGAATTGTCTTCCCCAAGTGAAATCTGAGAGTTGTTATAAGGAGGGGGGACTATACAACAAGTCCTGGACGGTAGAAAATGCACAACGCTGTTTACAATACACAAATGTATTCCATTTGGTCAGAACCAAAACATATGTCTAACAAGACTAGTAATTCTAACCCAACCTTGTAAGGATTTATGCATGGCGATTAACTACCATACTCGAGGTAGTATCCCAAATACAACTATATCGCATTACTGAGATGGAACGTTTATGCGTAAGTGTGAAGCCTTTAAACCACCATTCATCTACCTACCAAAGATTAAGATATTGGCTTCCAGCTACTCGCTATCCTATAAGGAGGTTAATTATTTCCATATAGCCATTTAAGACCTCACTACCAATATAGGATAAGGGTGGATCCTTTCAATCACTTAGAACCAAGGCGGACCTATCGATCACTAAATACCTTATTCGGTGGTTTATTTTACACTAATAAAAATTAGAGGACATAAGTGACTAAGTCCTACTAATTTTAGACTTTCATTATTCACGCATATACCCAAGCCTCGCATAAGGCAAGAGTTAGTAAACAGTCACTTATTACCTATAGGATAGGTAGACGACATATCATTATTTATGACCTTCCTCCGGCGAATCCGCGTGTTACTATCTAGCTAACCTTATTAGATAAGCCCCTAGCCACTAACTGTCTGTAGGATAAGAAGACCTATGGTACCTCTATTGAGGTTATTTAATACCTAATGTCAAAGCGGACTCTCACTCGAATCACTTACTACGTATAAGAAGCTAACCAAGGAAGGGATTACCAAGCTCATACCCAATAGTCATTTAATACTTCTTGTTTATAGGGAAGTGAGATACGCCATCACTTAATACCCTTTTAATGGCGGATCTAACTACTTAATACCTCTATCCTGAAGCAGGCTTACACTTATAAATTATTTCACCTATAAGGTTTCCTCTTTTGGGCGGGAGGCGGGTCCTACAACCACTTAATACCTCGCACTTGAAATAAACCTCATTTTAGGAAATAATCCTTGCTAACTATTGTCGTGGGGTTCCTATGGTTAATTATATCTCACGTCAGTTGTACATATATCCGACTGCTAGAAAGTGCAGACTTCTATTGAATAAGGAAACTGACCTCGCATCATTCAACTACTAAGTCCAATCGTTATTTATGATTATACTAATTCTACATTAACTAGAATAAGATAAGGAAAACCTATGAATTTCTATCTTAGGACGTCTAATTATTATTTCCTTATTGGATTTAGTATTTACTACAATAATGAATACCCGTTAATCCCCTTTAATTCCATTTATTATTACTATTAATTAGGTTACCTGCCATTTACAACCCTAACGTCATATCTCCTAAGGCATCAATTAACATTCTCTTTATCAAGACAATTTGTCATTTATAACACTAACGGTCATATTTTCTGAAGACATTCATTATCCTAATAAATGCCATTTATATCAGTTCCATTTGAATTCTAATCTAATTATTGTAACTCCCAAATATTACTAAAAATTTAATTCCATTTAATTATTTTGTGAATATATATAAGTTTACTATTTATTTATTTATTCCCTAGTTGAAGTCATAATCTTTATTCTTAAATACCAATTTATCTGTAAGAATCTAGGCATATTTATCCCATTTAATTAATTCCCTAAAATGTTCATGGTTACAATATTATTATTTTACTTATGACCCTTTTATTATAGCAACGAATTCCACATTGATTGCTACAATGGTCACAAACGTTTAATTCCCATTTATTATGGGAGTTATTGCCATATATATTCCCATAAAATGAATACACTTCAAATTCAAACACACATTAATACACAAACATTTATTTAGTATAATTTCATCATTTACATTGATCTGGATGGATAAGATTAATATACATTTATATTTATAATTTAAATGTGAAGTTAACGTGGTTTCTAATTTATATTTATTATTATTGTTTATTAATTTTGTTTTGGTCTAAACAAACGACCAAAAACAATCTTTTTTGCGTTTAATCTTATTTTAAGATTCTAAATCTTATAAAAGGCTATGTATTGTAATTATTGTGTATTTTGTCCAAACTATTTTGAAAGAGGAAAACTGAAACAATTTAAATCACAAGGGGATATGTTAATAATTTATTTAGAATAGAAGTTTTAAACTACGCACAAAATACATGAATCTGCATATTGCTTCTTGTTTGAATTATTTATGTTACTAGTGGATTTTAAATAATGTCTTTTATTGCAAAAAGTAAAAAATACAATAACCAAGTAAAACCACATATAATATAAAACACAAACCCAACTATTGTTATTCTAACTAGAGCTGCACAATTACAATTTAACACCCTATTTCTGTTACTTTGGAATAAAACTACAAATCTAACAATGGTTTTTAGGACAGATTTCCAAATCCAATGTGTTTATAATAACCACAATAAATCTAAAAACAGTTGTAGGCTATATAATGATATTTATTTAAAAGGCCTTCAAATCTATGTCCAAACTTTCAGCATAATATTTCAGATTTGATTAGAACAAACAAATCTAATAAATCTTTAGGCATATAATTCTAATATACTCAAACGAATTATATAAGTTTATTATAAACAATGTAAATTTCCCACTCACCTGAAAGCTATCCAAATCCAAATTGTCACAGCTTTTAGGTCTAAAATTCTCAAATCTTGTAGATCTACAATTTAGTTCCAAAAGGGATTTACAAAAAATATTTAGATTTGTAGATCTAAAAGAAAAATACGAAAAAAAAGAAGGGAATTCAATAATATAAATTACAAAAGATGTGACGATCGCCCACAACCCTCGCACTAGACAAGAGGAATAATGCGCTAAAAGGCGTGCTAAGCAGCTATGACGATCATCAAGGTAAGATAACATAAGCGGTACATGTCGTAGAACTCACAGCGCAAGAATAAAATATAATAGAACATATACAACAGGTAGAAATAGTGGAGCATCAAATAACAAACTTGTGAAAACTTTCACAACATCCTGATAGGTTATCCGTACATCAAAGGAATATCAAAGTTTGTACATGAAGCCTCACTACAATAATCAGAGAGCAACTCAAACAGCGGAAATATAAATACTAGATTGCAGCAAAGATAATACGCTAGCCTCCTGCTCGCCTTCGCACAGTAGCATCGTCCTCACTAATCACCAGCTACCTAGTCCGCCCATCTACAACCGGATGAACAACCAAATGTAATAAGAGGGAAATATAAAACCTTGAGTCAGACAATAGTCTTAGTGAGCGATAAAACAACTAACAAATATCAACAATAAAGTATATGAGAATGGATAGATAACCATACTAATCTACCTACAACACCAGAGAAGAACTCAACACTATCTTCCCTACATCGGACAGTGATAGCCTTTACAATAACATTTCAACCATACATCCATGGAAACCAGAACATCCATTCAATCATGGAAAAGCACTCATGACATCCAAATTAAATATCTTATGTAAATCATCCTAATCGAACTCAACATCCCTCAAGCGCAATCCCCAGAGCCCTAAACCAATATCAGAGAAGCACCCAACGAAAATCTCCTTCGATGTTGGACAATCTACATGAGATGGTTCAAACAAGGCAATTAATCAACCATGACAGACTCTGGCTATCACCGCCAATCCTGCTTCGAAACCATCGTTAATTGTATGACAACCAACCTTGCCATATGTCAAGGGCTAATGGAAACCCCAGTTCTAGCATAAACTCCACACACGTTTCAATGATACATATGTTTGTCCAACCTTAACAACTAGGCCTTTCAACGACATCCAGGGTACTCGACCTACAATCGGTCTTTTAGACGTCTTTAGTGTACCCCTGCTTTGAGCCTGTTAGAACTTACGACAACAATAATCTCTCGGACTTCACATCTCTAGTCATCCAATCCAATGACTTTTCACAACCCAAGCAACCTTCTCAAGCAACCATTATCCGCCAACTCATGATCTTTGAGTTGTCACCTCATTCGCTATTCTACATCGATCAACGAACACCTTTCAACACTTTGAGCCTTCCTACTTGAATAGTCACACCATTACTGAGCCACATTACATCACTGCGTTGCAGCTAGGGTTCAGGGGGTTGCCCCTGATAAATATTTTTTTCAAACTCTTTTGTCCAAATCTGGGTCGTACCCGAAAATATAATTTTCTAGAAATGACCCTGTGCGACCGACGACCCCATCTTGGCACGACTAACCGACCCCCTCTCGGCATGGCCGACCGACCCTATCTTGGAACGACCGACCCCATCATGATACGACTGACCACCTGGTGCTACTCAACCATACTCAACGCGAACCACTCTGCTCGATCGAGCCCAAGCCATGTTCGACCCCATTTCTTCACAAGCCCTGACCCTGCTTGCTCGACCCAACATGGTGCGACCGACCCTACTGCTCGACCCAACATGGTGCGACCGACCCTGCTGCTCGACCCAACATTCCCAACCGAAACAATGTGCGACGATCCCCTTTGTGTACTTCACTTGTACCGCACGCTCGACCTGTGGCCTGTACAACCCCAAATCAAGTTCAATTTCAAAAAAAACTTCGCCAACCGACACAGTCGACGAAATATACTCATATAATTCGTTCAACACAACCATAAGCATGTTATGAGATCACTAACAGCATGAATAAGACAGTTTCATCAAAATCATAATAAATGAACATATGATCTAAATTGCGGAATTAACTTGCATAAACATATGAAATAGCATAGAAATTTCCGGTTTTAAATTGCTAAATAAGATTCTATAGTGATTCATATGAAAATGGACGTACCAAGGTGTAGTTCTATGAGAAAATGCTTGAATTTGATGAAAAACATGATCAAACATTCATATACTTGATTGAATCCATGTGAGAGATGCATATCACTCACCAATTCACCAAAATAAGCCAAAAGCACTGAATTTAGATTCCAGACAGCAAGGGATTTGGTCCAAACTCCTTGATTCGATGAACTCTCCTTTTCAACGGTGTAGGTCTAGCCTCAAATGGTGTAGATCTCCAATTTCCTAAGCTTTAATGGTGGAAAGATGGAGAAATGGAGGAATGGGGGATCCCTTGGCTCTTCCAAATGAGAGAATAGGGTAAGTAAACTATTTCCCATACCTCCCACCTCCTATTTATAGCTTTCCACCAAGCCACTAATGGGCCTCTTCAAATCATCCCATTATGGCTTAAAAACCTGAACAACCAACTGTTAAACCTTAAAACATTGATTCCTCCCACACCGCTGAGCCAAATCTTTAATGTAACCACTCTACGGAAAGACAATCATTATTTCCTTTCCAATGCTGCAGGTCTCACCACCTAATTCGACCTGAGTCAAAAGTTATCCCCTATACAAAACTAACAGGTGTAAAATAGTCACAAATAAAATTGGTAAAAATTACGGACATGCCTCACATCCCCATAAGCAACATATTAAAATATGAGAATGATCCAACCCACATGGAATAAAATAAAAATATTTTACGACCCTCCGATATGTAAAATGTGGGCTGTTACATTCTCTCCCCCTTTAGGATTTTAGCCCCCGAAATCCAAACAAATATAAGCAACCACAACAATTCCGCATGCCTATCTCTCATGAGCAGCCAATTCTATCATCCAAACTAGCAGCTATCAGACCGTGCATCCATAGCCCTATTCTAGCACGCGGAATTCTAAAACAACCATAGCATAAGTTACAATAATGTAAGGTGGACGATACTAATGGGTCATACCGACGAAGAGTTCTGGATGGGTCGCCTTCATGCTTTCTTCCTTCTCCCATGTACAATCGTCGCCATCTTCACTCCATTGTACCTTGACTAGCTTAACCGTCTTCCTCGTAAGCTGTTTCATTACATTTCCCAAAACATGAAGCGACTTACTAGGTCTCGCAACTATGGTCTCTACTTATAGGTCTTCATACTGCTCTAGAGGTACCACTACATTCGAATCATGCACGATCTTCCATAAATACAACACATGGAAAACAATATGCACATTCGACATCTTCTCGGGTAATTCCAATCTATATGCGAGCTTTCCTATTCACTCGACTATCGGAAATGGTCCAACGAACGTAGGAGCCAACTTTCCTTTACTTCCAAATCGGACCACATGCTTCAATGGCGAAATCTTCACGAAAACCATGTCGCCAATGTCAATTCCAAATCCTTACGACGCTTATCGGCATAACTCATCTGATGATCTTGGGCTCCCTTCATTCGTTGTCGAACGATCTCGAGACAATCCGAGGTTTCTCTAATCATCTCTAGCCCAAGTATCAACTTATCACCAGTTTCTAACCAATATACTGCAGAATTGCACGGCCAGCCATGCAACGCCTCGTATGGTGTCATCCCAATGCTAGACTGGTAGCTATTATTATATGCAAACTCAACTAGATGTAGATGGTCTTCCCATGATCCCGCAAAATCCAACACACAAGCTCTTAAGAGATCTTCCAATACTCGGTTAACCCCCTTGGTTTAACCATCAGTTTAGGGATGATAAGCCGTACTCAAACACAATTCGGTTCCCAAAGCTTCTTGCAGACTTTTCCAAAATCCACTCGTAAACAATGGATCTCGGTCACTCACTATACTCTTTGGGATACCACGGAATCATACTATTTCACATAAAGTTCAGCTAACTTCGATGTCGTCCTAGTTGGCTTGACACAAATGAACCTTGCACTTTTGGTCAAGCGATCACGATGACCTAAATCTCTTCATTTCCTGCCCTGGTTCTAGGTAGTCCATTGATAAAATCCATCGATATTTGCTCCAACTTCCATATAGGAACTTTCAATGGCTGAAGCAAACCACTTGACTTTTTTTGTTCAACTTTCACCAACTGACAGCTCATGCACTTAGAAATGAATTTTCCAATATCTTGCTTTATCCCCTCCCAGTAATTTACTCGCTTCATGTCCTGATACATCTTATTACCGCCGGTATGAATTGTTAACTTTGAGTGATGACATTCTCTCAGAATCTCATCTCTCAATCCGTCGATATCAGGAATAACCAATAGTCCTTGCTTTCGAAGCCAACCTTCTCAATCGACTTTGAACTCTTTATTCTCTGTTTCCATCTTCTGGATAAACACTACAAGCTTCACATCTTGCTTTTAGCTTTCGGCAATCCTTTCGATAAGAGTAGGTCTTATCAATAAGCTTGCCAACATTTTAGGCTCCAACTCACGTCGTGGCCTGAAATCGAACCTTGCCAAATACTCAAGACTCTTCCATTTGGAAAACATCGCTCCCAAACTTGTGTGTCTTCGACTCAACGCATCTGCAACTGTGTTACCCTTGCCAGGAGTACAGGCTATACCAAAATCATACGATGCTTGAAACTCCAACCACCGTTGCTGCCATCTGTTGAAGATTCAAATCCTTTTGCAAGAAAAGATACTTCAACGACTTGTGATCGATAAACAACTTGAATCGAACTCCCAACAGGTAATGTCTCCACATCTTCAGAGCAAACACAATCGACGCCAAGTCCAATCATGAGTTGGATAACTCCTCTCATGCAGCTTTAGCTGTCGACTCGCGTAGGCCACAACCTTATCCTTCTTCATTAGCATTGCTCCAAGCCCAGTACCACATGCATCAGTGTATACAATCATATCTTCATTCCCACTTGGAATGGTCAAAACAGGAGAACTCGTCAGTTTCTCCTTCAGGATTCCAAACGTTTTCTCACACTTTGCATGCCTTGTGAACACCTGGTTCTTCTTCGTCAATCATGTTAACTATGCTGCTACCTTGGAGAAATCCTTGATAAACCATCGTTAATATCCTGCCAACCCAAGGAAACTCTGAACATCCATCACATTCTTAGGTTGATCCGAGTCTTGGATTGCTTCCACCTTAGCGGAGTCAACCGTTATCCCATTTATAGAAACAACATGGCCTAAGAACCTCACTTCGCTCTTCCAGAAGTGACATTTCGAAAACTTAGCTCTCAGTAGATGCTTTCGCAAGATTTCCAAAACAACTCGCAAGTGCGTCTTTAGTTTTTCTTCAATTTGAGAATAAACCCGAATATCATCCACGAACACAAGCACGAACTTGTTCAACTGATCTCTGAAAACTCTATTCATAAGATCCATAAAATACGCTGGCGTATTAGTCAACCCAAATGGCATCACCAACCATTCAAAGAACCCGGTTGGTGTCCTAAAAGATCACGAACCTGCACCTCTAACTCTTGTTGTTCCTTAGGCGCCATCCGCCTAATAGGCATAACGATTGGTCAAGCACCCTCGACCAAATCGATCCTAAACCCGATCTCACGATGCAGCAGCAACCCTTTGATCTCATCAAAGACATCCTCATACTCATTCGCGATCAGCACTAATGACAAGTCTTCCTGTGGAATCACAAGAGAATATCGATAGCATACGAAGACCCCATCTTCGGGCTTACATCTAATCAACACTTTTGCCCTTTCACATCCCCGACTCTCACCTCTAACTTCTCGTAACTTACCCTGGAAGCATACCTCTTAAGCCAATCCATGCCCAAGATGATCCCAAACCCATCAAAGTTAAGAACAAAGCAATGACACACAAAAGAGCAACCATGACTCGACAACGCTAGACCACAACACAACATGTACAAACTGGACGAACCCCCAACTAGATTGGTCACGATCAATGGTCTATCACAAATCTCGAGTTCCAACCCAAGCAACACACATGGTCATTGCAAATGAAAGAATGCGATGCTTCAGTATCGAACAACAAACGAACTGAAACACCATTAACTAAAAGAGTACCTTGAACGACGACACCCTTTCCCTTCTCCTTTGCAGTAGAAGCTCTCAAAGAAGATGGCACGGCTTTCAAAGCATATGCCTTCACAACCTGCTTTCCCTTAGCTAATTCTGGACAGCCTTTCTTCTTAGGCACAGGCTTTCCATACCTGAAGTAATTCTTCTCAGCTTTGGGATTCTTGCACTCATTAGCAAAATGACCCGTCTGCTGATAGTTAAAGCAAACTACCTCACTCTTTGGCTTCTTCTGGCCATCCTTATCTTTCTGCTGTTGCTGCTTCCTCTTCTTATTATTTTCGCCTTGTTGTGGTTTCTGAACTTCCTTGGTTGCAGCGACAACATTTGCTTCCTTAGGAAACAAGCTCTCATGGCGAACAGATTTTTCTGCAATCTTCTAGAATGAATCATCAAGATGTTCCACCAATGGTCTTCCTATGTAGGAATCCAGACCCATAACAAAATTCTCGTTCTTCTGATAGGGTATATCAATGTATGAACGAGCATATCTGGACAAGGCTTCAAAGTCAGAAACATAATCAAGCATAAAACGACCATTCTGTTTCAGCTCTATGAACTTCTTGAACGCTGAGTAGTGGGGATAAATTTTTCTTTAAACTTAGCTTGGAATTGCTCTCATGAAATTTCCTCCTCTGGAGTTTCAAGTGTAACTGAATTCCACCGTTCTATGGCCTTTCCTTGCAGCTGCCTTGATGCAAGCTTTCTCTTGGTTGCATCATCCAACCCTAAGTCTCCAAAGATACAAACACAAGAATCCATCCACCTTTGAACCTCTTCAACTGTCTCAGTTCCTTTGAATGGTTTTCCACCTAGAGATGTATAATCCTTGCATAGCTTGGCTAAATCCAAAACCCTAGGTCACTTAACACCTACATCTACCGCTGCTGCTACTGGAGCAGGAACCCTTCGCATAAATGCCTCCATTATGGCTTCAAACATGGTAGGTAGTCTGGTTCACCACCATTTCCCCTTTAAGTACCAGCTTCCCTAGAAGCGTGTCTTGATTCTCGTATACTTATTCTAAAAATGAAATTTAGGATAATTAACCACTTCCAAGAAAAATTGCTAAAGGAATACGACCGCTAATAATATATATAGTAAGCATCCAATTGAAATCTACAAATACATCTCTCATACATAATTACGTCTTTGAACTTTGGCTAAAATCGTTAACCAGAGATCTAATACTAAATGTGACGACCGCCCACAACCCCCGCACTAGACAAGAGGAGTAATGCACTGAAAAGTGTGCTGGGAATCTCTGGATGATCATCAAGGTAAAATAACACAAGTGGTACCTGTCGTAGAACTCACAGCGAAAGGATAAAATATAATAGTCAGGTAAAAATAGTGGAGCATCTTATAACAAACTTGTGAAAACTTTCACAACATCCTGAAAGGTTATCCATACATCATAGGAATATAAAAGTTTGTACATGAAGCCTCACTACAATACTCAGTGAGCAACTCAAACAATGGAAATAAAAATACTAGATAGTAGTAAATATAATACGCCAGCCTCCTGCTCGCCTTCGCACAACAGCATCGTCTTCACTAATCATTTGCCACCTACTACCTAGTCCGCCCATCCACAACCGGATGAACAACCAAAGGTAATAAGAGGAAACATAAAACCTTGAGTCAGACAATAGTCTTAGTGAGCGATAAAATAGGTATTAAACATCAACAATAAAGTATACGAGAATGGATAGATAAACATACTAATCTACCCACAACACCAGAGAAGAATTCAACCCTATCTTCCCTACAACGGACAGTGATAGCCTTTACAATAACATTTCAACCATACATCCATGTAATGCAGAACACCCATTCAATCATGGCAAAGCACTCAGGACATCCAAATAATATATTTTACGTAAACCATCCTAATCGAACTCAACATCCCTCAAGCGCAAGCCCCAGAAGCCTAAACCAATATATCAGACAAGCACCCAAGGAACATCTCCTTCGATGCTGGACAATCTACATGAGATGGTTCAAACAAGTCAATTAATCAACCATGACAGACTCTGGCTATCACCGCCAATCCTGCTTCGAAACCATCGTTAATCGTATGACTGCCATTTCCATATGTCAAGGGTTAATGGCAACCCCAGTTCTGGCATAAACTCCACACGCCTTTTAACGATACATATGTTTGTCCAACCTTGACAACTAGGCCTTTCAACGATACCCAGAGTACTCGACCTACAACCGGTCTTTTAGATGTCTCTAGTGTACCCCTGCTTTGAGCCTGCTAGAACTTACGACAACGATAATCTCTCGGCCTTCACATCTCTAGTCATCCAATCCGAAGACTTTTCACAGCCCAAGAAACCTTCTCTTTTATCCATTATCCGCCAACTCACAACCTTTGAGTTGTCACCTCATTTGCTTTTCTACACCGATCTACGAACACCTTCCAATACTTCGAATCTTCCTACTTGAATTTACTTCAAAGTCACACCATCACTGAGCCATATTACATCATTGCGTTGCGGCTAGATTTCGGGGGTTACCCTCGAAAAGTATTTTTTTCAAACTCTTTTGTTCAAATCTGGGTCGTGCCCGAAAAATATAATTTTCCAGGAATGACCCTGTGCGACCGAACGACCCCATCTTGGCACGACCGACCCCATCTCGGCATGACCGACTACCAGCTCCATCTTGGCACGTCCGACTGACCGACCCCATCATGATACGACGACCACCTGGTGCTACTCAACCATACTCAACCCGAACCATTCAGCTCGACCGACCCCAAGCCATGTTCAACCACGTTGCTTCACAAGCCCTAGCCCTGCATGCTCGACCCAACATGGTGCGACCAACCCTGTTGCTCAACCCAACATCCCCAACCGACACCAATGTGCGACCGAGCTCAATGTGCAACCGACCCCCTTTGTGTACTACACTTGTACTTTACTCTTACTTCACTTGTACCACATGCTCGACCCATAGCCTGTACAACCCCAAATCAAGTCCAATTTCGACGAAAACTTCGCCAATCGATGAAATATACTCATCTAATTCATTCAACACAACCATAAGCATGTTATGAGATCACTAATAACATGAATATGACAGTTTCATCAAAATCATACAATTTTCACAAAATCATATTAAACAAACATATGATCTAAATTGCAGATTTAACTTGCACAAACATATGAAATAGCATAGAAATTATCTGTTTAAACTTGATAAATCAGATCCTATAGTGGTTCATAAGAAAATGGACTTACCAAGCTGTAGATCTATGAGAAAATGCTTGAATTTGATGAAAAACGTGATCAAACATTTATATACTTGATTGAATCCACGTGAAAGATGCATATCACTCACCAATTCTCCAAAACAAGCTAAAAGCAATGAATTAAGATTCCAGACAGTAACGGATTTCATCCAAACTCCTTGATTCAATGAATTCTCCTTTGTGTAGATCTAGCCTCAAATGGTGTAGATCTTCGATTTCCTAAGCTTTAATGGTGGAAAGATGGAGAAATGGAGGATCCCTTAGATCTTCCAAATGAGAGAATTGGGAAAGTAAACTATTTTCCATACCTCCCACCCCTTATTTATAGCCTTCCACCAGCCTACTAACGGGCCTCTTCAAATCAGCCCATTATGGCTTAAAAATCTGAACAACAAACTGTTAACTTTAAAACGACGATTCCTTCCAAACCGCTGAGCAAATCATTAATGCAACCACTCTACAGAAATACAATCATCATTTCATTTCCAATGGAATAGGTCTCACCACCTAATTCAACATGAGTCAAAAGTTATTTCCTGTACAAGACTGACAGGGGAAAAATGATCACAAACAAAATTGGTAAAAATTATGGACATGTCTAACATTCGTATAAGCAATATATTAAAATATGAGAATAATCCAACCCTCAGGGAATAAAATAAAAATATTTTACGATCCTCCGATACGTAAAATGCGGGCTGTTACAAAAGCGAAGAACCACTTTTTTCGTAGATTTGTATCTAAGCTCTGCAATCTTGTAAAACTTATCTGTATGCGTTTATAATGTATGTTTTGGAAGAGATTAGAAGATTGGAAATTTAAGAGCTTCGCTGCTGCCTCTTGAAAATATGAATAATAGAATGGGGGTCTATCCCCTTATTTATAGGCGTAGAAATGACCCTACACTGTTAGGTTTAGTTTAATAAAGATCCGTCCATTAAATTATAATTTATATTACTCTTAACCCTAACTACCACCGACAAGGAGATCGACCGCTCTGGCCGACATGGTAGCGGTGGGGCAGGGTTTTGAAGTAATTACATTAGTGAAAATTAGGCTCACACCCCTAAAAGGTTTCAAAATTCACGTCACATCTGGTTAAACGTTCAATATAAATTACATTCCTATTTTTCGAAAAATCATCAAGAAATCACATAATTTTTTTTTACGTAAATTCATATTTAAATACAACAACTAATCGTCATCAAAATCAAGTGTTAAAACCACCAAAAAAAGCATCAGAAACAAAAAAGACAGCGAAATAACAGTATTATGCATCAAAGGATGCATATATTTGCAATATATGCATCCATTTCTGCATAAATTGTAGTTATTCATCAAACTGCACTATTTATGCAGAAATGTACGCAATTAAACTGCAATACATGCATCCTTTGATGCATTAATTCAATCCTAACCTATTTTTTCAAGCATACGTCTTTTACGCATGCATTTCTGCATATATGTGTGTGTGTATATATATATGTATATACCAATAAATGCATACATGTATGCATATTTTCGTAAGCCTTCATCCTTTTTAACTTTTATGCATACATGTATGCATTTATACAGAATACATGCATACATTTCTACAACAATTCATATCCCATGAATATTAGTTCATCATTATATGCATACATGTCAACAAATAATACATAATATATGCATACTTGTATGCATATATTGATCCAGATTTCCAATATAAAACACTGGATGAATATATGCATACATGTATGCATATATTCAGTATTTATGCCGAGATGTATGCAATTTTTTTTCCAAATTTCCTCTGGGAATATTTCCAAAAAAATTTATTTATCAGCGCATTTTTTTCTTTCGAAAGCATGTAACATGCCAAAACACGGACCCGCTTTGCATTTTAAAGTTGGGGTGGATGTCGTTTACATTTTGAAACTTTCTAAGACGTATGCCAAACTTACCCATTACAATTTTACTATATATATATATATTCTATTTTATTATTTTCCATCCGGTTTCGTAATTCGTCCATAACTTTTCATACGGACTCCGTTCGCGAAGTTCTAAACATGAAAGTTGACCAATGTGCGCCTGTTCAGTGTACATAATGAGTTGCAAGCACAAAATATGCATGCATAATGATTCTAAATCGGATCCTCCTATTTGTATGCGCTTCATTTTGAAAACACTTTTTAAAACATAATGCAAAAATCTAAAATATACTGGCACTTCTAAATGATTGCCAGTTTTTGGAAAAAAAATTCATTCACAACCATTAGACGACTATGAATAGAAGTGTGAAGCAACCAATCTTGCATCCAAACCCTATCATCCAACACGTCAACGCATCTAAATTGTCTCCTATTTATTTCTCCTAAGCCGGAAGAAGGAGATAAAGGCAAAGAAATTCAACGTTCTTTCCGCTTATAGACGTTCCAATGTCCATCATATAGTGGAATTTTACCTCAACAGCTCCAAAATACTCCAAAAATTTCCAATTATAGACTACAAAGTAGGCTTAAGACAAGTTATAAAACATAGAACGATTTAATTAATAACTCGCATGCATCGTTGATAAGGTATGAAAACAATGTTTCCATATCTAAAACAGTCTTTCCCTTGTTACCGGGAACGTTTTTTCGCATCATCATCCTATGCACTGCTAAAACATGGAAACAAATCATCTAAAATCTTCCTTATGCTTTACATATGACTACAAAAATCAAAATTTTCCGTAAAAAGTAAATATCTAGTTTAAAAATTCTTTAAAAAAATTTAAAATTCCTTTACGATATTGTTTTACTTTCGTTATCATATTTTCTTCAAAAAATAAAATTTTGGTAACGTTCTCTTTACTAAATTTAAACCATCTACTTTATACAAAATAAATGCTTAGATGTACGTTGACCAAGCATCAAAATTCATGTTTTTTCATAAATCCGATTAAAAAAAGTGAATCCAAAAATGAAAATTTTCAAAAAGGATATTATTAATATTTTCAAATATTATTTGCCAAAAAGTTTCAAAAATATGTTCACATACAATGAAGTTGGTCACGCGAAAAATCCAAAAACCGAAACCATTCACAAAACCCAAAATTAAATATTAGCTCAAAAGGAACAGGAGACAAATAATATTTTTTCCTCCTGACGAAACAACGCAAAACACGTCCTTCGCTAAAATTTGTCCACTATGGAATTATATACTTTGCAGCTTTAAAACAACTGTTAGTTATATAAGAAAATGAGACTTCATTTCTAACTCAGATACAACAAAGCGTGAATGACAAACACACATGGAATCCCATTGAGATCGTCGTGCGATTTACAGGAGTAATGACACTAACAACTACAAACACCATCACCACAACAACAAAGATAAAATGATGGAAATGGAAGAAGAAAAAAGCAAACAACAACACTTTAAAACATTGCCTATAAATAGCGAGATGTCTAGCTATGCAAATGAAGCTCAAACCATATCCACAGCCTTTGATTAGTCATATCATATAGCTAAATGCTCAATCTCATGTTGCAGAAACTGCTGGTGTTGTTGGAGGTTTCCACATCTCTATCTCTTCTAAGAGAGATTTGCGATGACAAAAGAAACATACCACATGACTGCTTTCAACGGAGATGCACCTAACATTGTGTAACGACAAAAGTGGATAGGTGAAAATACAGAAAAAACTCTGCTAAGCTGCACACAAGAACAACAAGAAGAATCAAAGATAATGTGGTACAATTTGAGGATTACGCCACCGATCAAAGAAAAGATTGATTCCCACATCATGACACAAACCTAGTCGTAATGTCCCAATTTCGAAATAATATGCTAAGTGAATCATATATATATATATGTATGTATGTATATGTATAAATATATGGGGAGTTCGAACATAGATTTCCAAACTCAAAAACCAATGTTTATGAAAATGGGATCTACTACAAAATCACCAAAGTCAACCAAACCAAAGATCATTTAAGTTCGCGTAAAACATGGTTGGCTCTAAAAATATCATCGAGATTCTCCTCTGAATACCATACAAAGGCATCTCAATTCTTCACCTTCGAAATGACGATTGCCTTCATAAAAAATCTATTCTAACAAGATATGGCTAAGGAGGATGTTCCACAAACAACTACCTACTCAAAACTTCGAAGAAAAGGACTGATGCAAACCCAACTACTACGATAAATCTCTTATCCCTACAGCAGAGAAACCTTATACTCAATCAAATCCAACTAAATGGTCCCTCTCCCTAATAATGAGACTTAAATGGCACAAGAAAGATCAGATAGTGCAATTAGGTATTATAGGCTAAATGATCGGAGAAAAGAAATTGGGTTTTGATCTTGGGGTCATAGTGGGGTGAGATCTAATGTGCAAACTAGCGTGGAAAAGGAGGAAACGAGGAACCAATAAGGAAATATAAGAAGAATATGGTTCGGATAGATGAAGAAGGATATATAAAATAAAGAAGGTTAACGAGGGAAATTTGGATGCAACTTTAATGGTTGAGTCCTAGGTTCAAGTTGTAGCAAAACTCATCAACTAGTTGACCACTCTGGGTACAATGATAAACCGTCAGCTGTTAAATGGGCTTTGGACAAGAATTGAACCTTGACTCTTTAGGGGTCGGATAAAGATGTCAATTGTCCCATGTCATCTCTTAATATTTGACTTGAATCCAAGAATACTTTTCCTCATCATGGTGGTATCATAGACCGTGGTCAAACTCCAAACCTTCTCCAAAGATTCAAAGTAGTCTCAAAAAAATGCTGCGACACATAACAAACAAACGAATTCCCGAAACAAATAAATATTTAGCTAGAAATACACAATAAAATTAAAAAGTATTTTCCACTTACCGAGCTGACAAACAACTAGAACAATTTACGAGATCAAATACCCCAAGCTAAATAGAAATTTTCCTCAGTCTTCTTTAAGAGAATTTTTTTTGAAAAACTTTTTGGTAATTAATTTTATTTTTAAATGAGGGTCTCGAAATAAAAATATATATTTAAAATTTTATATTCTAGTTTATTTTACTGACCAGAGCAACCTTTCCACGGTTTGGAATGTCGAGGTTTTAGATCCAAAAAAGGCTATTTGTGATAATTTGTATAAATCACCCAAAATATTTGAAAAGAGGAATATTAAAAATTACAAGGAACGCATAGCAATAGTTTCTTTATTTCGAGGCTTATTCCTTATCGTTTTTAAATTCCTTCTTTTTACCAAAATGGATTATTTATTAAAAGTATACAATGCCCAACAATCCAAAACATGTTTAGACTTAAATTTCTAAGATTTATTTTATTTATCCAAATCTTTATTTTTAAAACAATTACTCTGTGACGACCGCTGTAACAACCCGGAATTTTGGAACCAATATAAAATTTTTATTTTAGAAATTTTAATGGATTTTAAATATTGAAAATGGTTTATTTTAAACAATAACGACTAAAATTTATTTAAATCAAAGTTAGAACAAATATATTTATAATCGTTATAATGCAACGATGTATTTGTGGACTGGGCCAGCAGGATCCAAGGGTTCGCCAGCGTCCGAATTCTGAGATATTGCTAGAGTGTCTCGAATCGATAAGGAGATCGTCCCTAACTTTGACTCATGACGGAAACCATATTTCCAATAAGACATTACGGTTTTGATTGTAAACCCATATACGGTGACATAGTAGGATGGGGTACTATGCCGTCTAGGATTGATACATTTACTTTGAAGTATTTTAAAACTGATTAGACACTAATATTAATATTAAAATATTATTTTCTATGTATCAAGCATGTTTGATCATTATAAGATAAAACTCTATCCTCCGGTTTGCGTTGCATTGTGTGATGGGACTTGAGTCTTATAATGATTTCATTTTCTAAAAAGCATTGCGTTGTTTTGAATAAAAACTTATTAAATTTATGCACTGGTAATCCAATGGAGTAAACCCGTTCCGCGTTAGCGGCGTGGTCCTGTGATTAGCCATATTGTTAGATAAGTTAGGAAATATTTCTCATACCAGTCCCACGACTGACCCATAGTTTGTTTCACTTTGCGAACCCGGGTGGCCTCTTTTCCATATGGGTAGTCGAGTAGCTTATTTTGCAGATATATTGAGCAGGATTCTGGATCAAAGCTTAAAGCTATGTCCAGAGCATTGATAGCCTACCGCTGTGATTAGTTTATTTGTTCCGCTGCATTGTAATAAAATTATTATAAATTATCTTCCATTGTATTTTATTCGATGTACTCTGATATATTCTGTACTCTGATGTAACATTATTATAATGTTTATAAAAGTCTTCTGCTGTTTTTTCTGATGTGTTCTGTGTCCCAAGTTAGCGTATTCGGGTTTTTGAACGGTCTTAGTCGATTTTGTGATCGATTAGGTCCGGGCAAAATCTAAATCGTTAAACAATGTAATGATTTTTAGAAAAATGAATAAGACTCAATTCCCATCACACAATGCAACGCAAACCAGAGAATAGAGTTTTACCTTATAATGATCAAACATGCTTGATACGTAGAAAATAATATTTTAATATTATAATTAGTGTCTAATCAGTTTTAAAATACTTCAAAGTAAATGTATCAATCCTAGACGGCATAGTACCCCATCCTACTATGTCGCCATATATTGGTTTACAATTAAAACCGTAATGTCGTATTGGAAATTAGGTTTCCATCATGAGTCAAGGCTAGGGACTATGCACATTGACAATGATTTCATTTTCTAAAATCCATCATCCACATAAGTAAAAATGTCAGGGCTTGTAAATGCTGACACCACTTCTAGCTAGAAAGAAAAGCATGCACTCCTTGGGTCCCATGTCCCGTTTCTGACTCTTACCGAGGTATGAAGCTTGCGAAGTAACGCTATACACAAAGCTATGTCGAAATAAGTTGTGCTTTGATCATCAACCACAAGGCTCTGCTTTTCAACAAAAGCCTTGATCATTTGCATCTTGGTGTGCCACATTGACAATCCACGCCATACGATCGATAACTACCAATATATACCCTCTGAGCTCGTGCATCCCAGAGAAGGGTGTTAAGAAAGAGAATAAATTCTCCACCACCAAAAAAATATATATTAAATAGAAATCAATTTATATGTAATGAAATCCAATGTTAGACATACATCCATTTACAAGTCCATTCTGGGTTTAAACGAAACCGGAGACACCTTAATCCTCGTCGCGTATGTCCAATACGGAAGAGAGGTTCTCGCATATCCAGACAATCAACAAGTACGTCCAGATAACTACCCCTTTAACCCTTTCCTAGGAGAGACCCAGTTCAGGGCATCAGTAGTCGCCCATTCGATGTGAAGATCGCCGGTCTTCAATCACCATCTTCAATATCTTTGACTTTTAATTGTCGTAGTAATTATTCAGAATGGGTTAAACCCAGTCTTTCTGAATAACTCACGTATTTTATAGTCTAAAATCAAGAGCTATAAATACACATCATACGCCTCATTCCAATTTGGAATATTCTTTTAATAAAATATTCATATTATTAGGGAAAGGTTCCCATCAATTTTATCAAAGATAAATTCTTTTAAATTTATTCTTTAATCTTCTTTTTTAAAGATTCCTTAAAACTCCAATTTGATTTTAATGTCAAAAATCATTACTTTATGATTATTCAACTTTTAAGAAATTAATCTTGTCTTTAACAGGGTTAAAGAACCAATGTCATTTAAAACATAGTTCACGATAAACCCAAAATCAACTTCCATTAAATATGGAATTTTCATAGAAATCAAATCAATAGATAATCGATATAAATTTCCTTATCAGACCGGTAATATAAACGAAATGACGGCAAAGCCTTTTATATTCCATATATAGTAACAGTCTTCTTTTACAGAAGCCTATCTCGATTATTATCAAATCGAGTTTCCACTCAATTCCAATTTAATATATTAAATTGGAAAAAATTGACTTTGGAAATTTTCTTTTTAAATCTTAATAAGAGGTTTATAAATTCCAAATTATATTTTCACTGTTAGTTGAGTTATAGAACAAATGTCGTTTAAAACACAGTTCACAATAAACCCAATTCACATTTCATTTTATTCCAATCACAAAATATAATTGGGAACTCTAATAATCTTAATTATAAGATTTATTCTTTTCATACGGGCTTTAAGAACAGTGTTTTTTGAGACACCATCCACGACAACCCAAAATCCAATTCTTTTATTTAATTCCAATTAAATATTAATCAATTGGAAGACTTCAATAAATCTTAATTTAAAAGATTTATTCTAGTTAATAACTAGTTCATTTCAATTTTTTTTAAATCTTTTGTCCATCTAAAAATGGACATAGAAATCATCGTTTTATTCTTTATTGAATATTATTTAAAAATATTCATTATTTAAAATTATTCTTTATATAAAAAGATTCTTTATGTAAAAATATTCTTTATATTACATTATTCTTAATTTTAAAATATTCTTTATATTACTATGTTCTTTATTTTAAAGTATTCTTTATTTAAAGGATATTCTGAATCGGAATGCGACTCAATCATTTACCATATAACTTCGGTTATATAGATTTCATACATCGAATGTTTACGACAACAATGATACATAATCATTAAACAATCCATTCACATCCAAAGTGAAATTTACAACTGTGTGAGCATTAAAATGAATAAATAATGCTCATCACAGCTTGTCAATCCAACGATTGGCATACTTCTAAATATTGGGACTAGTGTATGTCAAATATCATCCCAATGCCCGTCGAGTTGAAAATGAAATCATTAGAAGACTCAAGTCCCATCACATAATGCAACACAAACCGGAGGATAGAGTTTTATCTTATAATGATCAAACATGCTTGATACGTAGAAAATAATATTTTAATAATATTATTAGTGTGTAATCAGTTTTAAAATACTTCAAAGTAAATGTATCAATCCAAGACGGCATAGTACCCCATCCTACTGTGTCGCCATATATAGGTTTACAATCAAAACCGTAATGTCGTAAATTGGGTTTCCATCATGAGTCAAGGCTAGAGACGATGTCCTTACCGATTCGAGACACTCTAGCAATGTCCCAGGACTCGGACGCTGGCGAGCCCTTGGATCCTCCAAGGTCGGTCCACAAATACTTTAGTGAATTACTTATGCCTGAACACACATTTCCTGGTCCTATTGAACCTATATTTTGGTCACTATCGACCAATATAACCGAGGCGCCTCATTCCATGATCCACATAAGTAAAATGTCAGGGCTTGCAAAACCCTAATACAACTTCTAACTAGAATGAAACACATGCACTCCTTGGGTCCCTTGTCCCGTTTCTGACTCTTACCTGGGTGTGAGAGTCGCGAGGTAATGTTATACACAAAGCTATGCCAAAGTAGGCTATGCTTTGACCATCAGCCACAAGGCTTTTCTTTTCAACAAAAGCATCGATTATTTGCATCTTGGCATGCCACATTGAAAATCCAAGCCATGCGATCGATAACTACCAATATACATAACCTCTGAGCTCGTACGTCTCAGAGAAGGGTGTTAAGCAAGAGAATAAATTCTTCGCCACCAAACAGATATATATATTAGGGAGAAATCAATATACATGGAATGAAATCTAATGTCAGACACACATCCATTTATACCGTTCTGGGTCTGAATGAAACCGGAGACACCTTATTCCTCGTCCCATATATCCAATACGGAAGAGAGGTGCTCGCTTATCCAGACAATCAACAAGTACGTCCGGACAACTACCACTTTAACCCTTTCCTAGGAGTGACCCAGTGCCGGGCATCAGTAGTCTCCCATTCGATGTGGAGATTTCCAGTCTTTAATGTCTTCGACTTTTAATCGTCGTAGTAATTATTCAGAATGGGTTAAACCCAGTCTTTCCGAATAACTCGCGTATTTTATAATAAAAAATCAGGTGCTACAAAGACACATCATACGCCCTATTCCAATTTAGAATATTCTTTTAATAAAATATTCAAATTAAAAGGGAAAGATTCCCCTCCATTTTATCAGAGACAAATTCTTTTAAATTTACTCTTTAATTTGTTTTTAAAGATTTCCCTAAAACTCTAATTTGATTTTATATCGAAAATCATTACTTTATGATTATTCAATTTTTAAGAAATTAATCTTATCTTTAAATGAGTTAAAGAACCAATGTCATTTAAAACACAGTTCACGATAAACCCAAAATCATCTTCCATTAAATATGGAATTTTCACACAAATCAAATCAATATATAATCGATATAAATTTCCGTATCTGACTAATAATATAAATGGAATAACAGCAAAGCCCTTTTAAATTCCATATATAGTAACAGTCTTCTTTTACAGAAGCCTATCCCGATTATTATCAAATCGAATTTCCACTCAATTCCAATTTAATATATTAAATGGGAAAACTTGGCTTTGGAAAATTCCTTTTTAAATCTTAATAAAAAGATTTATAAATTCTAAATCATATTTTCACTGTTAATTGGGTTAAAGAACAAATGTCGTTTAAAACACAGTTCACAATAAACCCAAAATCAACTTCCATTAAATATGGGATTTCCACAGAAATCAAATCAATATATAATCGATATAAATTTTCCTTATTAGACTAATAATATAAATGGAATAATGGCAAAGCCTGTAATGATTAGGATTTTGCCCGGACCTAATCGATCGCAAAATCGACTATGACCATTCAAAAACCTTAATGCGCTAACTCTGGGAAAACAACACATCTAAACAAATAACAAA
Organism: Allium sativum; assembly: GCA_030737875.1. NCBI lineage: Eukaryota > Viridiplantae > Streptophyta > Magnoliopsida > Asparagales > Amaryllidaceae > Allium > Allium sativum. The sequence continues at coordinate 984,259,365 of CM060922.1, read as the reverse complement.
AGACTTTTATAAACATTTCATTAATGTTGCATCAGAGTACAGAATATCGGAGTACATCGAAATAATAATACAACAGCGAAAGATAATTTACAGTGAACTTAATACAATGCAGTGGAAATAAATAAACTAGCACAGCGGAAGGCTATCAATGCTCTGGACACAGCTTTAAGCTTCGATCTAGATTCCTTCTCAATATATCTGCCAAATAAGCTACTCGACTTCCCGTTTGGAAAAGAGGACACCCGAGTTTGCAAAGTGAAAAAAACTACGGGTCATTTATGGGACTGGTATGAGAAATCTATCCTAACTTATCTAACAATATGGCTAATCACAGGACCACGCCACTAACGCGGAACGGGTTTACTCCATTGGATTACCATTGCATAAATTTAATAAGTTTTTATTCAAAACAACGCAATGCTTTTTAGAAAAATGAAACCATTATAAGACTCAAATCCCATCACACAATGCAACGCAAACCGGAGGAAAGAGTTTGACCATGCTTGATACGTAGAAAATAATATTTTAATATTATTATTAGTGTCTAATCAGTTTTAAAATACTTCAAAGTAATTGTATCAATCCTAGACGGCATAGTACCCCATCCTACTATGTAGCCATATATAGGTTTACATTCGAAAACGTAATGTCGTATTGGAAATTGCGTTTTAATCATGAGTCAAGGCTAGGAACGATCTCCTTACCGATTTCAGACACTCTAGCAATGTCCCAGGATTCAGACGCTGGCGAGCCCTTGGATCCTCCAAGGCCGGTCCACAAATACTTTAGTGGATTAGTTATGCCTGAACACACGTTTCCCGGTCCTATTGAACCTATAATTTGGTCACTATTGACCAATATAACCGAGGAGCCTTATTCCATCATCCACATAAGTAAAATGCCAGAATTTGCAAAAACCCCGATACAACTTCTAGCTAGAAAGAAAAGAAACGCATGCACTTCTTAACAAAAATGTTGTTTTTGTTTTTTTTACTTTTATCTAATTAATAAAATGTAATTTTTTTGTTTAACTTTTATCGAATTAACAAAAAAATGTAATTATTGTTTTAACCCAATTCAAAAATGTTAACAAAAATGATAATTTTTGTTTCAACAATTTAATTTTAATAAAAATGTATATTTTTGTTTCAACCTTTTTAATTGACAAAAATGTTTATTTTTGTTTAATCCTTTTTTAATGAACAAAGATGTTTCATTTTTCTTAATGAACAAAAATGTATATTTTTACAAAAATGTATATTTTTACAAAAATGTGTATTTTGTTCAACAATTCTAATTTGAAAAAATGAACATTTTTCTATTTTCTTCCATTGCATTAAAAATGTGAATTTTTAATGTAAACATGTTTTTATATTTAAAACATAAACATTCTTAATCTTTTCTACATATATGATAAACATGTGTATTTTTATGTTAACATCTTTTCATTACATATAATGATCATCTTTAATTTATAATAAAAATGTAATCTTTTATCAATCTTTCATTACATTAAAAATGTAAATTTAGTGTCTACAAACTTTTATCAAAGCTTAATCTTTTAAAATAATTCACCTTTACATCAAAAATATGATTTTTAATGTTAACATATTTTTATTCAACAATGATCATTTTAACAAATTCTATTTATTTTATCACCTCTAATTTAACAAACATGACATATTTATTTTGTCAATTCTAATTTAACAAACATGACATGTTTATTTTGTCAATTCTAATTTAACAAACATGACATATTTATTTTGTCAACGCTAATTTAACAAACATGACATATTTATTTTGTCAACTCTAATTTAACAAACATGACAAATAAAATAAGCGATATTTTATTTTCCACCAATTTCTAGTTTTCAACATGACGAATAAAAAAAAATATAATGTTTTAATTTGCAAAAATTTTCTATGTTTCATTTGTATAAATAAAAATGGGAATTTTATTTACACAACAAATTTCTATCATTAACATATACAATAAAAGAACATTTTTATTATACATACAATTCTAACAATTTCATGATTATATATACAATAAAAAGAAATATTTTTATTGTACAGACAAATTAACAATTTTCATGATTATATATATACAATACAAGAAATATTTTTATTGTACGAACAAATTAACAATTTTCATGATTATATATATCAATAAAAGAAATATTTTTATTGTATGAACAAATTAAGAATTTTCATGATTATTTATATATACAATAAAAGAAATATTTTTATTGTACAATCAATTCTTGTTGTATATAACGGTGTTGTATACACAATTATATGATTTTTGTTTGAAGATAACAAACAAATATATTTTATTTTTAATGTGTTTGTTATTGTACTGTTATATAACTTCACGGACAGGAATATAATATTTATATTTAAATAGAATACGACTGTAGAGAATTTTATATATTCACACAGTATTTTATTTAAATACAAATATTTCAACATTCAAACAGTACAAATTATATGACTCCACTATTTGTACACATTCACAGATATTAAACATGATATTGTACTTGTATATAAATTGAATACGATAGACAAATTTGTTTGAACACAATAAAATAATATTTTATTTCAATCAAATTAGTTTATTACAAATATCAGTATAATTTTCTCATTCTGTACATTTGTTCCTCACTACAACACTCACACTCAGTTGTACAAACTCTCTCATATACAGTTTCACATATAAGTCACACAACAATGGTAAGTGGCTCAACAATGAATATTCAAAGTCAAGACAAGTGCAAATCAAAATATATGTAGCATGAACTTTTTTTTAAGCAAACAGGGCAATAGTTTTTGATGCATCAGAAATTGTACAAAGAATAGGAAAATGGTAGAGCTAAGATACACTTGAATGGCAATATTTTGTCCAAAATTTGCCAAGAATTAATGCTTTCCAGAAATGAAAGATTAATCAGATTTGGAAAAATGGTTTATTGCACCATTTAAATGTTTCTAGAAATTATACAAGAGTTTCAAATCTGCACAAGCCTATTTTAAGGAACGATTTATAGTGCATATTCAATCATGCAAAAGTTCAAGTTTATTTGGCATAGTGCATATCTGAAATGTAATCAAAGCCATTTTTGCATTTGCATCTCGAGATAATGTACAATTTATGACAAGTGCAAATATAGTATACATGCAAAACGAAATTGAGAGTTTTCTTCCCTCTTTAATTCACTGGTTCAATCAGCATGGAAAAGAACTAATGATTCTTTGGCAAGAATTCATACCAAAAGAAATCAAAGAAATGACTCATGGCAATTAATAGTGTTTAATTGGTTCCATGAATTCAGCAAGAATGTTTTCGGCAAGAAATTAATCAACGTTTCAAACTTGGCATGGAGACAACTATACAATCTTTTTTGAACAAATCATGTAGTGTTTTTATTTCAGGAATGCAAGAATTCATTTTTGGCAAAACACAAGTCAGGGCAGTTTTTCAACACATGGAGAATTTTTTTTTTTTTTTTTGCAAGAGGATAAATTTCCATCTTTTTTTTTTGGTAAGAAAGAAATTCCATAGTTCAACTCACTATGAATATATTTGGCGAAAACCATTTCAGTTTTTTTTCCCCAAATATACAAAGTGGCAAGATTGGCACAAATCTTTTTTAAGTAGTGTAAATTGCATCAAGCATGCGGCGTATAAGAAAAACTGGAAAGGGCTTAATTTGCATTCTTTGCAAAGATGTATTGTGGCAAGTATTCAATCAGTGAACAACTTTTTTTTGGCAAGTGATTAATTCGTTTCTAGAAATGCATATGTGAACAAATCAGTTCATACATATATGTATGGAAAGATTTTTGAATTACAGTTTCGCAATCAATCATGTTTGTATGACATGTTTTCAAAAGGTGTGTTCACATATGAAATGCAGTGAAGCAAGAAAATCCTTTTTGGGCAAAAATTCATTTCTTTATAAACAGGCAAGAAAATGGAGCATATCAGAAATGATCAAAATCATTAATAGTGGGCCAAAAAGTTTAATCCCAGTTTTCTAATCACAGTGTATTTTGGGCAAGTGTTAAATTCATTTTTGCCCAAAGATATATGTCCAGATTTGAGCAGAACAATCTGTATATGGCATAGTAACCAATTTATGGGCGACACAAGGGACATAATCGTTTCTATCAATCACACATGGAAAACATTTATTTGTTTTCAAATTTATTTCCAGAAAATTAGTTGAGGGGCAAAGGTTTTCACATGATGGCTTCAAAAATTCATTCAGGGGCCAAAAGGGGTGTAACTCACTTTCCAAAATTGATTCAATCGCACAACAACACAGTCAATGCAGAGAATTCAAAAGAGGAAAACAAACGCATGCGCAAATCAAATCAAGGCACTAAATGAAATCAGAGTAATTTTAGTATTTCATAATCCTATAAATTCAACCAATTCATCACAGGCAAGTGAATCGAAAACCAACCCAACAATTCAAAGAGAAAATCAAAGAAATCAAACAGTAATACTCATGTATTTTCAATCATCATTATCCCAAATTGAAGCATCAAAGAGCATCCAGTTTTGAAGCTAAACAGAGAAGCAAATCAAAGAGCAATCACGATCGAATTTGATTTGGGATTTGGAAAACCCAAATTCCATTCTTAAAGTCGGCCAACATCTGTGAAGGAAGGAGCTTGCAAAGAAGAATGGGCCAGGCTCTTCTTTTTATGTTATAAAAAGGGATTTAGGGTTTATTTATTTTTTAAAATTCATTTTGTTGTATTTTTATTTGTAAACCATTCTGAACAGTTTCTAGAGTCTGTAAAATTCTAGGGGGTCCAGTTAGGGGATTAATTGGCAGTTTCTAGAGTCTGTAAAATCTAGATGGTTTTCTAGTTTCATCTATAAAACTAGACAGTTTACTAGCATCTGTAAAATTAGGGGAAATCTGGTCTAGGGGATATAGACCAGTCTAGAGTTTTGAGCGTGGGGTTAGAATAGGAGCGAGGGGTTCGCAAGTTTACATGGTCTTGTAAGCGGGATCTGTTCTATCACCTAGTAGAAACTTTAGGAATGCAGCAGTAGGCAGAGTCTTGCCGAAGCTGGGTATATCTGTGTGTGATTTATTTTCTGCACTTTTATTTCTGCTGCATTCTGTGATCTGTTTATTATTTTAATGTAACACCCCACTCCCGCTATGGTCACTCACTAAGGGAATGCCATAGCATCGGTGGAGTATTTTAGTGAATATAGAACAGAAAAATTACAACAAGACAGATATAAACAGTACTTGAAATTTAAAACATCATCTCATAACAGCGGAAGTAAAACATGTCTGGTTACATCATAAAACCAAAATAAAAGTCAAGTACAATATCCATCAAAATAAAGAAGTACATAATCCCACTCTCACACAATAGCCAAAACAAAAGAAAAGATAACTGGATAACTGGAGCTTTACATCTATCCAAGCTCCTAAAGACTGGAACAGCAATCCGATCAAGCTCCACTACTGCTAGGATCCACCGTAGGACCTGAGGGTTGGGAAAAAGATAAAAACAACGGGGTCAGACATAAGTCTGAGCGAGTCCTATAACTTTAACAATACAATCGTTAAAGTAACCAGAGAAGACATAAATTGATATACGGTAACATATAGGGATGAACGGCTATACTAAGCAGTCAACTAAACTAAGATAAAAGATAAAGACGCATCTACCCTTCCTATGGTAAATTACTAAACTGCACCACACCAGTCGTTCCTAACTTAAAGGTTGATCACTCCCCTGGACTTATAAAATTAACTTAATAGTACTTGCGTACCCCTAGGTGACCAAGTAGACGCCACGGGGCCCTACAATCCACTAGGTGTACGCACTACTCCCCATTCGATCGACTCCCTAACGTAGATACCCGTGCTGGCCCCACCGTGGGGTGTACCATTCCCCAACGTGGCAACCCGATATAATTAACGATGCACGGCTTATATCTACACGATGCAACAACGGCTTACCTACCAGCCCGGGCCCACTCACGCATATGAAGCCTGTTGGACTTGCGTTGCCACCGCTAACCCGTTTTGGCCTCTTATAATCAAGCCCAATATGCGTGTCCCGTCACTCGACATGGGTCGAGCCCACAAAGATACGTTTGGGATATTGGTTGAAATGGGCCCCCACAAGCTACCCACTTAAGCTTGTCAAATATCTAGTGTATCCCACTTAACCCTTTAATCATGTTTAATTACATGTTTCTCTTGGTTAAGTATTCTAATCGTATTTTCTATTGCCACCCAAGGCAACCCACTAGATTCCACATGCCACCCAAGGCACCCACTTAACCCCTCATGTCCCACTACATGCTATTATGGTTAAGTGTTTCTTAATTAATTAAGACCGTGATCTCCCGTAAAGACCTCCCACATTAGACGGGCTGTTATGACCGCCTGGTTAAGCCGGTAGAATCCGGGCAGTCTTACGTCATAACAGAGTCTAACCTCGTGTCTTTACCTTAATCACGTATTTAATTTATGGCCAAGACCTCTCACATTGGGCTGACATTTGTAGCAACTGGTTAAGCCGGTCGGGTCCGGGCAGTTTTACACTACAAATGAGTCCAACCTCGTGTCTTAGTCGATTAATTACACCTAATTAATCACCCCCATATTAATTATCCCTAATTAATATCAAGCTTTTCATAACATGGGTAGACCTAACTCAATAGGTAAATTCCCATGGGGTAGACCTAACTCAATAGGTAAATTCCCAACACATAGTATGGGTACACCTAACTTAATAGGCAAATTCCCATACTATGTTCCTTTATTTTATGTTATGCATAATTATATTAATTTCACACAATCTTATTAACTTATGCATTTAATTATCCCATCGTTCCCACGTAATTTTGTTCTCATGTCATAACACATATAAAAGGTGTCAACTTGCATATGCATGAACATGTTTCAAAGGTGCCATTTTGCATATTAACAAACACATAACTTGCATATGAACTTGCATAATATGTCACATAACTTGCATATAATCTTGTATAACATGTCACATAACTTGCATATAATATGTCACATAACTTACATATTCACTTGCATAATATACTTGCATATTAACCCATAGACTTGCATAATGTGTCATCATGAACTTGCATATTAACAAACATGTAACTTGCATATTAACAAACATGTAACTTGCATATTAACAAACATGTAACTTGCATATTAACAAACATGTAACTTGCATAGCATATCTTGCATATTAACATACATGTAACTTGCATATTAACAAACATGTAACTTGCATAGCATATCTTGCATATTAACGTACATGTAACTTGCATAGCATATCACCATGAACTTGCATAACATGCATATGATTACATAGCCCACAACTTGCATATTTAGCATCATGCAAACATAACATACATCATATTAAACTTGCATAAACTTACATACTCAACATGCATAAACATAAGATTAATGCTAACATCATATCATATGATTCAAGACTCATTAATCCACATACAAAACCATAAATCTCATCATATCTCATCTACTTAGTTTAACAAAAGATCATCAAAGTGATAGAAACTCACAACTAGCAATTTTGCACACCAAATGAAGAAGATTAAGATGCTAAGAAGGGATTAGGGGTTGATTAGAGAGTGATTAGCTTGCAACCCTCTTCATAAATTAGTGGAGGCCATGAGAGCTAGCATTTTGCCATAGTTTAGTTGTATGATAGATTAATGATGATTTAGGGCTAGGTTAGGGTCTTATTTATAGGATTAGGTAGTGTTTTAGGCCCTTAGATTAACCCTAGATTAGATTAGGACCCTTAGATTTCGGAACTCTCCAGAAACCAGCCCCAAGACCAGGCCCAAACCCCAAACTGGTGCACCCAACCATAGAACTCTCCAGAAACTGTGCAGGTTTTCTATCCCGACATGGGCGCACTTCACAAGTGCGCCAGTGTAATTTTGTACTGGCGCACTTCACAAGTGCGCCAGTGCATTTCTGGCCAGTTTCGGGTTTTTCTGCCTAACTTCGTTCGTCCATATCTCTTTCATACGGTACCCGTTTTACGCAAACTCGGACTCTATTTCGCGTATTTTTCCGAGACGAACGCAATGACGCAGCCCGTTTCCCCTGATTCTCTTATCTGAGATTAATTATACTTTAATCACTAACCATTAGTATTAATTGAAATTCGGGGTGTTACATTCTCCCCTACTTAAAGGATTTCGTCCTCGAAATCTCTAAGTCAAGAAGAACGTATCCTACCAACCAAACAACCATCTACTAAACCATCAACCACAAGCAACCATTATCCTTAGAAACTTCTAATGATGTATGAACATATGCAGAAAGTGTGTGTATATGTCCGTATACTAATGAAAAATCAGGCGGTCTACTGATTCAGTCGACCTCCTTAATGCAAACCATGATAGTGCCATGCATCCAATATGTATGCGAAACCCTATTGACACATACAATTTCTATATGCGTGCACAACCATACACAAAAATGCATCATCCATATGATAACACAGCCATGATACATCCATCAATCTAACTACCACATCCATTTGTGCGATATGCAACATGAAGTGACTGAGCCGATCTAGTGCCTAATGTGTGTGTATATGCATCCACGAGCAACCACTAGCAAACAATTGCATCCACATGCATCCATCAACCATAACATGTTTCAAACACATGTTTCAACCATAGGTTTTACCCTATCTAAAGGTCATAGGTACTAACGAGAGGTCATACCAAAGATAAGATATGTACTAGACAAGCGATAAAGGAGAAGTTAAAAGACATACTCTCAAAAAGAAATGGATACAAAGAACGCATCTTCGCTTCCGTCTCCCAAGTAGCATTGCTTTCGTCATCTCCCCATTGCACTTTCACTAGCTGAACTTCTCTGTTCCTCAACTTCCTAGTTTCTGACCCAAGGATGCGAGTAGGAGCTCGTCGAATCGTCGCATCACGCTCTACCTCTACATCTCTAAGCAAGCTCGGCTCTACCACCTCTGCGGTCTCATGTAAGCACTTCCTCAAATGTGATACATGGAATACATCATGAACACCACTAAGTCTGTCGGGCAACTCTACCCTATATGCCATCCGTCCAATCCTTTCCTTAATAGGAAACGGCCCAACAAACCTCGGTGCTAACTTCCCAACGGACCCAAAGCGAACAACATTTCTCAACGGAGATACTTTGACAAAAACCATGTCCCCAACCTCAAACTCAAGATCCGTCCTTCTCCGATCCGCATAAGATTTTTGCCTATCCTGCGCTGCCTTCATCCTTCTACGAATCAAATCAATCTTCTCTGAAGTCTCTCTAACCATATCTGGCCCAAGCAAGATCTCATCCGTAGATTCCCACCAACGTGTAGGAGATCGACAAGGCCTTCCATAAAGAGCTTCGAAAGGAGCCATACCAATACTGGACTGAAAGCTGTTATTATATGCGAACTCCACCAAAGGAAGATGTTCTTCCCATGTACCTCCAAAATCTAAGATACAAAGCCTCAAGAGATCTTCTAAGATACGGTTCACCCTCTCGGTCTGACCGTCCGTCTGAGGATGATATGCGGTGCTCAAACACAACTGAGTCCCTACCGCCTCTTGCAAACTTCTCCAAAACTCACTAGTGAAGATAGGATCTCGATCACTCACAATGCTGGATGGTACGCCATGCAATCTAACAATCTCTCTAACATAGACTGAAGCAAGCCATGGAGCGGTCCTCTTACTCTTCACGGGTATAAAATGGGCACTCTTGGTAAGTCTGTCTACCACAACCCAAATTCCCGTATTGCCCTTCCTCGATCTCGGTAACCCATCGATGAAATCCATCGAGACACTATCCCACTTCCATTGCGGAACTTCCAATGGGTGTAGCAACCCACCGGGTTTCCTTTGCTCCGCTTTAACTTGTTGGCATACTAAGCATCTAGCCACATACTCGGCCACATCTTTCTTCATACCGGCCCAGAAGAAAACTCTCTTCATGTCTTGGTACATTTTGTCTCCACCGGGATGAATAGTCATTCTTGAACGATGTGCATCATCCAAAATAGCCTTCTTCAAACCCTCATCTTGCGGTACACAAAGTCTACCGTCTCTATGCAACCATCCCCTATCATCTATGGTGTATCTACCCAAATGGCTGGACGACTCCCCCTTATAAGCTTCTCTACCAACTCAACCAAATGTGGGTCGTCTCGCTGAGCCTCGCCAGTCCGTCCCAAAAGAGTAGGTCTAAGCTCCAAGGATGCCAACAAACCAGGTACAAAGTCAACAGAAGGTCTGAAGTCGAACAAAGAAAGAAACTCCAAGCTTCGCCGTTCCACGAACAATGGACTCAAAGATAGCCTTTTTCTACTCAAGGCGTCTGCCACCACGTTACCCTTGCCAGGGGTATACGCTATCTCAAAATCATAGGATGCTAAGAACTCCATCCACCTTTGCTGTCTTAAATTTAAATCCTTCTGAGAGAATAAGTACTTCAATGATTTATGGTCAGTGAACAACTCGAATCTCTCACCAAGAAGATAATGGCGCCAAGACTTAAGTGCGAAAACAATCGCGGCCAACTCTAGATCATGGGTAGGGTAATTCTTCTCATGCACTCTCAATTGCCTCCCTCCATAGGCTATTACCCTTCCCTCCTGCATCAAGACTGCGCCCAATCCTGTCCCACAAGCATCGGTATAAACAACAAACGGCTTACTCCCATCTGGAAGCACTAAAACTGGAGCGGTGGTCAAAGCTCTCTTTAACCGTCGGAAAGCATCATCACAATCTACGTCCCATGAGAAAACCAGATTCTTCTTCGTCAAGCGGGTTAATATGGCTGATATCTTCACGAAGTCTTTGATGAACTTCCTATAATATCCTGCCAACCCCAAGAAACTTCTTACCTCGGTAGCATTTTTAGGAACTTTCCAATCCTGGATAGATACTATCTTTGCGGGATCCACAGCTATCCCTTCCTTAGAGACCACATGCCCTAAGAATCGCACCTCTCTTCTCCAAAAATGACATTTAGAGAATTTAGCTTTAAGACTATGTGCTCGAAGAGTCTCCAACACTTCTCTGAGATGTAAGGCATGCTCTTCTTCACTCTTGGAAAAGACCAAGATGTCATCCACAAAGACCACTACAAACTTATTCAGATACTCTCTGAACACTCTACTCATTAGATCAACAAAGTATGCAGGGGCGTTTGTCAACCCAAATGGCATCACTAGCCACTCATAAAAACCATCCGGAGTCCGGAAAGCAGTCTTCTCTATACTGTCCTCCGCCACTCTCAACTGATGAAACCCTGTAGCTAAGTCCATCTGCGAAAATACTGAGGCGCCAACCAACTGATCAAAGAGATCATCTATCCTCGGTAATGGGTGTCTATTCTTCTTCGTGAGCTTATTAAGTTCTCTATAATCCACACAAAGTCTGAGGGACCCATCCGCCTTTGTGGCAAATACTACTGGAGCTCCCCACTCTGATATACTCCGCCTTATGAACCCCTTCTCAAGCAACTCCCCTACTTGCTTATGAAGTTCTCTTCTCTCACGAGGAGCCATGTGGCGCACTGGCAAAGACACTGGTTTGGCATTATCCACCAAATAAATTCGGAAATCTATCTCCCGCTTCGGAGGCAAACCCTTCACTTCTTCAAACACATCCGGATATTCCCGGACCACTCTGACAGAACGCAAACTCTCGACCGAAGCATCGAGCGATTCAAGATAACTTAGCAAAACAGATTCCATGGGATTACAAGAGATCTCGAGAGTATTACCCAAGCGGGTCATAAGCCTGACAACTCTCCTTTCACAATCAAGAACGGCACCATTACTGGATAACCAGTCCATGCCCAAAATCAACCCATAGCCCGTGAAGCCCAATACAAAAGCATCACATCTAAACTCAACGCTAAGTATAGAAATCTTCAAACCCAAACATATCATAGACAGATATATGGAGCCCCCAATTGGGTTTGAAACAACCAAGGGATCATCAACTAGACTGGTGTCTAAGTGCAGTGACTCAACTAACGATGATGAGATAAAAGAATGCGATGCGCCAGAGTCAAACAAAGTACGTACTGGATGATCAAACAGAAAAACCAGTCTTTCAACGGAAATAGTTCTACCTCTCTGCTGAATCGGTGGAACTGAGAGAGCCTGAACTTGCCCCCCTGACTGAGGTGGTGCTATAAGAGCTTGCACCTGACCTCCTGAGGTAGACCCCGTCCTCTGCCCCTTCTTTGGGCAATCCTTCACAAGATGTCCTGCCTCACCACAATGAAAGCAACCGGTCTTCTTCTTTTTGCGACAATCCTTGCTGAGGTGGCCTGGGGTCCCACAATTGAAGCACTTCTTCTTCTTCTTCTTCCCCTTGTCACCATTGCCTTTTCCACCCTTGCCTTGTTGTTGTTGCGGTTTCTTCTGATCCCCCTTTTTCTCTGGTGCCTTAGAATTCTTATCATCCTCATGCATAAGTGCCATGTAGACAAGCTTCTCAAAGGTGGCCCCCATAGGAATGTGAGTCATAGCTATTCCTTGCAATGGTTCGTTCAAGCCTCTAACGAACCTCAAAGCCTTCTTCTCCGGTGTATTCACCAACTCTATGCCAAACCTTGCTAATTGATTGAATTTGTTGACATATTCTTTCACCGTGAGATTCCCTTGCTTCAAATTCAAGAACTTCTCCATAAACAGATTCTCTTCCGCCCTTGAGAGAAACTTAGCCCCAAACCTTTGCTTGAAATCTGCCCAAGAGTCAACAGGGCGTTCTCCATTAGTGACCTCCCACCAGAATGAGGCTTCTCCCTTCATTAACCAAGCCGCCAACTTGACTTTCTTTCCCTCTTCCACTTCAAAGATATCTAGCAACTCTTCCACTTCCTTAAGCCAATCTCTAGCCTCTACGAAAGTCTCTGAACCTAGAAAAGGTTTTCCTCCTATAGCCTTGAACTCCTTGCAAACCTTAGCAAAATTATCCACTCTAGGCTGAGGAGGAGGAGCGGTTGTCTCTGGTGTAGTAGCATTGGCTGGACCCGCAGCCGCGACCCTAGCTTCTTGTAACCTCCTATACCATAGTGGTATAACTAAACCTTCCGGGATGTTAAGATCTTCAGCCATGCTGAAACGAAAGAGGAAAGATTCAAAAAGGAGATTCCGAAAGATAACGATATGGCTATTGGGGATTATGCCTTTCTTTTTCAAAAACTTTTCTTTTAAAAGACATGTTTTTGAAAATATTTTTTTTTCAAAAATGTTCTTAGAAAATAGTTTTTCTAAAAATTTTATCTGTTCTGGTAACCTTAAGCTCTGATACCACGTGTAACACCCCACTCCCGCTATGGTCACTCACTAAGGGAATGCCATAGCATCGGTGGAGTATTTTAGTGAATATAGAACAGAAAAATTACAACAAGACAGATATAAACAGTACTTGAAATTTAAAACATCATCTCATAACAGCGGAAGTAAAACATGTCTGGTTACATCATAAAACCAAAATAAAAGTCAAGTACAATATCCATCAAAATAAAGAAGTACATAATCCCACTCTCACACAATAGCCAAAACAAAAGAAAAGATAACTGGATAACTGGAGCTTTACATCTATCCAAGCTCCTAAAGACTGGAACAACAATCCGATCAAGCTCCACTACTGCTAGGATCCACCGTAGGACCTGAGGGTTGGGAAAAAGATAAAAACAACGGGGTCAGACATAAGTCTGAGCGAGTCCTATAACTTTAACAATACAATCGTTAAAGTAACCAGAGAAGACATAAATTGATATACGGTAACATATAGGGATGAACGGCTATACTAAGCAGTCAACTAAACTAAGATAAAAGATAAAGACGCATCTACCCTTCCTAAGGTAAATTACTAAACTGCACCACACCAGTCGTTCCTAACTTAAAGGTTGATCCCTCCCCTGGACTTATAAAATTAACTTAATAGTACTTGCGTACCCCTAGGTGACCAAGTAGACGCCACGGGGCCCTACAATCCACTAGGTGTACGCACTACTCCCCATTCGATCGGCTCCCTAACGTAGATACCCGTGCTGGCCCCACCGTGGGGTGTACCATTCCCCAACGTGGCAACCCGATATAATTAACGATGCACGGCTTATATCTACACGATGCAACAACGGCTTACCTACCAGCCCGGGCCCACTCACGCATATGAAGCCCGTTGGACTTGCGTTGCCACCGCTAACCCGTTTTGGCCTCTTATAATCAAAGCCCAATATGCGTGTCCCGTCACTCGACATGGGTCGAGCCCACAAAGATACGTTTGGGATATTGGTTGAAATGGGCCCCCACAAGCTACCCACTTAAGCTTGTCAAATATCTAGTGTATCCCACTTAACCCTTTAATCATGTTTAATTACATGTTTCTCTTGGTTAAGTATTCTAATCGTATTTTCTATTGCCACCCAAGGCAACCCACTAGATTCCACATGCCACCCAAGGCACCCACTTAACCCCTCATGTCCCACTACATGCTATTATGGTTAAGTGTTTCTTAATTAATTAAGACCGTGATCTCCCGTAAAGACCTCCCACATTAGACGGGCTGTTATGACCGCCTGGTTAAGCCGGTAGAATCCGGGCAGTCTTACGTCATAACAGAGTCTAACCTCGTGTCTTTACCTTAATCACGTATTTAATTTATGGCCAAGACCTCTCACATTGGGCTGACATTTGTAGCAACTGGTTAAGCCGGTCGGGTCCGGGCAGTTTTACACTACAAATGAGTCCAACCTCGTGTCTTAGTCGATTAATTACACCTAATTAATCACCCCCATATTAATTATCCCTAATTAATATCAAGCTTTTCATAACATGGGTAGACCTAACTCAATAGGTAAATTCGCATGGGGTAGACCTAACTCAATAGGTAAATTCCCAACACATAGTATGGGTACACCTAACTTAATAGGCAAATTCCCATACTATGTTCCTTTATTTTATGTTATGCATAATTATATTAATTTCACACAATCTTATTAACTTATGCATTTAATTATCCCATCGTTCCCACGTAATTTCGTTCTCATGTCATAACACATATAAAAGGTGTCAACTTGCATATGCATGAACATGTTTCAAAGGTGCCATTTTGCATATTAACAAACACATAACTTGCATATGAACTTGCATAATATGTCACATAACTTGCATATAATCTTGTATAACATGTCACATAACTTGCATATAATATGTCACATAACTTACATATTCACTTGCATAATATACTTGCATATTAACCCATAGACTTGCATAATGTGTCATCATGAACTTGCATATTAACAAACATGTAACTTGCATATTAACAAACATGTAACTTGCATATTAACAAACATGTAACTTGCATATTAACAAACATGTAACTTGCATATTAACAAACATGTAACTTGCATAGCATATCTTGCATATTAACATACATGTAACTTGCATATTAACAAACATGTAACTTGCATAGCATATCTTGCATATTAACGTACATGTAACTTGCATAGCATATCACCATGAACTTGCATAACATGCATATGATTACATAGCCCACAACTTGCATATTTAGCATCATGCAAACATAACATACATCATATTAAACTTGCATAAACTTACATACTCAACATGCATAAACATAAGATTAATGCTAACATCATATCATATGATTCAAGACTCATTAATCCACATACAAAACCATAAATCTCATCATATCTCATCTACTTAGTTTAACAAAAGATCATCAAAGTGATAGAAACTCACAACTAGCAATTTTGCACACCAAATGAAGAAGATTAAGATGCTAAGAAGGGATTAGGGGTTGATTAGAGAGTGATTAGCTTGCAACCCTCTTCATAAATTAGTGGAGGCCATGAGAGCTAGCATTTTGCCATAGTTTAGTTGTATGATAGATTAATGATGATTTAGGGCTAGGTTAGGGTCTTATTTATAGGATTAGGTAGTGTTTTAGGCCCTTAGATTAACCCTAGATTAGATTAGGACCCTTAGATTTCGGAACTCTCCAGAAACCAGCCCCAAGACCAGGCCCAAACCCCAAACTGGTGCACCCAACCACAGAACTCTCCAGAAACTGTGCAGGTTTTCTGTCCCGACATGGGCGCACTTCACAAGTGCGCCAGTGTAATTTTGTACTGGCGCACTTCACAAGTGCGCCAGTGCATTTCTGGCCAGTTTCGGGTTTTTCTGCCTAACTTCGTTCGTCCATATCTCTTTCATACGGTACCCGTTTTACGCAAACTCGGACTCTATTTCGCGTATTTTTCCGAGACGAACGCAATGACGCAGCCCGTTTCCCCTGATTCTCTTATCTGAGATTAATTATACTTTAATCACTAACCATTAGTATTAATTGAAATTCGGGGTGTTACATTTAATATCCTGTCAGTTTTTCAATTCAGTTTAAAAACTGTGATAAACCCTATTCACCCCCCCTCTAGGGTTAATCTAGATCCAACAAGTGGTATCAGAGCAGGTTATTTCTTTAACTCTAGAGTCATGGGTCATTCTAGTTGTCAGTCCTTAGAGAGTCAGTCCAGTCGCATTCCATCTATTTTTAATGGTTCAGATTTTTCAAATTGGAAGTCAGAAATGGAATCCTTTTTAAAATCTATTAATTTTAAATGTTGGGATGTTGTTATTAATGGTTATGATAAGGAAGATAAATGTTTTAATAATCATGCTACACATATCTTATATTCCCATATTGATGATGTTCAGTATGGCTTTATCTCCAATTGTTTAACTGCGCAGGAAATATGGAATACTCTCAATACGAGGTATGGAAAAATTGACAAAAACAGCTCAAAACCCAAAAAGATCAACTCAGATTCGGATCTATGCTCGGAAGAAGAAACAGATGAAAATTCAAGTAGATCAGACGATAGAGACTCAACAGACAATGAAACTGAAAGCTTCTCATATGAAGATTTGGTTTATATGTGTACTGATTTGACAAAAATCGTTGATAAACTCCATCGTAAAAATAAATCTTTAAAATCAAAAAATCACGAGTTATATAGCAAAATTAACTATTTGGAATTAGAAGTTACAAATGTCGTGAAATTAGAAAGTTCTAACTGTGAAAGTTGTTTGATGTTGAAAACTGACGTCGTTCATCTCAATAAAAATATTCAAAGGCTTAAAGAGGAAATTTTGATTTTAAAAGATAACGAGGTTGAGTTAAAAGATTCAAACAATTCTTTGCAAAAAGAATTTAATAATTTTAAGGCCATCAAAAATTCCAAACATGAAATTGCTGAAAAAGAAAGCTTGTTGAAAAGTGATTTGATTTTAAATGAGCTTGAAAAAGAGATTGAAATTGTCAAGAAAGTTGAATTTAAAAAACAAATTAATTTTGAATCCAAGATTCTTGAATCCAAGACCAAAATCAAGTTCCTTGAAAATGAAAATTTGATTTTGAAACAGAAAGATACTGAAAAGAGAAAGATTAGCATTAATCGTTGTTCGAATCTAATGAAAGAGAATTCTGACCTTAAATCTAAAGTTCAACAACTTGAATTAACTGTAATCAAATTCTCTAGCGGAGAAAAATATTTAAATATGTTGTTGAAAAATCAACAATTTTCAAGAAATAAAAAGGGTATTGGTTTTGGAAAAGGAAATGATTTTTTGAGCTCGTGTGATTTTAAAAATCCTTCAAACTGCTTCAAGATGGGTCATTCTGAAAATTTGAATTGTGAAAATTCCAAAAGGTTTTTAAATCACAAACGAGACAAGAATTGGTTTGATAATAATCCAGTTGAACAGTTGTGGACCCCAAAAAGAAATAAAATGATTTCTGGAAAAACTAAACAAGTTTGGGTTCCTAAAGGCACAAAGATAGATTCGAATGGGATGTCATACAAACAGATTTGGGTAGCAAAAGATGTTAACATAACTGTGAGTGGTTTTACTAATTTTGTTAGACCACTCAATCCCCTAAACTGTTAGGTACCAAAGGAGGCTGAGGAACTGTTGTGCAAAAAGAAATGTGAAGCAAAGCTGTCTATACTTTTATATTATTCACAGTTTCTTCGGCCAAGATCTGATGAGTCAGAGATTCTGGTTTACACTGATTTCAGGTATGATCTCTGAACTTGTCTTTGTATATTCTCTCTGTTTTTATTTTCTGTGCTTATTCCTTCCTCTACTTCTTCTATTTTTCTTCAGTTTTTTTTGTTGATTTATCACTGCCATATTTTTTTTCTTTATGGGCTTCATTAACTTCCAATTGCAGAAGTCATGTTTTTTCTGGAAATTTGCTTCTTTTGAATAAAACTCTAATGTTTTATAATCTTTTCCAGATCTTGAATTTATTTTGTAAATATCTGCAATTGTTTTGAAGTTCTTTTCCTGTGTTCTAAATTCCTAGTAGTGTTGACGTATTCTTGTTATATCTTGAACACTGTTATTTTGAATTCTAAATTTTTGAAGATCTGAATAATTAATGAAATTTCACACATTTATGCTGTTTTGAGTTTCTTCCAATTCATTTTGGAAACGCTTAAAGTATTATACTCATTACAGTACACTGCTTCTTATCATTCGTGATAATTTCATTGATTTTCGGATTGGCTTGAATCGCAGTGATACATCTTGAATTTCACATTTATTCATGATTATTATGGTTGAAATTTGTTTTTTTGAAATCGTCTGAAATTCTAGATATTTTGAATATCACACACCACTTAATTTTGAAATTATCAATCTTGTGTGAATAATTCATTATATCTCAAAACTTAACATTGATTCAAGTGATTTCAAATAAATTTTCTTGATCACGAATATCCTTCAAATTAGATGTAAATGATCTGAATATTCTTTATACTTGTCAAAAATATTTGTGAAAATTCTTTTGAAAATATGGTCATAAATATCACTGTTATTTTATGATTATTTGATTTGAATATATGTTTGTTTAACATCATTTGAAATTATTGATTTATTGAATCTCACACATAATTTTGAATCTGAAATATAACCTGGTGTGATTGATTCGTTAAATCCTAATACTTTCACATTTCTTCAAATGATTTAAAATAAACTAAATTTTATAATCATGAATCATGGAATATATTGTTTTTGTGACCTTAAAAAAAATCGTCTGACAAGTCTGCTATGATATTGATTTTTCTGTGCTGCTCTGATACTGTTCTTTGATTACTGCTTGTCTTGGTATATACTGTCGGCTGCTTTGACAAATGTGCTAAATTTATCTGTCTTGTCTGCTTATGATCTGAGTTTGGATATCATTGTCTATAATACCTGTGTTAGCCACCCATGTCATGTTAAAATTCTTATAAATAGAGACACCATTTGGTACCAGATGTGCTAATTTTTTTTTGTATATATATTTTTATTCCCTTTTGTTCTGTATAACTCTTCATATTCCTCTTGAAATTGATTTTCAATTTTAAAATTATTTATTTTTTATTCATTCAGAAATTGAAATCAATATCCAAATTGAACTGTATTTATAATTCATCAAAATTATTATCAGATTTTGAAATTGTGATGAATTGTAACTGCAGTATATTTCACAACAAGAGGAGACCCAATTTAGATTTTCATGATGGTTGAACGTTTATTATAATATCTTTGAACTGGCAATTATTTCACGACCTTTTTCATAATCTATCATCCTTCTATCATCCATTATGATTTTATATAAATATGGAGAGTTAATATTTTTTAGAAATCCTTTTGAATAAATAGTGAAAATATTTATGATAGAAATTGGACTATGTTATTATTCAGAATTAGTGATAATTGAAAATTTTCAGTGATCCCGATACAGTCGAGCATATTTCATAATATAATTAATTTAGAAATTTATTTCACAAACCATTTCAGTACCTACCGCATTTCTATCATCCATTTTTGGTTTTACATACTGAGGAGTTTTTTTCATTTTGAAACTAAAAATAATAAAAATATAATATTCTCAAGTATTTCTCTAACCTCATTTAAAAATCCAAGCTCTGGTTATGCATGGTTATGAGATTACTTATACTTAAGGTGCAACTGATCTCATTTAAAAATCCAAGCTCTGGTTATGCGTGGTCAGTGTGCTTTTAAATGAAAAATAAAAGAAAAAGGAAATAATGTACTAAATATAAATTAATATGAATTTCTCCTTGGTATGTAAAAATCAGCCTATCAATCCATGTTCTAATCTGTGAAATGTATTAATATCTTATGACGTATTATGATTTGTTGATTGATAGCTATTGAGATTTGAGATTATACGATGTTTTCACTTAAATTGAATTATTAACTTTAGTCCAAAATCCATCACTGTTTTTTTTCTCATTTTTTTTTAAATTTTTTGGAAAATAATTGGAACTCATTTTTTAACTCTCCCCATTTATATGAATTTCATCGTAAATCCGTCATTATCCACAATGTGAAATATGCCACTAGTTCTCAGTATATTATGATTTTTGTTTGACTAAATGAGATTTATGATGACTGTTCTTTCTCTTAAGCTGAAATTATACTTTTAGTCAGTCTTTATCTATTTTTTAACTTCTGTATCCTTTTGATGATAACAAAAGGGGGAGAATGACTTGAGATTTTGATTTATGAACGAATATTTTATAAATATTTTTTATTTTTGAAATTCTATTCAAATTTATTATTTTCACTCATTCACAGTTATAGGGGGAGTTTCTGTTATAGAGGGAGCTTTCAAATAGGGGGAGTACAGTTATTCACTGTCAAACACATTTACTGTATTCAAAATCTTAATATTTGTTTGTCATCATCAAAAGGGGGAGATTGTTGTTTATAACGGTGTTGTATACACAATTATATGATTTTTGTTTGAAGATAACAAACAAATATATTTTATTTTAAATGTGTTTGTTATTGTACTGTTATATAACTTCACGGACAGGAATATAATATTTATATTTAAATAGAATACGACTGTACAGAATTTTATATATTCACACAGTGTTTTATTTAAATATAAATATTTCAACATTCAAACAGTACAAATTATATGACTCCACTATTTGTACACATTCACAGATATTAAACATGATATTGTACTTGTATATAAATTGAATACGATAGACAAATTTGTTTGAACACAATAAAATAATATTTTATTTCAATCAAATTTGTTTATTACAAATATCAGTATAATTTTCTCATTCTGTACATTTGTTCCTCACTACAACACTCACACTCAGTTGTACAAACTCTCTCATATACAGTTTCACATATAAGTCACACAGCAATGGTAAGTGGCTCAACAATGAATATTCAAAGTCAAGACAAGTGCAAATCAAATTATATGTAGCATGAACTTTTTTTTAAGCAAACAGGGCAATAGTTTTTGATGCATCAGAAATTATACAAAGAATAGGAAAATGGTAGAGCTAAGATACACTTGAATGGCAATATTTGTGTCCAAAATTTGCCAAGAATTAATGCTTTCCAGAAATGAAAGATTAATCAGATTTGAAAAAATGGTTTATTGCACCATTTAAATGTTTCTAGAAATTATACAAGAGTTTCAAATCTGCACAAGCCTATTTTAAGGAATGATTTATAGCGCATATTCAATCATGCAAAAGTTCAAGTTTATTTGGCACAGTGCATATCTGAAATGTAATCAAAGTCATTTTTGCATTTGCATCTCGAGATAATGTACAATTTATCACAAATGCAAATATAGTATACATGCAAAACGAAATTGAGAGTTTTCTTCCCTCTTTAATTCACTGGTTCAATCAGCATGGAAAAGAATTAATGATTCTTTGGCAAGAATTCATACCAAAAGAAATCAAAGAAATGACTCATGGCAATTAATAGTGTTTAATTGGTTCCATGAATTCAACAAGAATGTTTTCGGCAAGAAATTAATCAACGTTTCAAACTTGTCATGGAGACAACTATACAATCTTTTCTGAACAAATCATGTAGTGTTTTTATTTCAGGAATGCAGGAATTCATTTTTGGGAAAACACAAGTCAGGGCAGTTTTTCAACACATGGAGAATATATTTTTTTTTTGCAAGAGGATAAATTTCCATCTCTTTTTTTGGTAAGAAAGAAATTCCATAGTTCAACTCACTATGAATATATTTGGCGAAAACCATTTCAGTTTTTTTTCCCCAAATATACAAAGTGGCAAGATTGGCACAAATCTTTTCTAAGTAGTGTAAATTGCATCAAGCATGCGGCATATAAGAAAAACTGGAAAGGGCTTAATTTGCATTCTTTGCAAAGATGTATTGTGGCAAGTATTCAATCAGTGAACAACTTTTTTTTGGCAAGTGATTAATTCATTTCTAGAAATGCATATGTGAACAAATCAGTTCATACATATATGTATGGAAAGATTTTTGAATTACAGTTTCGCAGTCAATCATGTTTGTATGGCATGTTTTCAAAAGGTGTGTTCACATATGAAATGCAGTGAAGCAAGAAAATTCTTTTTGGGCAAAAATTCATTTCTTTATAAACAGACAAGAAAATGGAGCATATCAGAAATGATCAAAATCATTAATAGTGGGGCAAGAAGTTTAATCCCAGTTTTCTAATCACAGTGTATTTTGGGCAAGTGTTAAATTCATTTTTGGCCAAAGATATATGTCCAGATTTGAGCAGAATAATCTGTATATGGCATAGTAACCAATTTATGGGCGACACAAGGGACATAATCGTTTCTATCAATCACACATGGAAAACATTTATTTGTTTTCAAATTTATTTCTAGAAAATTAGTTGAGGGGCAAAGGTTTTCACATGATGGCTTCAGAAATTCATTCAGGGGCCAAAAGGGGTGTAACTCACTTTCCAAAATTGATTCAATCGCACAACAACACAGTCAATGCAGAGAATTCAAAAGAGGAAAACAAACACATGCGCAAATCAAATCAAGGCACTAAATGAAATCAGAGTAATTTTAGGATTTCATAATCCTATAAATTCAACCAATTCATCACAGGCAAGTGAATCGAAAACCAACCCAACAATTCAAAGAGAAAATCAAAGAAATCAAAACAGTAATACTCATGTATTTTCAATCATCATTATCCCAAATTGAAGCATCAAAGAGCATCCAGTTTTGAAGCTAAGCAGAGAAGCAAATCAAAGAGCA
The DNA here is from genome assembly GCA_030737875.1 of Allium sativum. Taxonomy (NCBI): domain Eukaryota; kingdom Viridiplantae; phylum Streptophyta; class Magnoliopsida; order Asparagales; family Amaryllidaceae; genus Allium; species Allium sativum. Next base: position 984,236,169 of record CM060922.1, on the reverse strand, counting down.
ATCACGATCGAATTTGATTTGAGATTTGAAAAACCCAAATTCCATTCTTAAAGTCGGCCAACATCTGTGAAGGGAGGAACTTGCAAAGAAGAATGGGCCAGGCTCTTCTTTTTATGTTATAAAAAGGGATTTAGGGTTTATTTATTTTTTAAAATTCATTTTGTTGTATTTTTATTTGTAAACCATTCTGAACAGTTTCTAGAGTCTGTAAAATTCTAGGGGGTCCAGTTAGGGGATTAATTAGCAGTTTCTAGAGTCTGTAAAATCTAGATGGTTTTCTTGTTTCATCTCTAAAACTAGACAGTTTACTAGCGTCTGTAAAACTAGGGGAAATCTGGTCTAGGGGATATAGACCAGTCTAGAGTTTTGAGCGTAGGGTTAGAATAGGAGCGAGGGGTTCGCAAGTTTACATGGTCTTGTAAGCGGGATCTGTTCTATCACCTAGTAGAAACTTTAGGAATGCAGCAGTATGCAGAGTCTTGCCGAAGCTGGGTATATCTGTGTGTGATTTATTTTCTGCACTTTTATTTCTGCTGCATTCTGTGATCTGTTTATTATTTTAATATCCTGTCAGTTTTTCAATTCAGTTTAAAAACTGTGATAAACCTTATTCACCCCCCTCTAGGGTTAATCTAGATCCAACAATTCTAGCAATTCAAATCAGATCCAATGGATCACTGCAAACAATATCAACCAATTCATATCACATACAACACACAATCGAATTTCGACAGCGTATATAAAAATTTCCAATGCAATAACAATTTATTTTAAATTTTAAATAAGAAATCTCACATTGATTTTTGTCTGATATTCCAAAGTGCTCTGTTTCGGCTCTAGTCAGTTCCGTGTTGTAGATCTCTTGCTGCGATTCCAACGGATCTAAAATCATTCGATTCCGTCTCTGTATGAAAGAGTTACGGCTATTTAATCTTTTAACACTTTAATTTCATTATTAATATGAGTAATATAATACAATTTCAAATCCACCGTCGATTTTAATCAAAGGCCTCATGCCTTGTCTTCTTCGTTATAGCCGATGCAGAGGAACCCAAAAGATCGACTTCGGACACCGCTTGCCGCCGTCCATCCCCCTCGTCGGACCCATATCCGACCAATGCAAAACCACGGCCGTCACGTCACCCTCCACCGCGTTGAACAGCAGCCGCCTCGCACCTCATCTCGGCCCTCGATTCCGTTCGAAAGTTGATGTCTTTGGACACAAAATTCCAACGCCTGAGAACACCAAACCCAATCATCATCGTTGGTTACCACCTCCTTGCCGAGCTCTTCAATTTAATCTTTGGAATCATCACGAATTAGCAAGGGGATTTGGAGATAAGTGGGATCTAACTTGGGAGAACGGTGGCCATCAAATGAACATGGCAGCGACTTTGTTATAGTAGGATTAGGGTTTGCTTAATATGGTGTATATATAATTAAATAATATATTTAATTCTTTGATTTTCAAAAAGCCCGTTAATCGTCACCGACTCCAAATCCAGCCCAGCTAATGTCTCCCCTAGCCAAATACCCCCATTCCGAACATAATGGACTAGGTTCCATCAGCCTGTTTGATTGTCTCAGCCCACTTTTCTTTAATTTAAAGTATAAAACATTTATTTATTTAATTCGATCATACATTTTAATTTACTGGGGCCACATACTGGCTCTAAAAATTCTGGAAAAATTATTTCTAGCTATGTTTTGACGATACGGTCCTACAAAATTAATTTTGTTGAATTTGGAGACCGTTTGAAAAATGGCCATTTTCAAGTCGATTAAATTTTACTGAAATTGACAAAACACATTTTCTTTTGCCACGCTCACATATTGATTCCAAAAATTATAAAAATTGGAATCTTGCAATAATTGACATTCCGGATCAAACCAAAGTGGTTTCGTCAAAAACGGTGATCGTTTGCAAAATGGCTATTTATACGGGCTATATATGATATAAAATTGATTTTTTTTGATTTGGCCATATTTAGAAAACTTATTACTGAAATAACCTAATTTTAAAACTTATTGCGACCATAGCCTGGTTTTGGTCACATCAGCCAAAATGGTTATTTTTATTTGCTCCATTTCAAATGCCACAATGTGCTCCATTTCAAATGCCGCACAAAATACAAAAATTGTGCTCCATTTGAAGTGCCGCAGTGTGCTCCATTTGAAATGGAGCAAATATAAATAACCGTTTTGGCTGATGTGACTAAAATCAGGTTACGACCGTAATAAGTTTTAAAACTAGGCCATTTCAGTAATAAGTTTCCTAAATGTGGCCAAATCAAAAAAAAATCCTATAAAATTCTATAGCGACTATTCTGAATTTTAAACTGGTCATAACTTCTGATTCTCGTTATGAAATTTCAATTTTTCAAATTCGTTGGAAAGATAATTTTAATATTTTTGGTTTTACTAAAATCCGCTTTATTTTGCATCCTGTACATTCAATCAAAGTTCAAATTCAAATTTTCAAACTACCGCGCTATTTTTAACTCCTTTTATAATTAATATAAATATATTCGTTCAAACTTCTATTTAAATAAATTTTTAGTCGTTATTATACACAATAAACCATTTTCAATTTTTAAAATCCATTCAAATTTCCAAAAGAAATTTTTTTAATTGGTTCCAAAATTATGGGTTGTTACAACCGCCCATTGCCCCTACACTAAACAAAAGGAATAATGTGCTGAAAGGTGTGCCAGGCGGCTATGAACGATTATCAAGGTATGTTACATAAATGGAACCGCCTAAACTCACCGTGCAAGGATAAAATATAATAAAACATATACAACAGGTAGTAATAGTGAAGCAGAAAACACCGAGCTTTCATAACAACTAGAAAGTAGATCCCATACACGTGGATAACAACAGTATTTTTTTTACGATTTTGCCTCGCTACGACTCTCAGAGTAGAATAACAAACAAAGGAAAAAAAGGTACTAGATAGTAGTAAAATAATACGCCCTCCTCCTGCTCGCCTCCGAACAGCGACCTCGTCCTTATTAAGTAATCACCTGTCACCTAGTCCGCCCATCCAAACAATCGGATGACCAAACCAAGGTAATAAGAGAAAACATAAAACCTTGAGTCAGATAACAGTCTTAGTGAGCGGTAAAACAGCTAACAAACTTCATCGATAAAGCATACGAGAATAGGTAAATAAACGAACTAACCTACCCAAGCAACAAAGAAGAACTCACACCCATCTTCCCCACATCCGACAGTGATAGCCTTTACAATCCATAATATCCAAGGTAACAATAATTCGTCCATGGAAATCAGAATAACCATTGATAACATTCATAGCAGCCAGATTACATAGGTCTCACACAAACAATCTTGATCAAGTTTAACAACCCTCAAGTACTATCCCTAGAGGCCAAAACCAATATCAGTCAAGCACTCAAGGAACATCTTCCGCGATTTTGGATATTCACGTGAGATGGTACAAATAGAACAACCAATCATCACGACAAAGTAATCAAACATCCACTGACTATGGCTATCACCACTTACCTTGCTTTAGAATCACCATTAGCCGTATAGCTTGCTAAACAATTTGTCGTCAATTGTCAAAGGCCATACAGCGAAACCCCGGTTCTAGCTAAAGCCTCACTCACCATACTACAAAACGTGTCTAAGCCATATGACGAAACCCAGGGTACTCGACCATATAACGAAATTGTGTAACCCCTGCTTTGAGCCTGCTAGAACCAACGACAACGATAATACCTTGGCCTTCTCATCTCTAGTCGTTATCAATCATGACTATTCATAAGCTCAAGACACTTTAGTGCAGCCACTTCACACGAACTTAATACATCCTTGATTCCTCTCCACAGTCATTGCATATGACGAACAGAGAACCAATTTACATCACTCCGTACATCCACAGTCATTACATTTGACGAACAACGAACCAATTTACATCACTCCGTACATCATTGATTAACCCATCACTGACCGATCTCTCACTAACCGAACCTTTACCGATTGATCCCTCATTGGCCGATGCCTCAATGCACTAATCCCTCCCTCGAACGATCCCTCACTCGACCAGTCCCTTACTCGACTGATCCCTCACTCGACCGATCCCTTACTCGACCAGTCCCTCACTGAATCGATCCCTTACTCGATCGATCCCTCATTAGACCGATCCCTCACTCGATTGATCCTTCACTGACTAATCCCTCACTGGACCGATCCATAGCTCGGCCATTGTAACGACCCAGAAAATCTGAACCAATTTAAAATTTTTAAATTGGCTAAAATAATGGATTTTAAATATTTAAAATAAATATTTTAAATAATGGCAATGAAAAGTGAGTTTGAATCGACCATTGAAAACGAATATAATTAATTATAATTATAAACAAGGCCTGAAATGGCGCTGCAGTTTCAAAAATTGAATTCAAACTTTGTCGGACTGTACCGGGTGCAAAAAAAAACGGATTTTAGCGAAACCAGAAATATTTAAATCTGTTAGTGAATACCTTTCTAACGAATTTGAAAAATCGAAATTTCATACCGGAAAGCAAAAGTTATGGCCGAATGAATTTTCAGAAAGGTCGCTTTGGAATTTATATAGCCCGTGAAATTGGCCATTTTGCATACGACCTCGGAATTCGACAAAACCACTTTTGTTGGACCCGGGATGTGAAGTTATTGCTAGGTTTCAAATTTCATAATTTTTGAAGCTAGTATGTGAGCGTGGCAAAGGAAAATGTGTTTAGGTCAATTAGAGTTAAATTGGATCGACCAAAAATGGGCCTTTTTGCAAACGGTCTCAGAATTTGACGAAACTAGTTTTGTTGGGACTGTATCGTCAAAACATAGCTAGATTTATTTTTCTGGAATTTTTCGAATTAGTCTGTGGCCCTGGCAAATTGAAATGTACGTTCAAATTGAATATTGAATGTTTTATATTTTAATTTGAATGGAAACTGACTTAAACAGTCGAATGGGCCTTCGAAACATAGCCCATTGTGTTCGGAATGGGGGTTAAATGCTAGGGACGACAGTCATTGGGTTTGAATTGGTGTTCGTATGCGAAGAGGGGTATTTTCGGATTTTTGAAATAAATAAATAAATAAAAAATGAGCCGGCCAATCACAATTCATCTTCCACCTCGCTCAAGCCCGTAACCCCCCTGCGCGAGACGGAAATGAGTTCAAATCTTCCAGGAGAGATTTCTCTCTCGTTTCTCAAAGAAATCAAGTGATTCCAGATCCATTTTAAAGCTCTTCTTCCCCTCTTTAAATCCATACCAAGTTTGAATATTTTCATTGAGAGTGGAGAGAGAATCGAGCTCGAGAAGGTCAGCACTTTGGGGCACCGTCGTGGCCACTGGGCCCCACCGAACCGGCCGCCTCCACCCGCCGTTCAGGCGCCTTCCAGCCCTCTTCGACACCGTATGACCCGATTCCCCTATCGCGCAACAGTTTGGTCGAAAGATCAAACCCTAGTTTCGAACCAGGTTTGAAAACTAACGGCTGCTCTATATTTTCAACTGTTTTTTCACTTTTAAGTGTTGCAAATTTTGAAAAATCATATCTTTTTGCTTTGTGGTCGAAATTCAGTGAAACAAGAGACAGTGCACCCGTGTGGACGCCTTTTACATTTTAGAAGAGACCGCATATTTTTCTGAGCCTTCTGCTATTTTTGGTGGAGTGGAACCCAATGTGAGATTTCTAATATTATAAACAATATGGAAAACGACGATGTATAAATTATATAGTCGATGTATGAGTTATATAAGCGTTGTACACCTCTTGTATAAGCGTTGTATAAGTTGTATGTTCGATGTATAAGTTATATATGCGTTGTAAAAATTATATATGTGTTGAAATAGAAGTGAATTGCTATATATATATATATATATATATATATATATATATATATATATATACGCCCCTCGTCCACAAACCATGGATGATTTTTATTGGTTGTGATTGGTGTGAAAATTCATTGATAGCGAATGATTGTTTGGGATTGTTTGTGGTTGATATTGATTGATTGTGGTTGAAAAATACCCATTTGTGGTTGAGAAATATTTGGTTGAAACCACATAGGATTAGTTTGTGGAAATGAAATAAATATATACATGCCGCCTGCGTGCGAACTAGATGCATGTTCTCCATTGTCAAAAACCACGAGGTTTTAGGGTAGAGCGAGGAGCCGTACTAGGGACGGTCCCGGTTTTAACTACCCTGCCGTTATGCTGCCGAAATTTTGAATAATATTCATGTGTTTGAATTATTCTCATTTGCTGAAACCATATCTATTCATTGAATAGAAAACCTTCATGTGTTGAATCGATATTCATTCGTTGATTAGAAATTCATGTGTTGAATGGTATTCGTGTTTTAAAATATAAATATCACATTTTTATCTATATATAGAAACTATAGAAAACCTTCATGTGTTGAATCGATATTCATTCGTTGAATAGAAATTCATGTGTTGAATGGTATTCATATTTTGAAATAAATTGTTTCATAATAAAAAATCACCTTTTATAAACTATATGGACTATGTAAAATAATCCTGTTTTGAAATAAATTGTTTTACAATAAAAATCCTATTTTTATCACCTATATAGACTATATAAAATAATAGTGTTTCGAAATAAATTGTTTTACAATATAAAAATCACATTTTTATTATACACATGAATTGTTGAAATGTGAAGTGTTAAAAATAGCAACTCGTTGTTGAATGGAAAATGATAAGTGATAAGAACTGTATATATGTACATGCATATTTATTGAACAGGTTATAGCAAAGGGGCTAGAGAAGAGGAATAAAATTTTGTGCCCGACAAATAGTTACACATTTACTGTTTTGTTTGGGTGATGATTTTATGAGCCTGTTGGCTAGCCGCTTGGCTTTTTCTTTTTCTTTTTGACATGAGACGCTCGTATGGCTATTTGGGAATTTTTCCAGCCCCTCCCATACAAAGGAGGTTATGGCGAAATTTTCCAAAATTTAAAGGCGTTAGTGAAATATTTGAAGTGAAAACGATATTAAAATTGTTGAATGAACTATATTTATATAAATATAAATAATATTAAAACGAAACATGGCCGTGCAGTTCATGTTTTGAAACCGTGATTTCAAACAACTAGTGCGGGAAATCCGACCATTGGATTTTCCCGAAACCGCAACCGTTGGGTTCGCCTTGGAAATATCTTTCCAACGGCACCAACTTTGTAAAAATCAAACGGTTGGATTGTCTGGAATGTTTAATTCAAATCTGAAGAAAAACAGCGCCAGAATCAATTATATTTATATATATATATATATAACTATATTTAATCGAATAACGACGCTGCAGTTCGTATTTTGAAATCGAAACTTCAAACGAGTATACCGGGAGATCCGATCGTAGGATTTTGCCGAAACTGGAACCGTTGGATTCGTTTTGAAAAGATCTTTCTAATGATGTAAATTTTGTGAAGATCCAACGGTTAGATTTTCAGATATGTGTAAATCAAATCTGAAGAAAAACAGCGCCACGGTCGCATTATGGCCCGAAGCGTCGTTTTGAATAAATTGGCTATTTTAAAATAAATAAAAATAGCAATAAATAGTTAGAAAGTATTATAAACAATATGGATGTGATTTAGAAATTAACTGAAGGTTGGCTAAGTCGAATGGTTTCCTGGGTGTTGATCTGATGTTGGTTTCGGCCTTCGGGGTTAATATTTGAGAAATCGTTCTCTTACTGATTGACGGTTGGTGGCTAATGAATTGAAATGATGCGTGTATATGTTAGTGTTGCACTTGTTTATTATATACGCGAGTTGCTCAGAAAGACCGGGTTTACCCCATTCTGAATAACCAAATCGACGATAAGAAATCGAAGATGAAGACGGTGGTCGAAGACCGGAGATCTTCACCTCGTTTGGATGGTAACCGAGGTCCTGATTGGGAGGCATCCCGAAATATGGATAATGAGTGGTGATCGTCCCGACGTACATGGTGATCGATGGGTTTGCGAGGTATTTAGTGCCTCCGGTTTCGTTCAGACCCAGAACGGACTTGTAAATGGACTGTGTGTCTGACATTGGATTTTATTCTATGTTGATTGATCTCTATTAAATATACATCTGTTCGGCGGTGGAGAATTTATTCTTTTGCTTAACGCCCTTCTCTGAAACGCACGAGCTCAGAGGTTGTATATCGATGGACATCAGTCGCATGGCATGAATTGGCTGTGTGGCATGCTAAGATGCAGTGATCCGGGCTTCTGTTGAAAAGCAAAGTCTTGTGGTGATTATCAAAGCACCGCCTATGTGGCGTAGCTTTGTGTATAACGTAAAATCGCGAGCCTCACACCTCGGTATGAACCAGAAACGGGAGAGGACATCAGGGAGGGCCTGCGTTTCTTTCTAGCTAGGGTGGTGTCAGTGACCTACCAGCCTTGACATTTATATACTTTTCACCTGTGTGGTTGTTGCTGTTGCGAGGCGCTTCGGTTAGATCGGACGATCCGGGTCCGATGGAGCCATTCGTTGGCTCATTTACACCCCAAAGGGTGGGGAAACACAGTGTTCAGGAATTTTAATCCACATCGGTGGACCGGCCCTGACGATCCTAGGGCCCACCTGAGTCTGGGTCCTGAGGGGCGGGCTAGAGCGTCTTGAAGTCGGTAAGGACTATCTTTTGCCTTGGTTCATGACGGAAATCCAATTTCCAAATACGTGACTGTGCGGTTTTGATTGTATATATATATATATATATATATATATATATATATATATATATATATATATATATATATATGGCGACATGATATATGGTACCCATGCCGTCTATGATTGATAGTTATGATTTGAAATTGTTTTCAAAACATATAAACACTAGCAATAATATCAAATGCCTTTGTTTTATTCGTATCAAGCATATTTTGGCCGTTATAAGGTAAAAACTCTATCCTCCGGTTTGCGTTGCATTGTGTGATGGGAACTGAGTCTTATAATGGCTTCATTTTTATAAAAAGCATAGCGATGTTTAAAAGAAAGATTTGTTTTAAAGCACTGGTAATCCAATGGAGTAAACCCGTTCCACGAAAGTGGCGTGGTCCGGTGATTAGCCATATTATAAATGTGTTGAGTAGATTTCTCATACCAGTCCCATGACTGACTCGTAGTTTGTTTCACTTTCAAACTCGGGTGCCCCTTTTTCTACACGGGCAACCTTGTATTCAGGTTTAGCTGGTTCTTTCTGGATAGCTGAAGTTGAAGATGGATTCTATCATTTATCTCTTTTTATGCTGTTCAGCTCCTATTGTACATATTTTGTTTGTTTTCCGCTGTAGACATTTATGTACAGCTGAACTGTATTTGTACTAAGTAAGATCCTGTATACTATGTAACTCTGATGATTACTTTTATCCAGTATATTGTATTGTTCATTATCTGGTGTATTTATTTAATTTTGTCCTGCTATTATCTGTTTCTTTGTTATATTCCAAAGATTACCCTTGTCTCCGTCAGAACGAGATTTGGGGTCATCACAACGTGGTATCAGAGCTTTGGTTAAGCTTAGTTCTGAAATATAACATTTGAACGAGCTCGTCAGAAATAGAACCAGTAGTGTTCTAGGACGGGTAACTCTGATGATTACTTTTATCCAGTATATTCTATTGTTCATTTTCTGGTGTATTTATTTAATTTTGTTCTGTTATTATTTGCTTCTGTGTTATATTCCACGGATTACCCTTGCCACCGTCAGTACGGGGTTTGGGGTCATCTCAGCCGATCCCTCACTGACCGATCCCTCCCTCGACCGATCCCTCACTCGACCGATCCCTCACTGGACTGATCCCTCGCTCAATCGATATCTCACTCGACATGCACGACCGGACATGTAGGACCAGAAATGTAGGACCAGACATGTGCAACCCAAAATGTAGGACCAGACATATGCCACCCAATATGTAGGACCAGAAGCGTGCGACTAGACACATATGACCAGAAGCGTATGACCGGACACGTGTGACCAGGAGCGGCGACCAGAAGTGTGTGACCAGGAACGTGCAAACAAAAACGTGTGACCAGAAGCATGCAACCAGACACGTGTGACCAGAAGCGTGCGACAAGACACGTGTAACCAGAAGCGTGCGACCAGATACCTGCACAGCTCCAATTCAAGCCCAATTTCGACCAAAACTTTACCAATCGACTATCTCGATGAAATCTACTCATCCAATTCATCAATTACAACGAAAATATGTTATGAAACCACTATCAATATGAATATGACGATTCTTCACCAAAATTATGTATACCACTCCAAAATTAAGGTAAATGAACATATGAGCAAAAACTATAGATCTAACTTACATAATCATATGTAATAGCATAGAAATTATCGGTTTTAACTTAATAAATCAGATCCTAAGGTGATTCATATGAAATAGGACTTACCATGATGCAGATCTATGCAAAACAACTAGATATACTTCCATGTGAGAGATGCAAATCACTCACTGATTCTCCAAAACAAGCTAAAATGATAGAAACACAAATCTGAACAGCAAGCATTTTGCATCAATCCCCTTGATCCGATGAATCCTTGCTTCAAATGATTTAGATCTAGCCTCCAATGCTGTAGATATATGATTTCCCTCCTTAGATTTGGATTTTTAATGGTGGAAAGGTGTTAGAGGAAGGAGAAGCACAAGGCCTCCAAACGAGAGAATGGGGGAAGTAACCTATTCTCCATACCCCTCACCCCCTATTTATAGTTTCCACTAACCCGCTAATGGGCTTACCCAATTCAGCCCATTAAGCTCTCCAAACCTGAACAACCATCAAAAAAAACTTAAAACAGCGATTTCTCCCAAATCGTTGAGCCAAATCCTTACTGTAACCACTCTACGGAAAGGAAAACATCAATACCTTTCCAGTGGCACATGTCTCATCCTCTAATTCAACCCGAGTCAAAAATTATGCCATGTACAACACTGACAGGGGCAAAATGGTCACAAACAAAATCGATAAAAATTACGGACATGTCTCACATCCCCATAAGCAACATATCAAAAAATGAGAATGATCCAACCCTCAGGGAAATAAAATAGAAATATTTTATGATCTTCCGATATGTAAAATGCAGGGTGTTACATTCCCCCCCCCCCTCTTAAGGATTTCACCCCCGAAATTCCAAGCAAACACAAGAAATCACAACAATTCTGCATGCCTATCATCCACGAGAAACCAATTCTATCATCCAAACTAGCAACCAACAATCCAGGCATCCATATCCCTATCCTAGCACGCAAAATCCTAAAGATAACAACAATAACACAATAACAATAATAGCAACAATAACAACAAGTTATAGTGATGTAATGATGACGCGATATTAATGGGTCATACGGACGAAAGAATTATAAATGGGTCTTCTTCATATTCTCTTCCGTTTCCCATGTCCAATCGTCGCCATCCCTACTCTACTGCCTTGACTAACTTAACCATCTTCCTCTTAAGTTGTTTGATGTCGTTTACCACAACACAAAGTGTCTTACGGGGTCTTGTAACCACGACCTTGACTTCTAGGCTTTCGTATTGTTCCGGAGATGCTACCACATCTGGATCATGCACACATTTCGTAAAAATGATTCATGAAAAGCATTATGCACACACTACATCTTCTCGAGTAACTCTAATCTACATGTGAGCTTTCCAATTCACCTTGATCTGAAATCAAACCTTGCCAAATACTGGAGGCTTTCCCATTTCAAAAACATTGTTCCCAAACTTGCGTGTCTTTGACACACTATCCTTTGCCACCCTCAACTGGCGAAATCCCGTTGCAAAATCCATCTGAGAACACACTTTGGCTTCGTGAAGCTGATCGAATAAGTCATCTATTCTCGGCAACAGATACTTGTTCTTATTAGTCACCTTGTTCAGCTCACGATAGTCCACACATAATCTCAACGAGCCATCTGCCTTGGTGGCAAACACGACTGGTGTACCCCATTCAAATACACGTCTTCGAATGAATCCGTTTTCCCGAAAGGTCTCGAACTTGCACCTCCAACTCTCGTTTTTCCTTAGGCGCCATCCACTTAAGAGGCATAACGATTGTTCTAGCACCCTTGACCAAATCGATCCTAAAATCGATCTTATGATGCAGCGGCAACCATTTGACCTCGTCAAAGACGTCCTCATACTCATTAGCGATCAACACAGATGAAAAGTCTTCTTGTGGAATCATAAGTGAATATAGATAGCTAACGAAGACACCCTCTTCGCGCTTACATCTTATCAACACCTTTCACCCTTCCACATCACCGACTCTCAAGCTTCTCGCAGTTCACCCTTGCGCATACCTCTTCAGCCAATCCATGCCCAAGATGATCTCAAACCCAGTGAACTTAAGAACAAAACAATCACACACAAAAGAGCAATCATGACTCGATAACACTAGACCACACACAACATGCAAAACTAGACAAACCCTTAACTGGATTAGTCAAGATAAATGGTCTATCACAAATCTCGGGTTCCAAACTCAAGCGGCACACAATCTCATTGCACATGAATGATACGATGCTCTAGTAGCAAACAAAACTCGAACTGAAACACCATCAACTGAAAGAGTACCTTACACGACGACACCCTTTCCTTTCTCCTTTGCAGTAGGAGCTCTCGAAGAAGATGGTATGGCTTCCAAATCATAAGCCTTCACAATCTGCTTGTCCCTAGCTGATCCCGGACAATCCTTCTTCTCATGTCGGGGCTTTCCACACTTAAAGAACTTCTTGTCAGTTTTGGGATTCTTGCACTCACTAGAGAAATGGCCCTTCTGCCAGTAGTAAAAGCAAGTCACATCTCCCTTCTGCTTCTTCTGGCCATCCTTTTCCTTCTGCTGTTGTTACTTCCTCTTTTCATTATTATTACCGCCATGTTGTTGTTTCTAAGCTTCCTTGGATGCAACAGCAACAACTTCCTCTTTCAGAAACAAGCTCTCTTGTCTCACACCTTTTTCCACAAGCCTCTCAAATGAATCTTCAAGATGTTCCACCAATGGTCTTCTGTCCAGACCCATAACAAACTTCTCGTTCTTATGATAGGGTGTATCAATGTATGAACGAGCATATCTGGACAAGGCTTCAAAGTCAGAAATGTAATCCAACACTGGTCTGCCATTCTGCTTCAGCTCTACAAAATTCTTGAAGAGAATGGATTTTTGAGCTATGGAAATAAATTTTGCTTCAAACTTAGCTTGGAATTGCTCCCATGAAATCTCATCCTCTTGAGTTTCAAGTGTAACTGAATTCCACCAATCCATGGCCATGTCTTGCAGCTGCCTTGATGCAAGCTTTCTCTTAGTTGCATCTCCCAAATTCTAGTTTCTAAAGATACGAACAAAAGAATCCATCCATCTCTCAACCTCCTCGGCTGGCTCAGCCCCTTTATATGGTTTTCCTCTTAGAGATGTATAATATTTGCATAGCTTCGCAAAATCCTCAACCCTAGGCAACTGAACACCTACATCTATAATAGCTGTCATTGGAGCGGGCACCCTTCGCATGAATGCCTCCATCATGGCTTCAAACATGGTAGGTAATCTGGTTCACTGCGATTTCCCGCTACAATATTAGCTTCCCTAGCAGCGTGTCTTGATGCTCGTCTACTCATTCTCAATCTGAAAACTTGAATGATTAGTCCATATATGAGATAACAATAGGAATAAAATTTGAATCCTATTACACACTATTATATAGTATACATCCATCAAAATCTACAAAACGTCTCTCATACGTGATTACATCCTTGAACTCTGGCTAAAATCATTCATCAGAGCTCTGATACCAAATGTGATGACCGCCCATTGCCTCTGTACTAAACAAGAGGAATAATGCGCTGAAAGGTATGGCAGGCAGCTATGGATGATCATCAAGGTATGATACATAAACGGTACCTATCGTAAACTCACAATGCAAGGATAAAATATAGTAAAACATATACAACAGGTAGTAATAGTGAAGCAGAAAACACCGAACTTTCATAACAACTACAAAGTAGATCCCATACACGTGGATAACAATAGTAGTGTTTGTACAATTTTGCCACACTACAATGCTCGGAGTAGAATAACAAACAGCGGAAAAACAAAGGTACTATATAGTAGTAAAATAATACGTTAGCCTCCTACTCGCCTCCGAATAACAACCTTGTCCTTACTAAGTAATCACCTGTCACCTAGTCTGCCCATCCAAACAATCGGATGAACAACCTAAGGTAATAAGAGGAAACATAAAACCTTGAGTCAGACAACAGTCTTAGTGAGCGGTAAAACAACTAACAAACTTCATCAATAAAGTATATGCGAATAGGTGGATAAACGAACTAATCTACCTAAGTACCAGAGAAGAACTCACACCCGTCTTCCCCACATCTGACAGTGATAGCCTTTACAATCCATAAGATCCAAATTAACAACAATTCGTCCATGTAAATCAGAACAACCATTGATAACATTCATAGCATCCAGATTACATAGGTCTCCCACAGATAATCCTAATTGAGTTTAACATCCCTCAAGTACTATCCCCAGAAGCCTAAACCAATATCAGTAATGCAATCAATGAACATATTCCTCGACTTTGGATAATCCACGTGAGATGGTACAAAAAGAACGACCAATCATCACGACTAAGCATTCAGACATCCATGACTGACTCTGGCTATCACCGCCAACCTTGCTTTGGAACCATCCTTAGTCGTATGACTGGCTAAACAATTTGCCGTCAACTGTCAAGGGCTATACAGTGAAACCCCGGTTCTAGCTAAAGCCCCACACACCATACGACGAAATGTGTCTAAACCATACGACGAACCCACGGTACTCGACCATACAACGAAATAGTGTAACCCCTGCTTTAAACCCGCTAGAACCTACGACAATGATAATTCCTCGGTCTTCTAATCTCTAGTTGTTATCAATCACGACTATTCATAAGCTCAGAACAATTTAGAGCAACCACTTCACACGAACTTAATACATCCTTTAGTCGTCTCCACATTCATTGCATACAACGACAACGAACCAATTTACATCACTCCGAACATCCTCATCTGGACTCTTGTCAAAGCCATATAATTTCTCATGAACCGACAACATCATTGATTAACCCATCACTGACCGATCCCTCACTAGCAGATCCTTCACAGACCGATCCCTCGCTTGACTGATCCCTCACTCGACCGATCCCTCACTCGACCAATCCCTCACTGGACTGAACTCTTGCTCGACGATCCCTCGCTCAACCGATCCCTCGCTCGATCGATCCCTCACTGACCAATCCCTCACTAGACCGATCCTTCTCTCGACCGATCCCTCGCTCGACCGATCCCCCATTGGACCGATCTCTCAATCGACATGCACGACCAGACATGTAGGACCAGAAATGTAGGACCAGACATGTGCTACCCAAAATGTAGGACCAGAAGTGCGCAACCAGACATGTATGACCAGAAGCGTGCGATCGGACAAGTGTGACCAGGAGCGGTGACCAAAAGCGTGTGACCAGGAGCGTGTGACCAGACACGTGTGACCAAAAGCGTGCGACTAGACATGTGTGACCAGAAGCGTGCAACCAGACACCTGTGACCAGAAGCTTGCGACTAGAAACCTGCACAGCTCCAATTCAACCCCAATTTCAACCAAAACTTTACCAAAAGACTATCTCGATGAAATTTATTCCTCCAATTCATTAGTTACAACCAAAACATGTTATGAAACCACTATCAACATTAATATGACGATTCTTCAACAAAATTATGCAAACGACTCCAAAATCATGGTAAATGAACATATGAGAAAAAACTATAGATCTAACTTACATAATCATATGTAATAACATAGAAATTATCGGTTTTAATTTACTAAATCAGATCCTAAGGTGACTCATATGAAATAGGACTTACCATGATGTAGATCTATGAAAAACAACTATAATTTAATGAAAAACATGACCAAACATTCATATACTTCATTGAATCCATGTGAAAGATGCAAATCACTCACCGATTCTCCAAAACAAGCTAAAATGATAGAAATACAAATCCGAACAGCAAGCACTTCGCACCAATCCCCTTGATTCGATGAATCCTTGCTTTAAATGATGTAGATCTAGCCTTCAATGGTGTAGATCTATGATTTCCCTACTTAAATTTGGATTTTTAATGGTCGAAAGATGTTAGAGGAAGAAGCACAAGGCCTCCAAATGAGAGATTGGGAGAAGTAACCTATTCTCCATACCCCTCACCCCCTATTTATAGTTTCCACTAACTCACTAATGGTCTTACCCAATTCAACCCATTAGGCTCTCCAAACCTGAACAACCATCTGAAAAACCTTAAAATAACGGTTTTCCCCAAACCGTTGAGCCAAATCCTTAATGTAACTACTCTACGAAAAGGCAAACATCAATACCTTTCCAATGGCATAGGTCTCATCCCCTAATTTGACTCGAGTCAAAAATTATGCCATGTACAAAACTGACAGGGGCAAAATGATCACAAACAAAATCGGTAAAAATTATGGACATGTCTCACATCCCTATAAGCAACATGTCAAAAGATGAGAATGATCCAACCCTCTGGGAAAAAATATATTTTATGATCTTCCAATATGTAAAATGCGGGTTGTTACATACTCGAAAACCATACTTTGAAATTTCTAAGACCTCTTTTTTATTCCTAAAATAATTTCAAAAATTGAAATCTACCCGAATATATAAGACTAAGGACTCAAACGAATAATCTTATCAAAAGAATATATGGATTTATGAACGAATATGTTCCATAATTTTATTTCCAAACTTTAACAACACATTAATGTGAATTTTCCATTTCAAGACTAAGAAAAAGACATCCACTAGAACTCCCAACGAAACAAAAAACAAGAAAATGCGACTATCTCAGTTGAAGCTAGCTTTTCATCTAGTCATCAAGCTCAAATCCTCGGGATTCACCATATGTCGTCCACATGCTCTTCAAACCAAAATTGCGAAATGCGCCATGAGGTAAATCGGGTTTGATCGAATACTTGAACTTATAATACCACTAACTCCTAGTTGTTTAAAGCCTAGCTCAATCAAATAGGCCCATGAATATCTTACCGTCGAAGTAATTTAAAGTTGAGTAGGAAAGACGAAAGAAAACAGAAAAGAAATTTGAATACTTTCCATCACTAATCCTAACTTATTTATTCCTCTGATCGTCTAAACCTAAACTCTGATACCAAATGTAACACCCTACACTTTTCTGAGTATGAAACTCAAACCCATCAAAGCATGAAGAGTATGTATTTTGTACCTGCAAATAATAAGCACGAGCATAATCAGTGTAAAATAAAACTAACTCTTAGTGGAAATAGAATATGATATCTAATACCGACTGAGGCTACTACCTCAAAGAATATCGCCACATCGATATCAAGCATGAGAGAATGAGAATCGAAAACCAAACTGAACACCAATTAAGACCTGTCTTCCTTAAGCTAAATTGAGAGTTGTTGTGTGAAGGGAGTCAGAATAACAAGTCCTGGTGAGTAAAAAAATGTACAACACTTTCTATAGTACACAAATGTATCCCATTTGGTCAGAACCAAGACATATGTCTAACAAGGCTAGTAATTATAGCATAACCTTTTAAATATTTACGCACGATGATTAACTATCGTAGTCAAGGTAGTATCCCAAACACAACTGAGACAGAACATTTACGCATAAGTATGAAGCCTTTAAACCACCATTCAACTTAACTACCAAAGATTACGAGGTGGGCTCCCAACTACTCGCTATCCCATATGGGGGTTAAATATTTTTGTATAGCCACTTATGACCTCACTACCAACATAAGATAAGGGTGGATCCTTTTGATCACTTAAGACCCAAGGCAGACCTATCAATCACTTAATACCTTATTCAGTGGTTTACTCTACACTAATATAAATTAGAGGACACTAGCTACTAAATCTTACTAATTTAAGGCTTCTTTCATTCGTGCATATACCCATACCCTGTAGAAGATGAGAGATAGTAAGCAGTCACTTATTACCTACATGATAGGTAGATGACATCTCGTTATTTATGACCTTCCCTCAGCCGACCTCCATGTTACTGTTTAGCTGGCCTTATTAGATAAACCCTATCACTTACTACTTCCTGCAGAATAAGGCGATCTATGGTACCTTAGTAGTGGCCATTTAATCCCTAATCTCAAGGCCGACTCTTACCCCAGTCCCATACTACCTAGAGGAAGCGGACCAACTTTGGATTACAAAGCTCATACCCAAAAGCCATTTAATACTTCTTGTTTATGGGGAGGTGAGCTATACGATCACTAAATGCCCTTTAAAGGATGAATCTAACTACTTAATATCTTTATTCCGAAGCAGGCTTATGCTTATAAATTATTTCACCATTAAGGTTTCCTCTTTTAGGTGAGAGGCGCGTCCTACATCCACTTAATACCTTGCTCTTGAAATAAACCTCATTTGAGGAAATAATCCTTGCTACGTAATTAACTATTATCATGAGGATGCTGTGGTTAATGATATCTCACATCAGTTGTACATATATCCGACTATTGGAAAGTGCAGACTTTTGATGAATCAAGCAACTGACCTCACTTCATTAAACTACTAAGTCCAATCGTTATTTATGATTATACTAATTCTACATTAACTAGAATAACATAAGGTAAACCTATGGCTTTCTATCTTAAGATGTCTAATTATTATTTCCTTATTGGATTTAGCATTTACTATGACAATCAATACCTATTAATCTCCTTTAATTCCATTTATTATTACTACTAATTAGGTTACCTGCCATTTATGACCCTAACAATCATAATTCCTAGGGCATCAATTAAAATATTTCTGTTATCTAGACAATCTACCATTTACGACACTAATGGTCATATTTTCCTAATGCATTCATTATCCTATTAAATGCCATTGTATCAGTCCCATTTGAATTCTAATATTATAAATCCTAAATATTACTACAAATTTAATCCCATTTAATTCTTATGTGAAGTTTGTTCCTACTTGAATTCACGATCTCTATTTTAAATGCCAATTTTAATTGTAACCATTTAGGCATATTTATCCTATTCAGTTAATCCCAAAAATGTTCATGGTTACAATAATTATTACCTTACTAACCACCCTTTTATTACAACAACAAATTTCATAGTGATTGCTACAACGATCATAAACATTTAATTCCCATTTATTATGGGAATTATTACCATTTATTTATTCCCATAAAATGGAAACACTTCAAATCCAAACACACACTAACACACAAACATTTATAATGTAATAGAGTCATTTACATAGATTTGGACATATAAGATTAATATATATTTATTCTTATAATTTAAACGCGAAGTTAACATGGTTGCTAATTTATATTTATTATTATTGTTTATAACTATGTTCTGGTTTAAAATAACAACCAAAACAACCTTTTTGTATTTAATCTTGTTTTAAGATTCAAAATCTCATAAAAGGCTATTTGTTGTATTTATTTTATATTTTTTCCAAACTATTTTAAAGAGGAAAACTGACACATTTCAAATCACGAGAAAACATGTTAATTTTATTTGGAATAAATGTTGCAAACTATGCACAAAATACGTGAATTTCTTATATCCCTTCTTATTTGAATTATTGATGTTCCTCGTGGATTTCAAATAATTTCTTTTACTGCAAAAAGAAGAAAAAGGACAAAACTTACCATACCAATTAAAACCACAAACAAGATTATTATTATTATTACCAAAACTGCACAATTACAATTTAGCACCCAATTTCGATGAATATGGTACAAAACTGCAAATCTAGCAATGGTTTTTGGAACTGATTTCCAAATCCAAGGTGTTTACAATAACAACAAAAAATATAAAATTAATTATAGGCTATATAATGATATTGTTTAAAAATTCTACAAATCTATGTCCAAACTTTCAACATAATATTTTAGATCTGACAAGAACAACTATTCTGATAAACCTTTAGGCATATAATTCTAATTCAACACAAATGGATTATATAAGTTTATTATAAACAATGTATATAATATCCCACTCACCTGGAAGCTATCCAAACCCAAATCGGACACAACATTTAAGTCTAAAATTCTCAGATCTACAACTTATTTCTAAAGTAGATTTACAAATAAAGATTTAGATTTGTAGATCTGAAAGAAAAATAGGAAAAGAAGAAGGGAATTCATTAATACAAATTACCTAAGCGAAGAATCACTTCTTTTTTCATAGATCTGAATATCATCTCTCCAATCTTGTAAATATGACTTGTATGTGTTTATAATTTATGTTTTATAAGAGATGGAGGGATTGGAAATGGCAGAGTTTTGCTACTGCCTCCAAAAAATAGGAATTAGAGAATGGAGGACTAGCCCTTTATTTATAGGTGTAGAAATAACCATAAGCATTTAGATTTAATTTAATAAAGATCCATCCATTAAAATATAACTTATATTACTCTTGACCCAAACCGCCACCTGCTGCTATCGACCAGGAGGTCGACCTAGCAGTTGACAGCTTTGGTTGACCTGGGAGCGGTGGGGGAGATTATTTAAAGTAATAATTTTATTACTATATATATTTTATTTTATTTATTTTCCATCCGCTTTCGCAATTCATCCACAACATTTTCATATGGACTCCATTCGTAAAGTTCAAAGCATGAAAGTTGACCAAAATTCTATCACGAAAGCAACGGTGCAAGTTTCATGGTCAAATTCCATAGTTTGCCCAACATCCATTTCTAGAATTTAATTAAATAACTAAATTAATTATAGCCAAAGTTCTGGTTTGTTCCAATCGGCAAGTGGAAATAATCCCATAGTGGTTTCTCATGGACCATGATTCCCGAAAAGGGAAAACTAATCTCACTGACGAGTAAAACAACACATATAAATAGTTCTCATCAACAATTACTCCTATAATTGGAGAACTCGAACCACTTAACTCTCTAAGTATTGTCTAACTCAGAAAATTCCACGCTAAACAATAGAAATAACTTCAATCGATGAGTTCGGAATCAACCAATATAATTAACCTACTGTCGACCCATACCACGAGGTATATTGAAACGACCCAGACTTCCCCTTACGGGAAAACCCGGATTGCTTTGAGAACACAATGCATCAGAACAAAAAAAGGACATTTCATAGCATTTTTAATAATTACATCAGAGTACAAGAATATTCCAGAGTATGAATAAATATTACACATTGGAAATACAATATCAGAGATTAATAATTTACATAGCGGCGGAAAATAACACATAAAGACAACGCGCAGCGGAAAACAATGGACACAACTGAAAAAGATATATGGATACAAAGCTTTTCGAATATAGCGCCAGCTGTAATCCAGGTTCCTGTAAATAGAAGTATCTGCGAAAACCAAAACTACTAGCTGCCCATGTGGAAATAGGGGCACTTAGAGTTTAGGTTATAACAATAAACTCCAAGTCAGTCCTGGGACTAGTGTGAGAACTAAAACAGTTATTAAATCTTTACTTTAAAAGTTAGGAAAATCATGGGACCACGCTGTATAACACGAAATGGGTTCACTCCACACGAATCTCAGTTTAAAATAAAAAAAATGCTATGCTTTTTTTGAAAAGTGAAGCTATTATAAGACTCAGGTCTCATCACACAATGCAACGCAAGCCAGAGGATAGAGTTTTACCTTATAATATCCAAATATGCTTGGTACGTTTTAAAACAAATGATTTGATATTACTATAAGTGTATAGTGTCAAAGTCAAATTCAAATATAAACGTATCAATCACAGACGGCATGAGCGCCCCATCCCACTATGTCGCCATATAGGTTTACAAATAAATCCGAAAAATGTCATATTAGAAATTAGATTTCCGTCATGATTCAAGGGAAGGGATGATCTCCTTACTAATTCGGGCCATCTCTAGCGGAATGACCCAGGACTCGGACGCTGGCGAGCCCTTGGATCCTGCAGTGCCAGTCCATGCATACTTTAGTGGATTAGTTATTCCGGAACACATGTTTCTCGGTGCTATCAGACCTCTAAAATGGTCAGTACGTCGACCATATCAAGAGCCACTAGGGACTCAAATCCGAGACACCTCACAATCCATCATCCACATAAGTAAAAATCTATAGGCTCTATACCATGACAGAACTTCTACTTAGAAAGAAATGTATGCACTCACTGCGTCCCTTATACCTTTTCAACTCATACCGAAGTGTGAGGTTCACGAACTAACGCTATACACAAAGTTATGCTATTTAAAGTCGTGCTTTGATCATCAATCACAAGACTTTGCTTTTCAACAAAAGCCTTGATCATTTGCATCATAGCATGCCGCATTGACAAACCACGCCATGCAACTGATGACTATCAATATATAACCTCTAAGCTCGTACGTCACAGAGAAGGGACTTAAGCAAGAGAATAAATTCTCCGCCAACAAATAGATATATATTTAATAGAAATCAATCAACACAGGACGAAATCCAATGTCAGACACACATCCATTTACAAATCCATTCTGGGTCTGAAAGAAACTGGAAGCACCTTATTCCTTGTCCCATATGTCTAATACATGAGAGAGGTCCTCGCATATTCTGTCGATCTCCAAGTCCGTTTGGACGATCACCACTTATTACCTTGTCCTGGGTGTAAGCCCAATCAAGACATCAGTAATCATCCAAACGATGTGAAGAAATCCAGTCTTCGACCATCGTCTTCATCGTCGACTTTTTGTCGTCATATCAATTATTCGGAAAAGGATAAACCCGATCTTTTCGAATAACTCACGTATTTTATAATCAATAATCAAGTGGTATAAAAACACATCATACGCCTCATTCCAATTCAAAATATTCTTTTATTCAAATATTTACATCTTTAGGGAAAGGTTCCCATTAATTTTATCAAAGATAAATTCTTTAAACTTATTCTTTAATCTTCCTTTGGGTATCATTTTCAAAGATTTTATCTTATCCTTTAACAATTTTAAATCAAATCGAGGTTTATAAAACTAGTCGAGCTTATCGAGCCTTACCTAAGTAATCATTTATTATTTTTCCAATCCCAACCTATTCATCCCATGGAGAAAAACTGGTATCACCCCATATCTAACACCCACTTTTTTATCGGAAAAATTAATTACCATTTCCCGTTCAAATCTAGTTAAAGATTTAACTATCGCTTGGAGTAAAACTGGTAATACTCCATTCTCGATCATTTCATGAATTCGTTTAATTTAATTATCCCATTCTTATTCCAATATAATTAAAGATTCATTATAACTCTAGTTTATTTTTAATCCCAAAAATCATTACTTTATGTTTATTCAACTTCCAGAAATTAATCTTGTCTTTAACTGAGTTAAAGAACTAATGTCACTTAAAAACAGGGTTCACGATAAACCCAAATCATCTTCCATCAAAATGTAATCTTCACGAAAATCTGATCAGTATATAATGGATATAAATTTCAATATCAAACTAACATTATAAATGGAATAACGACCAAGCCTTTTAAATTCCATATACAATAATGGTCTGCATTCACCGGTGCTCATCTCGATTATTATTAAATTGAGTTGCATTCAATTCCAATTTAATGTATTATATTGGAAAACTTTACTTTGGAAAATTTTCATTAAGTCTTAATAAAAGATTTATAAATTCCAAATCCTAACCTCACTGTTAATTGGGTTAAAGAACAAATGTTATTTAAAACACCGTTCACGATAAACCCAAAAATCCACATCTAGTTCAATTCCAATTAAATATTAATTAATTGGTAAATTTCTCTAAATCTTGATTAAAAGATTTATTCTTTGATCAATTGGGTTTAAGAACAGTGTTATTTAAGACACCATTCATGACAAACCCATAATCCTATTTGATATCAAATACAAGGCTCTGAATAGAAAATATATCGGCTTATATTCAATATCTCCATAATATCTGTATAATCACGGAATCCAATATCGAAATATTCCAAAGATTATTTCCATTCAAATCCATTCCAATTTATTCATTGGAAAATTCTAGTTATTTTAAAACCTTTTTTTCAATCCAATTTATTTATTTAAAAACTTGGGATTATTATTTTAGTTAATAACTAGTTTATTTTGATAAATATATATTTTTATCTTTTTAAATATGGAATTTTTTCATCCAAAATCTTTCTAAATCATTTATTATGATTTTACACAATTTTTCCCTATTTTTATTAATTTTATTAAAGCCCGTACAGTCAGTTTCCAATAACAGCCACTGAACTGCGTCCATAGCGACCTTTTCTGAAATTCATTTGGACATAATTTGAAATCCAACCATTCAAATTTAAATCTCTTATATTCGTTGGTAAGCTCTTTTCGATACGAACCCAAGGTTCCGGTTTTAGGAGAATCCGACGGTCGGGTCTCCCACTGCATCAATTTGAAGTTAATAGTTGAAATTCATGAACGGTCGTTGCGCGACGCGTTCTATTCAAGCTATTTGATATACATAATATATTATATATATATATTATCGATTTCCATTTAAAATGTATTTTAAAATATTTATAAATTCATTTTAAAACGATTTCAACTCAGTTTCGATTTTAAATCAAAATTGAACATCCCATATCATTAAAATATTAAAGTGATATTATTTTCAAAATATCAGATTTTGAAATCAATTCTTTTCGATATTAATTATAAAATGAATAAAATCGATCGATAAACCTGTTCGGGTTAAAATGGCGTTACATTTAACTCGGCTCCATATATTTATATATTTTCGTGTTCATCCAAAATCGGACATCAAAATCATATTTTGATTATTCACTAAATATTATTTTAAAATATCCGTTATTTTAAAATATTAGTTATTTTTAAATATTCTTTATTTCTGAATCGGAATGCGACTTAATCAATTACCATATAATTTCAGTTATATGGATTTCATACATCGCATGTATTTGAAAATAGTGATAAATAGCTATTAAACAGTCAATTCACAACTAGATTGCAATTTACTACTTTATAAGCGTGAAAATAAATCAATAACGCTCATCACAGTCTATCGATCAATCGATTGGCGTATAATTAAATTCAGGGGAGATGTGAATAAATTATCGTCCCTAGACCCGTGTGAGGTTTCTAAACAACAGTCGATTCAAAATAATCACTAGTTAATGAATTTAACCAATTCTAGTTCGATTTGAATTTTTTCTCTAATTAACCAATTTTCACTGTTTAAATTATAAATAGATAAATAGATTACCTGTTTTATTTTTAATATGGTTTTAAGGATTTTTGCTTTTGATTGTTTTTATCCTTTTAGTAGTTGCGTTGATTATTGGGATTGTTGTAGATTTGCTTATAATTATAAGCAGAGATATGTGTTGGATTCCTTAGTTTCTATCATCGGCTGGTTCATATGGCTGGAGAGGAATCAGAGGTTTTTTTCATTCCATTTCAGTTTCTGGTGATAATTTGATCATTATGATTGTTTATTTATGCTTGGATTGGATGTCTAATTCACGTTATAAGTTTTTTGGGGCATCGCGTTTTGAGTGTTTTTTGATAAAGGTTAGTTTAAATTTGAGTTTATTTATTAGAATTAATAGTTATTTTAGATGTATTAGATCTCGGCTTTGCTGTTAGGTTCTATTTCTTGGTGTTGTTAGTTCTTTTCCTTGTTTCTTTTTTTTACTTCTCTTACGCATATATATATATATATATGGTTATATGTCTATATACTTGTATATATTTTTTCTTATATATATATATATATATATATATTTATATACACATATATTCATATATATATGTGTGCGTGGTTACTAATTGTTTGTATAGTTTCTCTTAGTTTTCAGGTTGTTGATGTTGCTGAGGAGATCTTTGGATAGCTGTCTGGATTGGCGATTGTTGTTGCTTTGGCTCTATTTGTGTGTGTGGAGCTGGAGAGTTTTTGGGGTGTTATTGTGGTTTTTTACTTGGAGTGTCTATCTCTTGTATTGGAGTAAATATACTTCAATATCGGTTGGTGGCTTTGCCGGAACTTGATATTGAAGTATGATGGGCGGTGGCCTTGCCGGAGCTCATCTATCTACTTTCCTTTACATTCCTATTGTAGTGCCTGTATTACTTCTGTATTCATTTGGGTCTGTATCGGATATTGTATCCTTTATGTTTTTCATATATATATATGTGTGCTCTCTTCTTTTTAGAAGATCACACATTTTTGTTTCAAAAAAATTATAAATAGATATTTATAATTTAATTTCAGCTACCACAAATTAATATTAAATTATTTTTAATATTTTAAACATTTCAGAATCACAATCAACACACAATACAGTAAATTAAATCGTCTATGGTCTGTGGACAAAGGAGGTGAGCTAACAGGCACCGTATATAATTTATAATGATTAAAACTGATAAAAATCTACATTGGCAATTCCATATATATTTTTATACATGAATACAATAACATAATAAAATATAATTTAGTGAGAAGGAGTTCTCACTTCGGTTTCCACTCTGTCATTCCTTATTTCTGATTTTGGTACCATTTGGATTTGCATTCTCCCCAAATTCAAACAAGCTCCAAATTGACCCAGTTAGTTTCATGTTGTAGACTTCGTCAAGACGAGTCCAACGCATTCTGAATCATCGGATTTGGACCTCACATGAAATAGTTATGGCGGTTTAAAGGTTAATTACACAATTATATAATTAATTAAATAACTAACCATTAATTAACATTTTACAACATTTAAAAATTTACGCTGCCTTTTTCCTTTTTTCTTCGTTGATTAACTGGAAATCCGCTCCCCCCTTTGACCAAATCGCGCTGCCGCCTCAGGCGATCTGATCGCCATCTGAGTGAACCACCTGGATAGCCTTGGCGTGCGCTTGCACCACCCTGAGTAGCTCGAAACTCAAGCCTCCTGTTCATTCCAAAAGCTCCTTCGAAGTCCGACTCTTTCAGGCGAGATTTTCCTTAAATCTTGAATTTGAACCCAATCAAAACAGTATGCTTTTGTAGCCCTTGATTCGTTCTTCAATTTTTGTGTAGAAATCAAGGGTTAATTCAATTTGGATTGGGAGGATTTAAGAAATAAAAATCAAACGCTTTGGTGCGTTGTATTGTGAGCGATGGCTGGTGCTGAATGGATTAGGGTTTGGGGGTTTAAAGGAGTATTTATATAATTTATTTAATAATATTTTAATTCTTTTATTTCTCAAAATCGTCACAAACTCCAAATCAACCCCAACGATTATCGCCCTAGCTAAATACCCCCATTCCAGACACAATGGGATATGTTTCATAAGACAATTCAACTGTTTCGATTAGTTTTCATTAAAATTAAAACATAAATCAATATATATTGAATTTAAACGTACATTTTAATATACCAGGTATACATACTGACTCCAAAAATTACAGAAAAATAAATCTAGCTATGTTTTGACGATACATTCCTAACAAAACTAATTTCGTTGAATTTGGTGACCATTTGAAAAATCCCCCTTTTTCTAGTCGATGAAATTCAAACTTAAATTACCAAACACATTTAAATTCACCACGCTCACATATTAATTCTAAAAATATGAAAATTGAAACCTAACAATAATTTGACATTCTAGATCCAACAAAATTGGTTTCATCGAAAACGGAGGACATTTGCAAAATGGCTATTTTTAAGGGCTATATATTATTTAGAATATAATTAAATTTCATAGCGACTATTTTAAATTTTAAACTGGACATAACTCTCAATTTATATTATGAAATCTCAATTTTTTACATTCGTTAGAAAGATATAATTAAACAGATTCAAATACTTATGGTTTTACTGAAATCCAATTTATTTTGAATTCTTCACATTTAGTTGAAATTTAAAATAAAATTTTCAAACTATCGCGACATTTCATACTCCTTTTATAATTAAATTAAATATATATTTTCCAAGTTTGATTTAAATAAAATTTTAGTCATTATTATTTAAAATAATCATTTTAAATATTCAAAATCCATTAAAATAGCTAAAATAAATAATTCGGTTCTGAAAATCAGGGTCGTTACAATCTCCCCCATTTAAAATCTTTTCGTCCTCGAAAAGGAACGGAGCTGAAAGTTGTTTAATTAACCAACTCAACTTTCATTCTGGCTTTCATTCTTCAACTTTTCAGTTTCTAAGAATTTTCTAATTTCTCAAAAATTTGGCTAACGCCCTAAATTTTCGATTTTTTTTGCCATAACCTCCTTTGTATGGGTTGATAGGTAAAACCGCAACTTGCCTCACAGGGCCCTCATCAATCTAAAAGAAAACAAAAAAGCCAAGTGGCTCATAAAATCATCAAACCCAATGAATATAATAAACATGTACCTATTTGTCGGGCATACAATTTTATTCCTCTTCTTAGCTTCCACGCTATGACCTGTTCATTACATACACATGTACATATAGGCAATTTCAATCAATTTTCAATTCAGTTCTACATTTTATCCGATTTGGCTTAATTTACCTTTCACTTTCATATTGGTTTCATTAATTGAATTAGTAATTAAACATAATAACCAGCAATTTATTAGTTGATTAGCTTTTCAAACCATATATATAACTTTTATATATTCAAAAATCAAATTCTTAGTGCCAAATGGCAAACAATTGACTATAACTAAGTTTTTGTTCTCCCACCAATCAATTTGAAATTTATAGATATCCACTTTCGAAACTCGAACATAAAAATTGATGATACTAGTAATCATCAGTATCATCCCCGGGTGACTAGAGTGTGATTCTATATCTATTCAGTATATTTGCGGCTTCGTATATACGTTAGCTAGGCGTATATGCAAAACCTTCATATACCCGATAGTCCAAAATCAATTTAAAATAAAATACTCAAATACGTATGATAAGATATAAATTTCAAAATTAAAATTTGTTTTCATTTTTACTTAATAATACTCTTCAGACTCATTCTAGGGTATTACTAACCCTATCTCTAACTAGTCATTCCTATTGGATATTACTAATCCTATCTCTGATGAGTTCTCTCTTTCGGTTCTAATGTGTCTTGTTCTCGTGCTTTGTAAACCAAAGCACCGATACCAAACTGAAACGATCCAAACTTCCCCTTATGGGAAAGCCCGGATTGCTTTGAGAACACGACGCATCAGAACGCAAACAACAGAACATTTCATTGCTTTTTACAATAATTACATCAGAGTACAAGAATATTCCAAAGTATGAATGAATATTACATATTGGAAATACACTATCAGAGATTATTAATTTACATAGCAGTGGAAAATAATACATAAGTACAATGTACAGCGGAGAACAACAATTGATACAACTGAAAGGGATATACGGAAACAAAACTTTCCAAATATAGCTCCAGTTGTAATCCAGGATCCAGTAAATAGAAGTATCTGCGAAAACCAAAACTACTAGCTACTTGTGCGGAAATAGGGGCACCCAAAGTTTAGGTTAAAACGATAAACTCCGAGTCAGTCATAGGACTGGTGTGAGAACTAAAACAGTTATTAAATCTTTACTTTAAAAGTTAAGAAAATCATGGGACCACGTCGTATAACACGGAAGGGGTTTACTCCACATGAATCTCAGTTTATACGCTATGCTTTTTGAAAAATGAAGCTATTATAAGGCTCAGGTCCCATCATACAATGCAATGCAAGCCGGAGGATAGAGTTTTACCTTATAATAGCCAAATATGCTTGGTACGTTTTAAAACAAAACATTTTGATATTACTATAAGTGTATAGTGTCAAAATCAACTTCAAATATATATGTATCAATCATAGACGGCATGAGCGCCCCATCCCACTATATCGCCATATAGGTTTACAACTAAATTCGAAAAATGTCATATTGGAAATTGTATTTCCATCATGAGTCAAGGCAAGGGATGATATCCTTATCGATTCAGGCTATCTCTAGAGGAATGACCCAGGACTCGGACGTTGGCGATCCCTTGGGTCCTGCAGTGGCGGTCCACACATACTTCAGTGGATTAGTTATTCCTGAACATACGTTTCGTGGTCCTATCGGACCTCTAAAATGGTCAGTACATCGAACATATCAAGAGCCACTAGGGACTCAAATATGAGGCGCCTCACAATCCATCATCCACATAAGTAAAAAATGTCTGGGCTCCATACCATGACAATACTTCTAGCTAGAAAGAAACGTATGCACTCACTGCGTCCTTTATCCCATTTTTAACTCATGCCGAGGTGTGAAATTCGTGAGTCAACGCTATACACAAAGTTATGCTATTTAAATTCGTGCTTTGATCATCAATCACAAGACTTTGATTTTCAACAAAAGCCTTGATCATTTGCATCTTAGCATGCCACATTGACAAACCACGCCATGCAACTGATGTCAATCAATATATAACCTCTACGCTCGTACGTCTCAAAGAAGGGCGTTAAGCAAGAGAATAAATTCTCCGCTGCCAAACAGATATATATCTAATTGAAATCAATAGACACAGAATGAAATCCAATGTCATACGCACATCCATTTACAAGCCTGTTCCGGGTCTGAACGAAACCTTAGGCACCTTATTCCTCGTCCCATACGTCCAATACTGGAGAGAGGTCCTTGCATATTCGGACGATCTCCAAGTACGTCTGGACGATCACTACTTATTACCTTGTCCTGGGTGTACAACCCAATCAAGACATCGGTAATCATCCAAACGGTGTGAAGATCTCCAGTCTTCGACCACCATCTTCATCGTCGACTTTTAGTCGTCGTATCAATTATTCAGAATGGGATAAACCCGATCTTTCTGAATAACTCGCATATTTTATAATCAATAATCAATTGCTATAAAAAAACATCATATGCCTCATTCCAATTCAGAATATTCTTTTATTCAAATATTCACATCTTTAGGGAAAGGTTCCCATTAATTTTATCAAAGATAAATTCTTTAAATTTATTCTTTAATCTTCCTTTGGATATCATTTTCAAAGATTTAATCTTATCCTTTAACAATTTTAAATCGAATCGAGGTTTATAAAACTAGTCGGGATTGTCGAGCATTACCGAAGTAATCATTTATTATTTTTCCAATCCTAACTTATTCATCCCATAGGTGAGATTGGTAGCACCCCATATCTAACACCCACTGTGTTATCGGTAATATTAATTACCATTTCCTATTCAAATCAAATTAAAGATTTAACTATAGCTTGGAGTAAAACTAGTAATACTCCATTCTCGATCATTTCATGAATTCAATAAATTTAATTATCCCATTCTCATTCCAATCTAATTAAAGATCCATTAGAAATCTAGTTTAGTTTTAATCCCAAAAATCATTACTTTATGATTATTCAGCTTCCAGAAATTAATATTGTCTTTAACTGGGTTAATGAACCATTGTCACTTAAAAACACGGTTCACGATAAACCCAAATCATCTTCCATCAAAATGGAATCTTCATGGAAATCTAATCAGTATATAACGGATATAAATTTCCATATAAGACTAACACTATAAATGGAATAACGGCCAAGCCTTTTAAATTCTATATATAGTATCGGTCTTCATTCACCGAAGCTTATCTCGATTATTATTAAATTGCATTCCATTCAATTCCAATTTAATGTATTAAATTGGAAAACTTTACTTTGGAATTTTTTTGCTAAATCTTAATAATTTTTTTATAAATTCCTAATCTTAACTTCATTGTTAATTGGGTTAAGGAACAAATGTTATTTAAAACACCGTTCATGATAAACCCAATAATCCACTTCTAGTTCAATTCCAATTAAATATTAATTAATTGGTAAATTCCCCTAAATCTTAATTAAAAGATTTATTCTTTGATCAACTGGGTTTAAGAATAGTGTTATTTAAGACACTATTCACGAAAAACCAAAAATCTAATTTGATATCAAATACAAGGCTCGGAATAGAAATTATATCGGCTTATATTCAATATCAAATTCTGAAGCGAACAAATATCGTATTGGGAATAACGTTATTTATATCTTTCAAATTCCTCCACAATATCCGTATAATCATGGAATCCAATACCGAAATATTCCGAAGATTATTTCCATTCAAATCCTTCCAATTTATTCAATGGAAAATTCTGGTTATTTAAAAACCCTTTTTTTTCAATCCAATTTATTTATTTAAAAACATTGGATTATTATTCTAGTTAATAACTAATTCATTTTGATAAAAATATATTTTTATCTTTTCAAATATGGAATTTTTTCATCTTAAATCTTTCTAAATCATTTATTATGATTTTACACAATTTCCCTATTTTTAATAATTTTATTAAGGCCCGTACATTCAGTTTCCTGTAACGGGCACCGAACTGCGTCCATAACAACCTTTTTTGAAATTGACTTGGACATAATTTGAAATCCAACCATTCAAATTTAAATCTCTTATATTCATTGGAAAGCTCTTTTCGATACAAACACAATGGTTCTGGTTTTAGAAGAATCCGACGATCGGATCTCCCACTACAACTATTTGAAGTTAATGGTTGAAGATCGCGAACGATCGTTGCGCGGCGCTTTCTATTCAAGCCATTTAATATATATATATATATATTATACATACATATATATTTCATCAATTTCCATTTGAAACGTATTTTAAAATATTTATAAATTCGTTTTAAAACGATTTCAACTTCATTTTCGATTTTAAATCAAAATTGAATATTCCATACCATTAAAATACTAAAATGATATTATTTTCAAAATATCATATTTTTATATCAATTGTTTTCGATATTCATTATAAAATGAATAAAATCGATCGATAAACCCATTCGAGTTAAAATGGCGTTACACTTAACTCGGCTCCATATATTTATATATTTTCGTGTCCATCCAAAATCGGACATCAAAATCATATTTTGATTGTTCACTAAATATTATTTTAAAATATTTTTTATTTTAAAATATTCTTTATTTTTGAATCAAAATGCGACTCAATCAACTACCATATAATTTCAGTTATATGGATTTCATACATCGCATGTATTCAAAGATAGTGATAAATAGCTATTAAACACTCAATTTACAACCAGAGTGCAATTTACTGCTGCATAAGCATTAAAATAAATCAATAATGCTCATCACAGTATGTTGATCAATCGATTGACATATAATTAAATTCAAAGGAGATGTGAATTAATAATCGTCTCCAGCCCCGTATGGGGTTTCCAAACAACAACAGTCGATTCAAAATAATCACTGGTTAATAAATTTAACCAGTTCTAGTTCGATTGGAATTATTTTTCTAATTAGTCAATTTTCACTATTTAAATTATAAATAGATATTTATAATTTAATTTCAAATACCACAAATTAATATTAAATTATTTTTAATATTTTAAACATTTCAGCATCATAATCAACACACAATACAATCAATTAAATCGTCCATGGTCTGTGGATGAGGGAGGTGAGCTAACAGGTACCGAATACAATTTATAATGATTAAAATTGATAAAAATCTACACTGGCAATTCTATATATATTTTTATACATGAATACAATAACATGAATACAATAACATGATAAAATATAATTTAGTGAGAAGGAGTTCTCACTTTTGTTTCCACTTCGTCATTCCTTATTTCTGATTTTGGTACCATTTGGATTTGTATTCGCTCCAAATTCAAACAAGCTCCAAATTGGACCCAGCTAGTTTCATGTTGCAGAGTTCGTCAAGACGAGTCCAAGCATTTTGAATCGTTGTATTTGGACCTCGCATGAAATAGTTATGGTGGTTTAAAGGTTAACTACATAATTATATAATTAATTAAATAATTAACCACTAATTAACATTTTGCAATGTTTAAAAATTTATGCTGCCTTTTTCCTTTCTT
Organism: Allium sativum; assembly: GCA_030737875.1. Lineage (NCBI taxonomy): Eukaryota > Viridiplantae > Streptophyta > Magnoliopsida > Asparagales > Amaryllidaceae > Allium > Allium sativum. Next base: position 984,202,184 of record CM060922.1, on the reverse strand, counting down.
CTTCGTTGATTAACTGGAAATCTGCTCCCCCTTAACCAAATCGCGCCGCCGCCTCAGGCGATCTGATCGCCATTTGAGTGCACCACCTCGATGGCCTTGGCGTGCAGTTCCACCGCCCTAAGTGGCTCGAAACTCGAGCCTCCCATTCATCCCATAAACTCCTTTGAAGTCCGCCTCTTTCAGGTGAGATTTTCCTTAAATCTTGAAATTAAACCCAATCAAAACTGTATGCTTTTGTAGAACTCGATTCGTTCTTCAATTTATGTGTAGAAATCAGGTATTGATTCGATTTTGATTAGGGGAATTTAAGGAAGAAAAATCGAACACTTTGGTGCATTGAATTGTGAGCAGCGGCTGGCACTGAATGGATTAAGGTTTGGGGGTTTAAAGGAGTATTTATATAATTTATTTAATAATATTTTAATTCCTTTATTTCTCAAAATAGCCACGAACTCCAAATCAACCCCAACAATAGCCTTCCCTAGCTAAATACCCTCATTACGGACACAATGGGATATGTTTCGTAAGCCAATTCGACTGTTTCGATCAGTTTCTGTAATGTCCCGCATTTTTATCGGTTTATATTTGAATATTTAAATCAGTTTAAATATTGAATTCTTAATATAAGTAGATTTGAATATTAATTAAAACGTAGTTGAACGTATAAAAATATATATTCAATATAATCAAGCTCATAACGACGTTGCAGTTCGTAATTTAACGTTCTGAACTTCAACTGAGTGTACAGAAACCAGTTTAAATCGGATTTCTGCAAAACAAGAAATATTGGAATCTGTTGAACTGTATCTTTCTGACAGAAGTGAAATATTGAGATTTCGTCGTATAGTTTGCAAGATATGTCAAAATCAAATATTCAGAAAGTCGCTATGAAAATCGTATATCGACTATAACAGTTTATTTGAAATAACTTGATATCGGTTTCAAATTTTGACAAGGTTCTTTTGAGACGCAGTGATAATTTAATTTTTAGAATTTTACTGAAATTTTTAATCAATTAAATACGCTACTTTTTATTTGGAGTATTTTGCACCCTATATCAATATTTTGGGGTTTCAAAATATAAGTTAAACTACCGATATTATTATATTTTTGGGACCGTGGCACCTCGCTGGACCCGACCGTACTCTTATCTCTGTCCGTACCAGCTTGTACGTGAATGAAGTTTAATGTAATAGGGTACCGATATTTCCTAATATATATACACCAATATATATAAACTTTAGCAAACAAATAACGGTACTCAAATCTTTTATTGTCTTATATAAACCCCCGGTGAACCCTTATCTACACATGAGAGCAGGCTACCCTACAAGTAAAAATAAAATAAAAAACATACTCGTTCGTGTAACAGCATATATTATACAACCTCAGTTGCTCGCCCAAAAAAATAATCTACAAATATATACATAAAAGGAGGTAAGCTTGTTTTGAAATCTAAATCAACATAGTGCAGGGTCCATTCGTTGGCAACCTCTAAATACAACCTGGAGATGACTAGCTAAAGTAAATCAAGTCCACTCTGTACAAAATAAAAATCACTCATATGCATAGAGGCCAATTGACCTATGTTTTTATGCATATGCTAGGATGAACTAATAATTAAATGAATCACATGCTTATATGCCTAACGTTGTCCTTTTCGTTTGAGTCTACATCAAAATTTAATGAGATACAGTAGTGTGCCGACCACGTCAAACTCCTTGCCGACAAAGTAAAACACACATTGAAAATGAAACCTACCCTATATCCTATTCCTTCACTGCCAAGGAACAACTTCTTTATATATACACGGAAAGGCCATAATCCAGCAAACAAAACCGCAAAGGGAAATGGCTATAAATAATAAAATAAGAATAAAAGATGGGAAGGGTTTTCTGCCAAAAGAAAGTGGGAGGGGATGTTTGCTAGGAGGCGCATATATTGTTCATGCATGGACAGTATATGTATAAATGTGTATGTGGACTCATTTTGTCTGGGTATCAGTATTATACAATTAAAGGAGATAGGATACTCTTTTATACATATGAAGAGGGAATGGGGCGCATCATGTATGAACGAAGGGAAGGATCTTGAAGGTGGTACTGTGTGTGTACACACATGAAGCATGCAGATTTTTGCAAACAAGTGGAAGGGGCTGTTGCGTTTTTGCAAGTTGGAAACGCAAGACTTGAATGAAGTATGTTTGGATGTTTAAAGTAGAAAATGTAGAGTTGCATGAAGTGGTTGTGAAACATTGTAAGGGGACGTTGAAGGCACGGAGTTCTTTGGGCGTCGGTATTGGGGGAATAAGGGGAAGAACTTGGGCTATGGAGTTTTGTTAAGGTGCTGGCAATTCAAAGTAAAAGGGAAGGCTATCGGCCATTCCAACGTTCGCATGTGGCTCCTGTTTTTGTGCGTGAATGAAATGAAGTTTATGGGGTATGTGTAGAAGGGACACACTGGTGTTTGAGAAGAGGAGGTGCATGGACAGTAAAGTAATGTGGCGCAGTTACTATGATGTGGTGTACTGGGAGTTTGCATTTTGTGGTGGACGGCTTCAAACGGTTCGGCAGTTAAGTCATGGACGAAGAAATAGCAGGACACGTTAGTAAAGAAATGGGGGAAGAAGGAAAGAGCTATCTAGTCGTTTGATTGGAGAACCTTTTGACGTTTATGGAGATGGTGGCCGAGTTTGTGGGTAGCGGCGGTGTGTGGGTATGGTGCGTGAAAATGGCCGATGAAAAACAAAAGGGTCCATCTCGTTAAACACAGTAAATGAAGACGTAGGATGCGAGTTGACGAAAATCGAGGGGAGATAGACAAGAAGTTTATAAATCGGGCTGATGCATGGAGCAGTGTTGATTTATGATTGACAAACCGTTCGTCACGTTGGATTTGCACGGAAGCTGGTGACGCTATGAAAATGGTTCGGAACAAATTTGAAGCACGCTGGATTTATGGCAGAGTTTAACGTCTGCTTTAATCAACTGACGCAAATCGTTATTTTACGGTTAACGCGCCAAGGTGAGTAAATTCACTAACTTTGTTTTATTTAAAATATTTTATTTATATTTTAAATAATGGTTGAATGCTGTGTGATGGTTGTTTAGGCAGATTATGATTAAAGTGGTTGAAATATTATATATCGTTGCATGTGTACCCATCACCGGTTGGATATTGATTCCATCAGTATGGAATCAGTGATAATTGTTTGACTAACATTTGTGGATGCGGAAAACGGTAGGAGGAATTCAACCGGATTCTTCAATAATTATATGTACTGTTTATGCACTGTTTGAACTATGTTGAATGGAAGTTCAACGTTATGTTGATTTAGTAAATAAACGATATTGATTTAGAAAGTGGCAACAGTCGACCATAAACACATCGTTTTGTTAAGAAATTGGTTGACTGTCAAGTAATCCAACGAAGTTCAATTATAAAAATTATATCTTTATAATTGAAGCAAAATTATAAATTATAATAGAAGTTCTATTATAAACTGGTATTTTTAATACCGTGAGTTAGATATAAATTGATTCGAGTTTAAATAGGAAGAATCGATTATTTATTATTTCTAAATAACAGGAATTGAATCTTGATTAAACAAGGAGGCGATGACTTGTTTTAAGTATATCAAAAACAAGTAGTCAAATTTTAAAGATGCTTATGAAATAAAGTATAATTCTATGTTTGGAGTATGATCGTATTTGAAATAAGGGTAGTAAAACGAGTCTAGATTCCTATTGCGAAATGATATTTTAATAAAAGTAAATAGTGGTCAGAAAGTAAACATTTTGTAAGTAGATATTTCTATTTGTGTTAAACTAAATTGATCTGATTAACGAGAAGTTTAGAAATGGAGTTTTGAAATGTTTTTCCAACATTAATAATGTGTATTTTCTAAAAGTACCGAAAATAAGAAAGGTAAGGAAGATGGAAATGTTCCAGATATTAAATAAATGTATATCTTCTAGAATGTGGGTGAACAAGTGCTATAATATTTGGAAATGGGTTTTTCAAAGAAGTATGAGGTTAAACAGTTTTGGAAATATCTAGAAAAATATGAATAATGAAATATTAGAAAGTGCCAAGATTGTGAAATGGTTTGATGGATGTTTATTTTCAAAACACCGACTATCAAGATTTTTGTAACGAAAAGAGATATCAAGATTTTTGTAACGAAAAGAGATATCAAGATTTTTGTAATGAAAAGAGATGTCAAGAATTTGTAACGGAAAGAGGTGTTGAGATTAATTATAAAGTGGAATATAGTAGCATATTGCAAGTCTCAGAACTATAGCAGTAAAGTAACGCTGTTGACTAGGCTTAAGCGTGACTGTTATGTCAAGATTAGTTATAAAGGGATATAGCAGCATATAGCAAGTTTGAACTGTAACGATAAATGAAACGCTGTTAACCAAACTTAAGCGTGATGATTATATACAGTAGCACTTCCTAGGCAAGGAAAATAGCTTGGTTTGAAATTCACTTATTCAAAAGTAATAAGTAATGACGTTTGTCCAAAGAAATATAAGAACGAATGTTAAATAAAAAGTGCCTGTGATTTGTGTGATATTGGTTGTACATTGAATGGATGTTGTTTTACTTCGATAGTTAAACAACCGACTATCGAAGTGTTTTGACCATCGTTGTCTATACGGGGAGACCGGTTGGATATACTATCTGAAACCACTCCGTATAGGCATAAGCGCTGCAAAATATGCTGAAGAAAATTGAAGATGGAGTGAAATGCAAGGGTCGTCCTATTCAGAATGGTGCTTTCTGTTTGTCCAGACCCAGGACAACTTGTATGGATGAATGCCTGACAGCGTATTCTTAGAAGATCACCTAAGACGTCCTTTTCAAGATATTACGTCTGGTGGCGGAGAAATTCGTTTCTCTTGGCTTTTATACCCGTAATATTTTGGGAAGATCAGCTAGTGATTGGACGGGTTTGACGATGTGGCGTTCAAAGTGTATGGTGGCCAGATGTCCTAAAAGGTAAACGTAGCCTCAAGCTTCACAACCAGGAAATGACAAAAAATCGGGCAGGCAGCATGGCTATGTGGGTCGCACCCATTAGGGTGTATAATCACCTATCTAGAGAAATTCCTTTTGTTTCTTAATCTATCGATTCTGCCCATTCGGGAAACGGTGGTTTGAGTCCAACCGTTGGTGATATACATTCGATACACTCAAGCGAAATGAGTGGTCGGTCATGTGTGGGCCGGGTTGCAAGACGTTCTTGTTGAACCCAGGTGTATTCGCCTCTAGAGATACATCATCGGAAGGTGGTCCCATACCTTGTCATAGTTGGAATCCAATCTCCAATAAGCGCCCTGCGGTTTTTGATTTTATACTATGTATGTAGAGCGTGAGATGCAAGCGTTCTACTATTTGGTTATTTACTTGATTAGACATTATTATAATATCACTGGAGTTTGATATCAAAGTGTTTTGGGTTATAGTAAGGTAAAAACCGTCTGTGTTTATGTGTGGGCTGGTCTTACTATTATCTTTTTGGTTTCAAAAGGATTTTCAAAGTTAAGCTATATGGTTGGAATTTACTCACACCAGTCCCATGACTGACCCAGAGTTTATTTTGTTTGTTTCCCTAAACTCTTGGGTGCCCAAATTTGTACGGGCAGTCAAGTGTTTCAGGCTTTTACAGATACGCTTGAAGGAGCTAAAAGCAGAAGGCTTCACCGTTAGTATTTAGAGACTATTTCCGCTGTGATATGATGTATTGTACTCTGATAATGGTATGTATATACAATACAGTTTTGTATTTCAAAGTTATGTTATATAATATATTTTATTCGTTCCGCTGTGAGATTCGTGTTTACTCTGATTCTACTCAGTTGTGTTCTTCTTCTTCTTCTATTCTATTAGTTCTATCTTTTCTATCTCACCCTCTAATTTCTTTCTATTAATGATCCGGTATTTTCGATGTCCGAACAGTCGACGCTGGGTTTTGTGTCGATTTTCGGAGTCGAAAATCCCTGGGTCGTTACAGTTTCCATTAAAATTAAAAAATATATATCAATATATATTGAATTTAAACGTATATTTTAATTTGCTGGGGCCACATACTGACTCCAAAAATTACAGAAAAATAAATCTCGCTATGTTTTGATGATACGGTCGTAATAAAACTAATTTCATCGAATTTGGAGACCGTTTGAAAAATCACCCTTTTTCTAGTTGATTAAATTCAAATTGAAATTACCAAACACATTTTAATTCACCAATCTCACATATTAATTCCAAAAATTATGAAAATTGAAACCTAACAATAATTTGACATTGCAAATCCAACAAAAGTGGTTTCATCGAAAAAGGAGGTTGTATGTAAAATGGCAATTTTTAAGGGCTATATATTATTTAAAATATAATTAAATTCCATAGTGACTATTTTTAATTTTAAACTGGATATAACTTTCAATTATATTATGAAATCTTAGTTTCTTACATCGATAGAAAGATATAATTAAACAGATTCAAATGTTTCTGGTTTTACTAAAATCCGATTTATTTTGAATTCTGCACGTTCAGTTGAAATTTAAAATCGAATTTTCAAACTACCACGCCATTTCAAACTCCTTTTATAATTAAATTAAATGTATATTTTCTAAATTTGATTTAAATAAATTTTTATTCGTTATTATTTAAAATAAATCATTTTAAATATTCAAAATCCATTTAAATAGCTAAAATAAAAATTTTAAATTGGTTCTGAAAATCAGGACTTTTACATATACTACATGATTTAATTCACTTCCTTGTTATCATGAAGGGTGAAAAAATGTGTAGTTTTATATATATGGAATATACTTTCGAAATAGGGTTATGTAAACGATTTTGCAAAATATTACCAAATCCCTTATTTAGAACATTCTCTTTATAGAATAAGAAATATATATACATTAGTAATCTAAAAATATTTATAATATAGAGAATTATTTTCTCAAAACCTCTTTTAAAATGGTTTATAAAACACGTGCATGAATCGACAAATTCATGAAATCAGCGCATAAAATTCACATAAAATCTCACTAGTTCCAAATACGGATTAACGGTAATATAGGCATTTCCCTTAGAGGATCAGTCCCATCAAAATAAAAAAAAGAAATATTGCTTTAGAAGTCATTCAAAATTAGGTTCAATATAAATTGCACAACTTTGCAAATGAAATCAGAACTATGGCCTATTTAACGGATCACACCTTTTAAAGGCATAATTTGGAAAAACACGAAACATGAAAGTTAAAGATTATTGCAATAGTTCGAAGGTAGAAAAAGAATAACTTAATTCTGACTTATGAATCAAAAGATATGATCGAAATAATTTTCACATTCATATGTATTAACTTTGTCTTCCAATGATAGGCCAGTGATAAACGCGTGAGCTTTTCATTATTTTAACCTCAAAACTACAGAAAAAATAAAACATGAAATAAAAAAGATATCCTAAGCTTTCCAGAACATTTAGAATTATCGAAATTCAATAGCAAATGAAAATGATATGACTAAATTTTTTTATAGATATAAATCATACTAATGCTGTCATTTTAGTCTCCGGATAGCGACACGAAAAATGCCTTTTTGATCACATAAACCACAAAATATCCTAATACTCAAAACATGAAAGTTAGAGAAGATAATATAGGCTTTCCATAACATTTAGAATTATCTAATTCCGATGAGTAACGAAGAAGTTATAGCCAAATCAATTTCTATGTTTTGAAGTAAATTCAAAAACAGAACAAGACAGAGTTGTTACTTCTTATTAAAACATATATTACACTTATTAAATAGCAGATTCATAAAAAATTGTAAATATATAAATTTTTCCTTACAAAATAGCTTCCAACTAAAAAAACAGTACTCAATTATAACTTACCAAATTAAAGTTATGGCAATTTTGGTTTGAAGTTTCAACTCAAGAATTATACTGGCCGAGCTCAGTTTAAAACTCTTTTTTGACTTTTAAAAACATAGGATTTCAACTAATAAAAGAAATATTGTAGATAATTGAAAATTATTTCTACTTTTAAAAGATTGAGTCATTTTGGTTTATTTTATACCATGATATTGTTGTTTTACTGTAGCGATTTTTACACCAGATTTTCAGCAACTAGCCATCAAATATGAATGATATTTTAGGATTCTATCAACTTCCATTGAACGTTAAAACCAATTTATATGTATAGCTACAAAGTTTGAGTCGAAAAACTCAACTTGACTTGATTTTGATGATTGTAGATGTGATTTGGTGCAAGGAAGAAGCTTGAAGCACTAGAAACCAGTCAGGATGGAGAACTTTGACATGCAACCTTGAATTCCTTACACTAACTTCTCTCTTCTCAAATCCTTGAATTTTAATGAGTAATTCTCTTGTTAGAAGATTGAACTATGGGATAAAGATTTGCAACAAGTATCTCTCTCTTGATTTTGGTTAAGCTTGTATTGGAGAGTTTTATGGAAGGGGCAGCTATGAATTTAGGTTACAGCTCTTTTTTTTCTCAGAGAGGAGGAAAGTGAGGATAAAGAGAAAGCTAGGTTTCTAAATTCCTTATTTTCTTAGTTTACTAATGGACTTGATTAAAGCCAAATTAATTTAAATTAAATTAGGCATAATAAAGCTAAATCAGGCTTTTACTTAACAACCAATATACATACATTTTAACAGTTAATCCACCAAATAAAATACATTATACATTTCTTACTTTATAAAATTATGAGTATACATTTTAGAAATCATCTCAACCCATTTTAAATACAATTTATTATTATAATTAAATTCTTAACATGAACACACTATAAAATTCACACTTTCATTTTTTTACTTATATTCTCATTAACCAAAATTTACACAACTTTATTACTTTTTACAAAATAAATATACTAACATCTTAAAGTATTCTTAACACTCGAATATTGATCCTCAATTAATATTTACACTTCATATTTTAGTAATAACACAAAAGTTTGCAAATATCATTGTTATTAAAGGAAAATCTCATTTTAATAATAATTTACAAGATTATTACTTTGAGGCATAACCCAAAATTATATTATCACTCAACAGATTTATTTAACTATCTTTAAACATGGTTCAAAACACAAATTTTCTTTTATCCTACAATTTCTACAGCTTACAACTTATATTTTTCATACACAAATTTACAAATTATTAATGATCTCATTAAAACTACTTAACACTTCACATTGAAAATATATTCTACACTTAAATAATGATAGTTAATCAATATTTTTATATTTTCAATATTCATTTAAACCAATAGAATATTATTTAATGATACTTCATAAAGTCACTATGTTTGACAAAAATAACTAATTAAACAACACATTAAAGGATTTCACCAGCTTTATTGTTTTCATCTTAAATTTATTTAGCAAACACGGACTGGAATAAATTTTCTTATTACACTAAATGGATTCAATTTATAACAATACATAAAAATTCTTATAAATCTAAAATTCTTTATTTTCTCAGATTAAATCGCTATATGATTTAGGCTCTATAACTCGTATTTTATTCTTTTAGAACTTTAAGTTCCAAAACATGTTATAATATGTTTTAACAGGGTACCTAAAAACACAGGTTGTTATAGATTTTCCTTCTTAAAGAAATTACATCCTCGTAATTTTCATATGAAAACACATTTAAATTTTAAAATTTTAATAACCCATTTAAAATTTATTTACTTAGAATTGTTTTATATAAATTCATTTTGTAAAATTTTCAAAGTTTCAAAATTTTCTAGAAAAATAGGTGGAGTTTGCTTTGTATGGAGGCCCATTTATAATATTTCAAAGATGATTTATATAATATACAATGACCATTAGGTTGGAAATGCAATATATATCAACATTTAGCACTTAAAAATTTAATCCCAGAACATACCTTTTCTCAGGCACATTGAAAGCGAGTTAAGTTAATCTTACATATATATAAGCCTTTACTCGAAATAAAACCAAACATCCATCTTTTCATGTACCTAACTCAACTAAATCACATTAATTGTCATTTATAAATATAAAGCACTACATTTGATGACAAATGTAACCATTCATTTTTTATGTTTATTTCAGACCTGCCATAAAGAACTTCGGTTTTGACACAACAAATCTCAAAATCTGAAAATATTTATAAAATGATATTTTTTTTCTACTAAGTTTAAGCTTTCTAGCAGTGTAAAGGTCATCAAAATTAGACTTACGTTTTGAAAGTTATGCGAAATTTACTTTTAGCCTAAACCTTATAAATTTTATAGCATGACAGAGATTCCCCAAAACATTCGAGAAGTCATGTCAAAAACCACCAATAAACATTCAGAGTACCTCTTCGTAGCATAAACCAAAGGCTTCATCTTGAAGGCTTCTTAGCTTAGTCACGATCTATTATCTAATTATTCCAACATATTTCTCTATAGGAACATACTCTTGGAATTAGATCTGGAAAGACCTATAGGAATTCTTTAATGAAACATTATACACAAAGGATCTGCATTCCTTATTGGCCACATGAATATTTATGCAGGGGAAGGGTTCGTGGGCTGTGAAACTCGTTAATGGCGATAGATGCTTTCTTCCCTCTTTCCTCTTAATCTTTCCATCTCTGTTATCACGTCTCTCCTCACCTTTTTCTCGCTCTTTCTTCCTCCCAACGCATCTGCTTTCGCAACACGTGGGTTCCCTACAGCTCACCGCTTACTTCTATAGATCTAAACCCTTTTCTATATCTCCTCCTACTTTTTATTCCTTCACTCTTCCTACAACAGATCCTCCTTTTTTCCTGTCATTTCTCTTTTTCATTTGTATGGTGTTTTGCCTAATTTTGACATCTCCTCTGTCATGTTTTCTCAGATCTAGTGTCGAGTTCCTCTTTAGGGAACTGCTGCAGCTCTTGAGAATTATTTTGTGGGGGTATTCAACAAAGTTGGGTTTGATGCTTGTAAAGGAACGATATTGTTGTGTAATACATACGCTCTTTCACCTCTTCCTGATCTGACCTTTGCTGTTCTCTGGATCCCCTCCCCCTTTCTTACTTTAATCGCATCAGTTTTCCCCATGGGGTTTCCATTCATCCCTTATCACGCTTTTCTTTCACCATCGTGATCTCAACATCACCGAGTTGCCTAGCCTCAGATCTAGGTTGAGCTTTGCTCTCCGAATGGCAGGTGTTCTTTCTTGGTTTGAGTGCATGATGTTCTAGCGGTTTGTGGTGGTTGTAATCTTAGGGACCTGTTTCTTTGTGGTTGCTTGAGTCTGTGGATTGGGGTAGCTTTTTCAGTTAGGCTCTGGTCGTTTATCTTGTGATGTCGAGGGGTTGCTGTAAATGTTGGGAGTGTTTGCGCCTTGTAGTTGTGCAGCATTTGTGAGTTTCCAAGGAGGAGTTTTTTTGTGGAAATGAATGTGCAGCATGGCACTGTACAACCGGTTAAATAGCACAGATAATAAACATATCTAATCAACAAGCTTGGTCTGTAGCCAAAATAATAAGTTCGGGATTAAAGTACAATCCCATGAGTTCAAGCAACAAAATAATAAAAGCACACAAATATGTACATAAGAGAGGGTGTATAACACAACAAACCTAAAGACAACATGCACATCAATCAGTAATTCTTTCCAGTGAGCCAACCAGCATTTGTGCTTCCTTGTGATTCATCATAATGAGACTCCTCAGGGATGGTAAGCCTAAAGGGGGATGAGTGCGTTGTACTTGAATAAGCATAAGATAAATGTGTGATATATCTGCAGAGGCCCACGAAAAAGCTCCTAGGTTTGCCGAAGATAGTGGCATTGCATTCTTTCCAGATGTAACAACAACAGATAGCTAGAAGATGTCCACAGAAGAGTTCGGGGGGTTGTACTTCCAATGGTCACAGATGGAAGTTATCGCGGGGATAAAGACAAGAAGATGAGAACTCGTAATTGCGAGAATGGGGCAAGAGAAATCACAGTCCAAAAAAAGGTGGTAAGCAGTTTCATTTTCTAGCAAACATAAGGCGCAGGTAGGAACATGGAATCGGCAGAGTCTATCTCTAGTGTTGATGCGTGCTCGAACAAGACACCATTGAAAGAAAAAATACGGGGAGCTAACTGACATTTCTGTAGTCTGGAAAAGGAGAAAAAACGACCGCGATGGTTCAGAAACCGGTAGCATGAAGACACAGTGAAGCCCATTGTTGGTGAGAGATCCCAGTAGAAGGGGTCAATAGCTTCGTTGAGATGGAGAGAGAGGATGATGTTACACAATTTTAAGAAATCAGATAGAGTGGGAAGGCTGAAAGGAGAGTTGGGGCAAAAATAGGACGGTCTGTAGACGGATGATTGAAGGACAGTCAAATCTTGAAGGGTGCCGAGGGAAAATATGTTAGAGAGGGGGAGGGCGTCTTGCCAAAAATCAAGCCAGAAAAGGTAGTTGCTTTCATTATCCGACTTGACAAGGAATAGGTTTTTGACTTTGGGGGGAGTAGATAGGATGCCGGACCAGAAAGAGGAGGGGTTGGAAAGAGGTAATTAATGAAGGGCAAGGTTAGGGTTGGAGTGATAATGAAGGGATAGGATCCAGTCTTTCCAGATGAAGTTTCAAGGGGTGAGAAGCCCCCAAATCCATTTGGAAAGAATGGCCTAATTAAAGGAGCTTAGGTCGATTATACCCAAGCCTATCTAATAGCGGTGAAGACAAACAGATTTCCATTTTAGCATACCTTTAAGCTTATTGTCGTTCCAGAGGAAATGACTTCGGATGGAATCAATACGGTTAATAACCCAGCATAGGATTTTATGGAACGACGACTAGTATGTGGGGATGGCAAAAAGGACGGATTTTACCAACACAGGCGGCTTGCAGCAGAGAGGGAGTTGGATTTCCAGGTAGAGAGTTTGGTTTTAATCTTATCAATAAGGAGGTCGGATCTGATTTTCTGAGTTTGGTAGGGCGAAGGGGAATGCAAAGATACATGATAAGGAAATGGAATAGGTTGTAATTGAGGAAATTGGAAATGGTGGGGCCGAGATGGTCAGAGTTGCTAAGCATAATGATAGAGCTCTTATGGAAATTGATGGATAGGCCGGAGACCAGGTGAGAAGGATCTGTAGAGGAGAAGTGTAACACCCCGTATTTTCTTTGAATATTAAAATTAATAAATCTAATAACACTTAATTTTTAAAAGAAGAATTGGGTGAAACGAGTTACGCCATTACGTTCGTCTCAGAACTCTGCTTGAGATAGAGTTTGAGTTTGCGTGAATCGGACACTGTATGAAGAAGTTATGGAGGTTAGAACATTTGTAGTATAAACAGAAAATAATAATTAAATAATAAATTCAGTTAAAAATTCAACAATCGGTCAGAATAGCTGGGCGGGAAAATTCCCGCCCAAGGGTGTCGACCTCCCCAGGGGGAGTCGACACAGGTGTCTACCCCCTCCCCCCGTAGGGGTGTCGACATAGGTGTTGACCCCCCTGTAGGGAGTCGACCCCTTTGAGATCCAGTTCCTATGACGATTTTTTTAACCCTGAGATGATGTGGCCTTCTCTGATTGGTCGATGTCTAATTTCTGAGGTATTAGGGCTTATGTGTCGTGCTATGGTTGGCTGAATGACACATCTCTTTGGTTTGATGGCTCTGATTTCTCCTAGACTAATCTAAAGGCTAGAATTAATATTAGACATCTATATATACGTAGCTAAACCTAAACCCTAACCTCATAACCCTAAAACTATGGTGTCGTCATGCTGTTCGTCTACAAGCTAGCCTAGCCTCCTTCTTCTTCTCCAAACTAGAAAATCAAATCCAAACTAGTAATCGATTAAAATAACTTCAAATCAAACGTCTACATCAAAGGATAGTTAAACAAATTCACAAATCAGATCCCAGATACAAGATCCGTCCTTTTTCTGTAAGTTCAGTTATTATTTAGATTTATACATCTAATAGAAATCATGACTGTAATAACCGGATCTAGAATGATGCCTAATTCTGATTCGTACCTATCCTTTTGTCAAATCTAAATTTCTTATGCCTATGAGACTATTGTGATTGATGAAATGACACCTATCATGCCTACAAGACTGTTGGACTAACATAATTGAACCTACCATGCCTATGAGACTGTTGTGACTGACATAATAAAACCTATCATGCCTATGAGACCGTTGGATTGACATAATGGAACCTATCATGCCTATGAAATTGTTATGATTTATATAATGGAACCTATCATGTTGTACATCCTATGCCTATGAGACTATTGTGATTTATATAATGGGACTTATCATGTTGTACATAAAAATTAGTGATTCTCTTAAGTCCAAATCTATTTAATCTTTGTACCTATGGTGTAAATTGCTTAGCTTGTCTACATATATTGTTAATGTACAACATTGAAACATGATTCTTGAATTGGGTACATATTTACATGCCTATTTTTCCTTATGTCAGTTCTTATGCTCCTTATCTATTTTTCCCTTTTTACTTGCTTTTGTGAATACTAAGTTCATCAGAACTTAAACTGAATCTCGTTGTACGTGCAATTATAACGCGGGGAAAATTGGGTATAATTTTATTTAGTAAATTTTTGGGCATAGCATGTGAATGTGGCATAAAACTTGTGCTGACTACACTTGGGGGAATATTGGCATAAAAATACATAAACTTGGACGCATATGACAAATATGTGAATTGGCTAAATATGAACATGCCTAACCCGAGGTTAGATTGAGTTGCGGTGTAAGACTGCCTGGAACCGCCTGACACATCCAACAACCGCAACAATATAGATCTAACGTGAGAGGTTAGCGCATTAATCCCCATAAGAAAACCCGAGGTTGGATTGAGTTGCGGTGTAAGACTGCCCGGAACCTCCCTGCACATCCATCGACCACAACAATATAGATCTAATGTGAGAGGTTGGTGCTTTAATGAATGAATTAAAGCTAAGGAACAGATAGGCTAAGAATGGTAGGGTTAAGTTAATTAAGGCAACACTTAACCAATACAACATGTTAATCAAACAGATGGGTGGAGTTAGGTTAATTTGAGAACACTTAACCGTTATAACATGTTGATTAGAAAACCCTAGTAACCAGGACCTATTTCAGCAGTAACCCACATAGATGTATCACGGTATCCTGAACTAGGCAGGGTGGGGCACGATTAATGGGCTGATTTTAAGCAGTTAAAATAGCGGCGGGTGGTGCAGCAGTGTAGGTTCCGGCGGAGTATGGGCGTGCACGTACTCCAGAGTGGATAAAGCAGGAACTGGGTATCAGTGTATAAACTGTGCATCTAGAATTCATGTCGGGTTGCTACCATAGGAATTGATGCACCCTATGGTGGGACCGGCACAGGTATCTACAATCAAGCGGGGCCGAATGACACGAGTAAGAAATGCATGTGAGTAGAAGCCGATCGGAAAAAGGGAACACTTTGTTATGAACACATGATGATAGCTGAAACATTAGTTAGTAAGCGCAGAGAAAAGGGAAACGAGTGCGATAGAATATTCAGTTTATCTTGCCTTATCTTATGTTATATTATTTCTATGGTATTGTCCTATATTCATTTTATTCATGTCATGATTCTTTTACCTATTTACATGCTGAATAATCACTGGACTTACCAGACTTATGTTTGACCCGATTTCTTTCGCCTTCTTTTCTTCCATTCTCCTCCCCCCTCCAGGTCTGTAGGGAGGGAATACTTTAGCTTAGTGCAGATCTTTTCCAGCTTGAAGAGAGTAGATGTATTGCTTGGACTCTCTTTTCTTGGGCTATGGTTGTGGTTACACTTTTTTTGGGGATTTATGCTGCTTTACTACTATTTTATGCTTCTTTATGTACTTGGAGTTTTAAATCAAGACAGATGTTTTATTTTAATAATTTAGAAGTTGGGTTTTGAGACAATGCTTGTAATGTTTTGACTGAACCATGTTATTTATGAAATGTTTTCAATTTTCCGCTGTTATATATGTCTATTTTGTAAACTATCTATGCCTTTTAGCTAAAATGCTTCACCAAAGTTAATGCATTCCCTTTGTGAGTGACCCTAATGGAGGTAGAGTGTTTCAAGAAGAGGATGGTGTCATCAGCAAATTGAAGGTTAGAGATCATCTGATCCGATACCAGATGCTTAATTCGCACAAGATGTTGTTTGTTAATAGCCAACTTTACCATATGGTTAAAGACGTCAAACATAAGGACAAAGATGAGAGGCCAGAGCAGGTATCCTTGCTTGAGACCACGCGAAGATTTGAAAAGGTTTCCTAGTTTACCGTTGACATAAATGGAGGTGCATCTAGTTTGAAGGATGTACTTAACCCAGTTGCACCATTTTGGAGGGAAACCTCTGTTGGCTATGAGTTTGAGGATGAAGTTCCAATTGACCGAGTCAAATTCTTTAGAGTAGTGCAATTTGAGAAGAACGCCAGGTGTCGAGGTAGAGTGACAGTAAGAAATGACCTCCTGTGTGGAAGCAACACAATCTAAAATATTCCGGCCCGTAATGAAGGCTGACAGATTGCAGTCTATTGGCGAGGACTTTGGTTATAATTTTTTAGGTGGTGTTGAGGAGGCTGATGGGACGGAAAGATGAAAGGGGGGTTGAGCCAGCAGATTTAGGAAGGAGCACTGCATTCGCATAATTTAATCTTGAAGTGGACTTTGGATCCTCCTAAAATTCATTACACATAGCTATAATATCATGCTTAACAATGTGCAAAAATTTCTTGATGAAGAATAGGCCGAAACCGTCTGGGCCTGGTGCTTTATCGTTAGCCATATGTTTTAGAGCAGTCCAGATTTCATCTTCTGAGAGCGGACGATCTATTTGGAACTGAGGAGGGTCGGGGTAGAGCTGGTGCCAGTCAATGTCTGGGAGGGGAGGGGATTGTTTTCCTAGGAGGTTGTGGTGGTATTTCGAGAAGAGGCGAAGAATATCAGGTTGGTTAGAGTAGGTGACATTGTTATGTTGAATCTCAGAAATGAATATGAATTTTTGTCTGCCATTGGCTAAGCGGGGAAAGTACGCTGTGTTTCTGTCAGCATCCTCAATCCATTTCGCTTTGGAACATTGCTTCCAACCAATTTCCACTTGTTTGATGAGTCTGTCCAATTCCTTCTCTAGGCCTTTGAGTTTACCCATTTCTTTTGCTGTTAGTAAACAGGATTCTTCCAAGGAGGAGTTGTCGTGGATTTCTGGTGGTGAGTTGGGCGAGGTGGCATTGCGTGGTTGTTTTCTTGCTAATGATGGGGTTAGTATATTGGTGATTGTAAGCTTGTATCAGTGTTGTTTGTTTTCCTTGGAGGTTGTGTTGGAGGTTTTGGTGCGCTGCTTTGTTTGGTGAATGGTGCTATTTTTGGTGGAGGTGTCTGCTAGCTTCTTCTTTTCAGTGGTCTATAGGAGTTATTTTTGGCTTGTTGGGTTAGTGAGTGTTGTGATCTTATATTTGTTACACTTGTGTGTTATGTGTATGCTTCGACAGCATGTGATAGTTTGCATTTTTTGCAGTTTTAGGCATGGTTTTCTATGTTTAGGAAATGTTAGTTGCCGATAGGAAATCCACTTATCTTTTGTTGTATTTTTACGCTTTTTATTTCTATTAATGAAAAAAACCATTTGGTTTTTTAAAGAAACATTATTCACATCAGTTCTCCCCTTTTGTAAGTAAATGACTCAACAAAAATCCATCACTTAGGGTGTAAACCCATTTTTTTGCTAACAGAAATGAAGTGGTAATGAGGTCAAGGTTCGCAAGAACCTAAATAAAAAATAATTCCCTATAAACAAATCAAAACCCTTTCAAAACGAGAAGAAGTCAGTCGACTCAATTTCCCATCCGAATATAATACCTCTACTCACAAGGGATGTTATAATTATGGTTCCAGTGACCATTTTTTTTAGGATTTTCTAAGAACCATATATGTGTTATTGCAAGAAGAAAAGGCATTGGTCCTCTAGACCTATAACCCTTAAGTCTAACAAATAGAGAAGCTTAGCATAATAGAAGTAGCCAGTGGTACATCTCAGCCTCGAGGTACTCCTTCTATCATTGATGGCTCCTTATTGTTTCATGGTCATACTATTCGGGTATTATTCAATACATGTGTGTCACATTCATTTATATCGAAGGAACTCGTTGATGTTAGGGAACACAAAATGCATACCTTAAGGCAAAACTAACACTAAAGGGGGATGAATAGTGTTTTTAAGGAATTTAAGAAAATCTAAAACTTATATGATCTACTATATGAATGCACACCACAGAGATGATCACAGAAATAGAATCAAACACAAACACAGAAACAAACAAAAATAAAATGCAGAATAGGAAAGAACACATTGTATCTTATACTAGTTCAGATTGCTCCTACGTCCAGTCACACGCAACGCTAGATTGTGCAGAGTTTTATTACTAGATCAATATCTAAATCAATCCCCTTGATTTTACGGCTACAAGGTTAACACCGATTCCACCACCCTTGATTCCACAACTACAAGGTTAATACGGTTTCCTTTTCTTGATTTCACGGCTATAAGGAACAAACCATTTCCTTTCCTTGATTTCATGGATACAAGGAACACACTGTTTCTCAAATAATCCTAAATGAATACAACATCCCTATAACTCTTCAATAGCACTTCAACTCAAAGAGTAATGAGTAGAGAGTGAGAGGAGAAGAAGTTTTATGTATTTAGAATAAAAATCGGCAGAGTATAAGTGTAGGAATCATAAAAATATGAAATAATAATGGAGGAATGAAGAGGGATGAAGATAGAGAAGAAGAATGGTTAAAAAATTCGAAATCAACCCCTACTTATAAGATTTGGAAGGTTGCAACGCTTCTGGAACGTTACAAATGGTAAAATGACAATTCCTTTGAATTTTAAATTATGATGGTTATATGTCGACATAGGCATTATTGTATGTCGACATACATACCAGATTTTTGAATTTTTAATCATTTTTAGAGCATTTAGACCAATATATATACTCTGGAAATTCCTGAAACAAGACAAGTTGTTATAACATTGTTTTTTAAGTATAAAAACATAAGAAGATATTGTTTAAACATATGATTAAAAACTTTATATATATGTGATATAAAATTATATATAATATAATCATAAATATATATATAGAAATTTTATAAATAGATGTTTATAAACTATATAAACAAAAAGGTTATATGAAAACTTAGAGTTAAATAAGAATATTATAATCAAATATAAACTTAGTAATATATATATATATGATTAATAAAACTATAAAAATAAAAATACTTATAAATTAGTAAATATTTATGAAATCATAAGTTTGAAATTCTTGGAAGGTTAAAAATTATTTTGAGAGAAGTTTGAAATCAATTAAAAAACAATTCTGAAATTAATTTTGAAAAGAGATCATTTGAAAAACAGAGTTTGAACCTGGAGTGCTATTCAGAGTCTGAGACGACCCGAACTTCCTCGGTAAGGAAAGCCCAGATTGAGTTGAGGACAAGCCACATCGGAACGCAAACGGAAGAACATTTCATTGTTTATTAAAATAATTACATCAAAATACAAGATTATACAGAGTATGAATAAATAATATACATCACAAAATATCAGAGATTACAATACATTACATAGTAGCGGAAAAATAATACAATACACAGCTGAAAGAGATATACAGATACAGAGCTTTCCGGATATCATCCCAGCTGTAAACCATGTTCCTATGAATATAAATATGCAAAACCAAAACTACTAGCTGCCCGTGTCAAAATAAGGGCACCCAGAGTTTAGGTTAAAATAATAAACTCTAGGTCAGTCATGTGACCGGTGTGAGAACTAAAAAAGTTATTAATCTTCATTTTATAGTTAGATAAATCAAGGGACCACGCCGTATAACACGGAACGGGTTTCCTCCCAAGAATACCAGTGCATAAAAGAACAACGCAATGCTAAATAAAGAACAATGAAGCTATTATAAGACCCAGGTCCCATCACACAATGCAACACAAGCCGGAGGATAGGGTTTTACCTTATAATAGCCAAAGAATGCTTGATACGCTAAATTTCATCTTTTATTATTACTATAAGTGTATAGTGTCAAAACAATTTCAATCATAAGTATCAATCATAGACGGCATAAGTGCCCCATACCACTATGTCGCCATATGTAGGTTTACAACTAAAACAGCAAAATGTCGTATTGGAAGTTGGATTTCCGTCTGTGAACCGAGGCAAAAGATTGTCCTCTACCAATTCGAGATGCTCAAGCCCGTGTCTCAGGAACAGAACGCATCGTCCCTTGGATCATCAAGGTCGGTCCACCGATGTGGAATGAAATGCCTGAACACTGCGTTTCCCCACCCTATGGGGTGTCAATGAGTCCAGTGACTCCATCGGCACCACATAGTCACCGATATATCCGAGGCGCCTCGCAACCCAACAATCACATAAGTCAAACTCGTCAGGGCATGTCAAACCACTGCTAGAAGGAAACGCATGCCCTCCCTGATGTCCTCTCCTGTTTCTGGTTCACAACCGGGGTGTGAGGCTCGCGAATCAACGCTACACAAAGCTATGCCACACAGGCCGTGCTTTGATCATCAACCACAAGACTCTGCTTTTCAACAGAGGCCTTGATCATTTTCATCTTAGCATGCCACACAGGCAAACCACTCCATGCAACCGATATACATCAATCACACAGAATGATATCCAATGTCAGACACATAGTCCATTTACAAGTCCATTCTAGGTCTGAACGAAACCGGAGGCCCATTGTACCTCGCATATCCATCGATCTCCAAGTACGTTCGGACGATCACTAACCGATTCCCTCCTCTTGGGTATGCAGCCCAATCAAGATCATCAGTAATCAACCATACGATGTAAGACCTCTGGTCTTCAACCACCGTCTTCATCCTCGACACATTGTTGAATCAGTTATTTAGAATGGGATAAACCCGGTCTTTCTGAATAACTCGCGTATATAATAAACAAGTGTTACACAAACACAACATACGCCTCATTCCAATTCAGAATATTCTTTTAATCAAATACTCTTACACTTTGGGAAAAGTTCGCATTAATTTTATCAAAGATAAATTCTTTAAGTTTATTCCTTAATCTGCCTTTGAATATCAATTCAAATTAGTCGGGACTAGCGAACCACACCGAAGTAATCATTTATTTTATTTCCCAATCCCAACCTATTCATCCCATGAAGTAAAACTGGTAATACTTCATATCTAACACCACGGTGTTATCGGTAAATTCAATTATCATTTCACGTTCAAATCTAATTAAAGATTTAACTATCGCCTGGATCAAAAATGGTGACACTCCATTCTCGATCATTTCAATCTAATTTAAGATTCATTAAAACTCCACTTGGTTTTAATCTTCCCAAAAATCAATATTATTGATTGTTTAACTTGGGAAAACATATCATGTCTTTAACTGGGTTAAAGAACCAATGTCATTTAAAACACGGTTCACGATAAACCCAAAATCACATTCTATTCCAACATCCTTTAACCATAAATTAGCAAGTGAACAGTTCCCTAAGTAATAACCCCGAAGGACGAAACCAATATCAGATCAATACCCAAGAAACCATTCAACTTAACTAATCTCCATTTAGTTTCTGATTTTCATAACTCCGTTGGGTCTAAGAATAGTATTATTAAAGATACCATTCACAACAACCGAAAATCACATTTGATATTAAATACAAGGCTCTGAATAGAAAATATATTGGCTTATATTCAATATCAAATTCTGCGACCAACAAATATCGTATTGGAAATAACGATATATATATATATATCTTTCAAATTCCCATAACAATATCTATATAATCTCGAAATCCAACATCAAAATATTCCAAAGACAATTTTGATTCAAATCCATTCCAATTCAATTATTGGAAATTCTGGTTACTTTTAAAACCATTTAAAATCCAATTTATTTATTTTAAAAATAAATGGATTTTAATTCTAGTTCAAAACTAGTTCATTTCGATAAAAATCTATTTTTATCTTTTCAAATATGGAGTTTTTCATCCTAATTCTTTCCGAATCATTTCTTATGATTTCAACAAATTATTACTATTTTTAATAATTTTATCAAGGCCCGTACAGTCGATTTCCATCAACGGCCATCGAACTGCACTTACAGCGACTTTTTCCAAATTTGATTTGGACATAATTCCAAATCCAATCGTTAGATTTCAAATCTCTAATATTCGTTAGAAAGCTCTTTCCGATACGAACCCAACGGTTCTGTTTTAGGAAAATCCGACAGTCGGATCTCCCGTAATATCTGTTCGAAGTCAGTGGTCGAAATTCGCGAACTGCCACGACGCGGCGCGTTCTATTCAGGCCATTCTATATATATAATATATATATAGAAAATATATTTCATCGATTTCCTTTTAAAACGTATTTTATCAATCGTTTTAAATTTGTTTTCAAAATAATTTCAACTTCATATTCAATTTTGAATCAAAATCGAATATTCCACATCATCGATATACAAATGATAATATTTTCAAAACGTTCTAATTTTGAAATCACTTCCTTTTCTATAATCATCATAAAAATGAATATAATCGATATAAATATCGTTCGCGTCAAAATGGCGCATATCTAACCAACACGGCTTTATATATTTCAATAAATTCGTTATTCTATTCAACAAATGAATATTTTCTTCAACACATGGATATATATTTTTATTCAACACATGAATATATATTTTATTCAACACATGAATATTTATTCTATTTAACACATGAATTTTTATTCTATTCAACACATGAATTTTTATTCTATTCAACACATGGATTTTCTTTCTATTCAACACATGAATTTTCTTTCTATTCAACACATGAATTTTTTTTCTGTTCAACACATGAATTTTCTTTTATAATATTCCTTATTTCCCAAATTGGAATGAGGCCCAATCAATTACCATATTATGTTAATTATATGGACTTTTTACAACACATGTATATAATAACAACGAAAAATCATCAACCATCATCCAGAGTGCACCCCATAACTGCATAAGCATTAAATATAAATAATTAACGCTTACATAGTCTGTCAAACCATCGATTGACATACAACTAAACAATCGGGATTAGTGTATTAAAATGCCTGAGCACTGCGTTTCCCTACCCTATGGGGTGTCAATGAGTCCAATGAGTCCATCGGCTCCATATAGTCACCGATATATCCAAGGCGCCTCGCAACCCAACAACCACATAAGTCAAACTCGTCAGGGCGTGTCAAACCACTGACGCCACTTCTAGCTAGAAGGAAACGCATGCCCTCCCTGATGTCCTCTCCCGTTTCTGGTTCACAATAGTTGTGAGGCTCGCAAATCAACGCTACACAAAGCTATGCCACACAGGCCGTGCTTTGATCATCAACCACAGGACTCTGCTTTTCAACAGAAGCCTTGATCATTTTCATCTTAGCATTCCATATAGGAAAACCACTCCATGCAGCCGATATCCATCAATCACACCAAATGATATCCAATGTCAGGAACACAGTCCATTTACAAGTCCGTTCTGGGTCTGAACGAAACTGGAGGCACCTTGTACCTCACATATCCATCAATCTCCAAGTACGTCTGGACGATCACTAACTGATTCCCTCCTCTGGGGTGTACAGCGCAATCAAGATCATCAGTAATCACCCAAATGATGTGAAGACCTCCGGTCTTCAACCACCATATTCATCCTCGACACATTGTCGAATAAGTTATTCAGAATGGGATAAACTCGGTCTTTCTGAATAACTCGCGTATATAATAAACAAGTGTTACATAAACACAACATACGCCTCATTCCAATTCAGAATATTATTTTATTCAAATATTCTTACACTTTGGGAAAAGTTCCCATTAATTTTATCAAAGATAAATTCTTTAAATTTATTCTTTAATCTTCCTTTGAATATCAATTCAAATTAGTCGGGATTAGCGAACCACACCGAAGTAATCATTTATTTTATTTCCCGATCCCAACCTATTCGTCCCGTGAAGTAAAACTGGTAATACTTCATATCTAACACCACGGTGTTATCAGTAAATTCAATTACCATTTCACGTTCAAATATAATTAAAGATTTAACTATCGCCTGGAGCAAAACTGGTGATACTCCATTCTCGATCATTTCAATCTAATGTAAGATTCATTAAAACTCCATTTGGTTTTAACCTTCCCAAAAATCAATATTAATGATTGTTTAACTCGGGAAACCATATCCTGTCTTTAACTGGGTTAAAGAACCAATGTCATTTAAAACACGGTTCACTACAAACCCAAAATCACATTCTATTCCATCAGCCTTTAACCGTAAATTAGCAAGTGAATAATTCCCTAAGTAATAACCCCGAAGGCCGAAACCAACATCAGAACAATACCAAAGAAACCATTCAACTTAACAAATCTCCAGTTAGTTTCTGATTTTCTTAACTACGTTGGGTCTAAGAACGGTATTATTAAAGATACCATTCGCAACAACCCAAAATCACATTTGATATTAAATACAAGGCTCTAAATAGAAAATATATCGGCTTATATTCAATATCAAATTCTGCGACCAACAAATATCGTATTGGAAATAACGATACATACATATATATATATCTTTCAAATTTCCATAACAATATCTGTATAATCTCGAAATCCAACATCGAAATATTCCAAAGACAATTTCGATTCAAATCCATTCCAATTCAATTATTGGAATTTCTAGTTACTTTTAAAACATTTCAAATCCAATTTATTTATTTTAAAAATAAATGCATTTTAATTCTAGTTCAAAACTAGTTCATTTCGATAAAAATCTATTTTTATCTTTTCAAATATGGAGTTTTTCATCCCAATTCTTTCCAAATCATTTGTTATGATTTTACACAAATTATTACTGATTTTAATAATTTTATCAAGGCCCGTACAATCGATTTCCATCAACGGCCATCGAACTGCACTTACAACGACCTTTTCCAAATTTGATTTGGACATAATTCCAAATCCAACCATTAGATTTCAAATCTCTAATATTTGTTAGAAAGCTCTTTTCGATACGAACCCAACGGTTCTGGTTTTAGGATAATTCGACGGTCGGATCTCCCGTAATATCCGTTCGAAGTCAATGGTCGAAATTCGCGAACTGCCGCGACGCGGCGCGTTCTATTCAGGCCGTTCTATATATAATATATATATATTATATATTTCATCGATTTCCTTTTAAAACGTATTTTATAAATCATTTTAAATTTGTTTTCAAAACGAATTCAACTTCATATTCAATTTCGAATCAAAATTGAATTCCACATCATCGATATACAAATGATAATATTTTCAAAACGTTATAATTTTGAAATCACTTCCTTTTCTATAATCATCATAAAAACGAATATAATCGATATAAATATCGTTCGCGTCAAAATGGCGCATATCTTACCAACACGGCTGTATATATTTCAATAACTTTTTTATTTTATTCAACAAATGAATATTTTCTTCAACAAATGAATATATATTTTTATTCAACACATGAATATATATTTTATTCAACACATGACTATTTATTTTATTCAACACATGAATTTATATTCTATTCAACACATGAATTTTTATTCTAATCAACACATGAATTTTCTTTCTATTCAACACATGAATTTTCTTTCTATTCAACACATGAATTTTCTTTCTATTCAACACATGAATTTTCTTTTATAATATTCCTTATTTCCCAAATTGGAATGAGGCCCAATCTATTACCATATTATGTTAATTATATAGACTTTTTACAACACATGTATATAATAACAACGATAAATCATCAACCATCATCCAGAGTGCACCCCACAACTGCATAAGCATTAAATATAAATAATTAACGCGTACACAGTCTGTGAACCCATCGATTGACATATAACTAAACAATCGGGATTAGTGTATGTCAAATATCATCCCAATACCCGTGTGGGGTTTCAAATCAACAAACACATTTTTTTTGTGCAGTTGGGCGATATGTAAAATTTATCGTCCCAATCAATATCAGTCAAATGAGTGTACATAAACAAATCATCCGATTTGTTTATAGATATTTATATTATATACACGTTAAAAATTATATATTTAACTATAAAATATTTATAACAATAAAATATTTTATTTCACTTCATACAATCAACTTTCACAACACATCAATCAAACAAACAAGCCATCCATGGTCTATGGACGACGGATGTCGGGTGCTACTAAGCACCGTCTGCATCCTAGTATATATTTCAACTAGAAATTAAAATAAAAGTGAGGAGTTCTCATCAAGAGCTAAACCAAATGCCACGACTCTTCGTAAGTAGAATATCTTTGCCGTGCCCGCCTTTTGTCACTTTCGTCGTTCGTATTCGCTACATATATAAAAATCACATTTTTATATCAATGCTATTAGAATCACATTTTTGTTTCAACGCTAGATATATAATAAAAATCAGATTTTTATTTCACTACATATATAAAAATTACATTTTTATATTCTCTATTATATAAAAATTCTATTTTCAATCCGCTACTCGTATAAAAATCGAATTTTTATTTCGCTACAACATACATAAAAATTTAATTCTTACCTAGCTAAAAATCAAATTTTTATTCTTTCCATAATATAAAAATCATATTTTTATTCTTTCTATAATATAAAAATCCTAACTTTATTTCGATAAAAATCTAAACTTTCCTATGTAAAAATCTAAACTTTACGAATTAATAATCCTTGCCATATAAAAAATCAAATTTTTGCTTTATAAAAATCAAATTAAGATAAAATAAAACTGATTTAAACAATACATTATGTAAAACTCACCTTGTTCATCGAAGGAGGGGTGTTTGGGGAGGCTGAGGCGCGCAACATAGGGGGTTTCAGCCGCCGGCGGCAGGAGGCTGAGGCGGTGGGTTTTTCTGGGCTTGGGGAGGTTTTGTGGGTTTTGGGGAGGGTGGTCGCGGGTTTCAATAGAAGAGGAGGAGAGAGAAGGAAGCGAGAGGGGCGAGGGTGGTGGGCGATGGCCGGAGAGGGGGCCACATCGGTCGCGCCGACGGGGAGGGGGGAGGTAGCGCGACTTTACGCGTTAGGGTTTTTTTCTTTTCGTTTATCTGAGAGAGTGGAGGGAAGATAGGAGAGAGGAGGGAGTACATTATAAATATTTAATTTAATTTAATTCACCAAAAGTAACTTTAAAATTCGAACACCAAATCAAGCCCACCGACTGTCGTCCATAGCTAATTACCCCTACTCCGGACACAATGGGATATGTATCGTAAGGTGATACGGTCGTTTCAATCTGCTTTCGTCAAAATCAAAATATAAATCTAAGTATTGAATTTGAACGCACATTTTAATTTACCGGGGCCACATACAGACTCTAAAAATTGCCAAAAAATATTTTCTAGCTTCGCATTGACGATACGATCCTAACAAAACTAATTTCGTCAAATTCTGAGACCGTTTGAAAAATGGCCATTTCTGGTCGATCGAAATTGACTGAAACTGACAAAACACGTTTTCTTTTTCCACGCTCACATATTGATTTCAAAAATTACAAATTTTGAAACCTAGCAATAACTTGACATCACGGATCCAACAAAAGTGGTTTCGTCGAAAACCGAGGTCGTTTGCAAAATTTCCATTTTTAAGGGCCAAAATTTCCGTAGCGACTATTCTGAATTTTAAATTGGACATAACTTTTTATCCCCGCTATGAAATTTCAATTCTTCGGATTCGTTGGAAAGATATTCTCATATAGATTCTAATATTTTTAGTTTCGCTAAAATCCAGTTTATTTTGAATCATGTACATTCATGTGAACTTTGAAATCGAATTTTCAGACTACCGCACCATTTCCAATTCCTTTTATATTTAAAATAAATATTTATATTCTATCGACGATTCAAACATATATATACGTTCTATTTCTATTCAAAATAAATTTCTCATCATTATTATTTAAAATAATTCATTTTAAATATTCAAAATTCATTAAAATTGCCAAAATAAATTTTTTAAATTGGCTCAGATTTCCGGGTTATTACAGAGTCTTACATATAAACTAAACTCTATTACTATATTTTTCTTGAACTCTTGAAATCTTGATAGCTTTATAACTCATGAGTCTTGAATCTCTTCTGGATCCTTAATCTCTTGAAACTCTAGAATTGTACAGTCTTCAGTATTTAAGTCATGTATACAAATCCTGCATGTATATGTATATATATATATATTCTGGATAAAGATGTTAGTGTATATATATTATAATTAATGATAATTAATGATAATTGAGACAAGGTTGTTGTCATCAAAACTCCATTTTCCAACAATCTCCCCTTTTTTGATGATGACAACCTTGATTTATAAGATATTCATTACTAATAATCTGATTCTTCAATTACTCCCCCTCTCACCATAAACTCCTTCTAACTCCCCCATAAACTATACTATACCAATTTTATAATTTCTTCCCCTTTGTCATTATCAAAAGTACCCTATACAAGACTAGACTATACTAGAATAAACAAAGTTATACTACCCCTAAATCTATGCTATAAATGATCCTAATAACTATATAATACTCCTTATATTTTCCCTCTAAATTTTTGATTCTAAACTTAAAATATTATAACTCCCCCTGAAATTATGACTATGCTAGTTTAATAAACTAAATAAAAGGATAATAAACTAAGTAGACAACTTAATATCTATAATCAATTCACAGAAGCAAATCAATCTAAACAAACAAGCAATTCAAACAAACAATCTAAACAATTAAATCAACCAAAGCATTCTTGAACCTTCAACTAGTCCTTAGAAACTCTAAAACTCCCCTTTAATCTAATACAAGACTAAGCCTATACTAAACTCTAATTTCCTTAAAACTATAATAGGACTTTAATCTAAACTAAGGAATAACTGCTATAAGATATCGTTAAAATTATGATATAAGAAAAGTAATTTAATCTGAACAATCAATTTAAGTTTTATTGTCACAGAACATCAAAACTTAAAGCCAAACATTTCTTGTAGCTTCTATTTTTCCTAAAAACCTATAAAGCTCCTATCAACTACAAATGCATAAGTATTTTTCTAACAAACCTATCAACCATTAATGAATTTTAACCAGTCAAGTAAGTCAATCACATTATTCAAGCCAAATAAATCAAACAACCAAGCAAGTCAATCAATCCAATCAATTCAATCAAGCCAATCAATTCAACCAAGCCAAACAAGTCAATCAAGTTAATCAAGACAAAGTAAATATGTTATGTGTTTAATAATCTTATGTATTTCGAAGACAATAATTCCCCATATAGTATACTTGTTATGTGTGAACTTAAAGGTTAATATGTAAGGTAGTGTGTGCAGTATATTGGTTATAATGTAGTATGAAATGTATGTCATATGCAAAGCAATATAAAACGATATGTTAAATGAAATGCAACTTATGATGTGAATGATTTTAATTTGGAATGTACTGTAATTTATAAAAATGATATATGATATGAAATAAGATGTGTAATGATAGTAGCCAGAATGATTTGGTGATTATATCTATTTAGATAAAATATATTCAAAGTACTATCTAACTATTATGCATATACATATATATTACAAATTATTTGAATTAAATAAGGGTAATATATATTAATTTCTAGACTTAGGTTAATGATACTTATGAAAGAGATTGAAATCATAGTAAAGATAAAAGTTTTATGGTATTCATAAAATATAATAAAAGATTTAGAATAATTCTATGAGAAACGTGTAGTTAAATAATCTTAGCACGGTGCTTCTTTTAAAAATACTATAGTAAATGTTGAAGATCATTTTTTAAAGAAAATATAGAATTGTGTGTGTGTGTATATATATATATGTTAACCGGCTTTTTGGTCTGGTTCCCAGGAGAGCATCAGACATGCTCAACTCAACGTACCTCGTGAAGCTGAGACCGAAAGGGACACTGAAGAGTGAAGGAAACGGGATCAAGAAGGGACTACACCGCTTGTAACCTCACGGCATCCAGAAGACATCCGCAAACCAAGGCCTCGGACCCCGAAGGAGCTATGAGCCTCAATCACCCGGTCCTAAGATCCTCGTGCCCTTTGGAAGGACTTCACGCCAGGCATGAAGCGGAATCCGCACCCAGCCGGGTGCGAAATCATGCCTGGGTTCGAAATTTCGAACCCATGCCTAGGTCCAAAATTTTGAACCCAGCGGGTGTGAAATTTCGAACCCAGCGGGTACAAAATCTCGTACCCATGGCTGGGTTCGAGATTCCAAACCCAGCGGGAGCGAGATTTCTCACCCATGCCTGGGTTCGAAGTTTCGAACCCATCGGGCTCGAAATTTCGAACCCGTGCCCGAGTTCGTAATTCTGAGGTGCGCAGATGGTGGGTTCGAAATTCTGCTAGTGGTCCTCTGTTTCTACCTACTCCTACCTAATCCTACCTACCCCCACTCCTATAAATAGCTCATGTCCTTACACTTCAAAGGGGTTGGATTTTTTTCACATGAGACCTTCCTAGAGCTTCATGAGCCTCATTAATGGCATCTCCTATTTGAGTAAGAAGGAGAATTAAATATCCTTTTTCCCAAATACCTAGCATATGGCAATTGTAAAAGTGAATGTAATGAGCATGGCTCTATCTTGTAATTCTTAAGTGATTAATAAAAGTTCAACATCCTTCCAAAGTGGACGAAGGCCAATCCGCGGCTGAACCACTATAAATTCTCGTGTCATTTAACACTTCCTCTTATTTAGTCTTGCGACCAAATTAACTATTCCTAGTAGTAGGAATCTTTGGTGTTTACTACATTTTTTGTCATCTACATTTGGTGCTTTCACTGAGAAGTCTGAATCCAAGGTTTGCGTCTTTCTTCCACATTATCATCTTGACTTCGACAAGCTTAAGTTTCCTTGCACAACCTGTTGTCGAGTCCGTTTATGATGGTAAAGAAGTCAAAGAACGCAATGGCCGGCCCTTCATCCGCAGCCGAGGCCGGTACCTCCCAACAACCTCAACCGGTAGATGTCCCGGCCACTAATGAAACCGTCCCTCCGGTTCTGGACGCCGAAGCGCCCGTTACCCAAGCTCAAATTCATGGGCTTAATGAAAGATATGAGAACACCGTGGTCGAGCTCAACCAAGCATTAAGGATAACATCGGCCTTATGCAGCAACTTCAAGATAGTCAACACGTCGTCACCCGATTTCAATTAACTTGGAACAATGCTCGGCCCCAACCAACTGCATCAGAAACTTCCTCTTCCAAGTCAAGGGGCCCACACCAAAGGAGGAGGTTCACCCTCATCAACAATGTCGTTGCTCGCACCAATGCCCTCGATAACGGTAACAATCATGCCAACGAGAATGGGAACAACAACGACGACCGAACTACAGTCACATACAGCGAGGGGGCGCAGTACCAAGACCGCTCTCGCTTGATTATCAATGACGGACCCGATCCTACAAACCAACCTCTTCCTCGACACAACCCAATGGTCGCTAATCAGGGTGAAGGGCCCGCTATTCCAACGGTCCGCGCTCCTTTAGAACAGGATCCGCATCACCCTGTTCCACCTCAACAGCCGCACATAGACCCAATCATAGATGTCAAGGACATGGAGGAAGATGATCCGAACATCCATCAAAGAAGATGACCTCGCAACAAGACTCCAGAATTGCATCAAATCCCGTGGATCCCGATGGAGGATCCACACCCGACCTATCTCCCCGACATGATATGAAGGGTCATGAGGGAAATGCAAGGGGGCGCACACGGCGCATGGGAAGCTCACATTGGGCGTAACCCCTTCACAAGAAGAGTAAATGAAGCCGAGTGGCCAAGGCCCTTAAGCATGCCACAAATGCCACTCTATGATGGTACCACTGATCCTTGTGCCTTTTTGAATCGATATGAATGGAAAATGGACTCAAGTTGGGGTAATGACCCAGCCAAGAGCAAATGCTTCCCGGTCTTCCTATCCGACACCACTTTACTTTGGTTCTCTCTCCTCCCACTTGATTCCATTAACAATTTTGGACAATTAGCAACAGAGCTAGTCAAGCAATTCAGAGTGCATATCCCAACTCCGAAGAATGCCCTCACTTTGTCCAACCTATACCAGGGCCCCGCTGAATCACTCAAAAGCTAACCTTCCCGGTCTAACATAGCTCTCACCGAGGTCGAGGATCTAGATCCCCGCACTGTACTCTTTCAAGTAGCGAAGGGTGTCCTCCCTACTTCAGAGTTCGGGGCCTGGATCGATCGAAAGAAGCCAAAGAACCTCGACGCCTTCTATGAGAAGGTAAATCAATACTTGTGCCAAGAAGAAGCAAGGCGGAACCGGCTTTCCGCCACAAGTTGTCTGATTCATCCCAAGAAGATACCGCCAACAACCATTCAGAGGTAGGCGAGGCGGGGAGCCCTTCGACCAAAACGGGGGCAGGTCCCCAAAGGCAAAAACCAAACAATGGCAGGCTAGATGGACGGAACAACCCCCAGCGGAATTGAGAAAGCCCGGCCCTTGCCAAGCTTTCGATACCTACGCCCCATTGAATGAAGACATAGAGACAATATACTTGGAAACGTGTAACACCTTGCCATATAAAAAGCCACGCGTCAGAGAATCAACTGACCGCGAGAAGAATATCGAGAGGTATTGTCGATACCACGACTTGTACGGTCACGACACCAACGAATGCCGCCAACTTAGGGGTGCAATCGAGAAACTTATTCGTGAGAAACAGCTCGAGCAATATGTCCAAGAGCCCTTTCCCACCGAAGAAAACTCGCAGCCTCCAGTGCCAGCTCCACAAGCAGCCGCCAAGGGAGCTCCAGGACCATCTAACCCGAGACGAGGAATCATGATCAATACCATATGTAGCAGACCTTACCCTACACATGGTAGTTTCTGAAAAATGGAGGAGTATGTGAGCTCCATAAAGTATGCTACTTACGAAGCCTGCTCCGCTCTCCCTGGGTCATCCCATCCAAGATACAAAAGACCTGCCAGACGACATCGTCTTCCGATAAAGAGAATCGAAATGGGTGGAAATACCGACCACCGATCCATTAGCATCACTGCCTAGATCGTTGCCGCTTCCGTTCAAAAGGTTTTAATCGACTCAGGGAGCTCGATCAACATCATCTTCAAGGCCGCTTACGACCAGATGAAATTGGAAACAAATGACTTGAAGCCATGCCACGCTGTAATTCAAGGCTTCAATGGGGACTTTAGTTCCCCAAAGGGATGATCAACCTACCTGCAGAACTGGGTGAGGCGGACCGAAGCCTAGTCTAAATTCTCACTTTCATGGTCATAGACATCGACTCCCCCTACGATGCTTTTCTAGGGCGCCCCTTTCTCACCGAATTCCGAGTTTACATGGCGCCATGGTCTCTCCTAATGAAATTCCCGATGGAAAATGGGATCTGAAATGTTAAGGATGACCAAGTAAGTGCCAGGAAATGTTACGCAATAGAATGGAAGAATGCGTGCAATAAGGACAAGGGCAAAGCCGTGCCCACGCCTTCTTGCACCAAGAACGTCTCCGCATAGCAATCAGCGGCGTCTGGGCCCTGGCTCAGGCGCACTCCCGTCTTTCCGATGACCTCACCCACGGAAGGACTTTCCCGTCAACCTCGGTGACCCAACAAGGGTGTTGAAGGTAGGGTCACAACTCCACCCAAAAATCAAGGAAGATCCCATATGCTACCTGAAAGCAAATCTAGATGTGTTTGCATGGACTCACTTCGACATAAAGGGCATCGACCCCGCGATTTCTTGCCATTCCCTTTGCTTAGATCCCAGAGTACCTCCAGTTAAACAGAAGCACCACTTCTTAGGGTCCGAGAGGTCCAAGGCACTCGAAGAAGAGGTAGACCGTCTGCTCAACAATAACTTCATCCGCGGAGCTGACTACCGTGAATGGGTTTCCAATCCAGTTATGGTTAAAAAGGATAACGGTAAATAGTGAACATGCATTGACTTCTCCGATATAAACAAGGCATGTCCCAAGGACAGCTTTCCGCTCTCGAAGGTCGATCGATTAGTCAACTCATCCGCCGGATACCAGCTACTATCCTTCATGGAATCCTACCCAAGCTACAACCAGATCCCGATGAGTCTCTGCGACTAAGATCATACCTCTTTCATAACCGACCTTGGGCTCTACTGCTACTGCGTAATGCCCTTCGGCCTCAAAAATGCAGCGCATCTTATTAACGAATGGTTAACCGACTCTTTAAAAATCAGATTGGAAAGTCCATGGAGGTGTACGTGGATGATATGCTGGTAAAATCTAAAATATCAAGCGATCACGTCCATGACCTCTCCGAAATGTTTGATGTCGTCCGCCAGTACGACATGAAACTCAACCCTATGAAATGCTCCTTCGGGGTCGCTTCGGGAAAATTCTTGGGTTTCATTTTCAATTCTCAAGGCATCGAAGCCAATCCAGAAAAAATCCGAGCGATTCGGGACATCCAAGTCCCCGAGAACATCAGGGATGTCCAAATTCTGAACAGGAAGGTCACCGGTTTATGTCGATTCATCTTTAAGGCCACCGACAAATGCATCCCCTTCTTCGATTTACTCTGAAAGGGGAAACGCAATTTCAAGTGGACACCCGAATGCGTTTCTGCATTCTAGAAACTTTTGGATCACTTAGAGCGACCACTTATCCTTTCTAAGCCTACAAACCATGAGGAATTATATGTTTACATGGCTGTTTCTGCATAGGAAATCAGTTCGGCACTAGTACGCCTCGAAGATCGCACTCAACGACCCGTCTACTATATCAGCAAGCGGTTGACGGGGGCAGAGAAGAATTACCCAAAGCTATAAAAGCTGGCAATATGCTTATTGATTTCCTCTAGAAAGCTCCAACCGTACTTCCAGTCGCATCCCATAAAAGTTTTCACTGACCAGCCACTGCGTCTGGTCCTACAATGACCTGAGACGTCAGGGCGATTACTAAAGTGGAGCATAGAGTTAAGCTAGTTCGAGATAACCTCCATCCCACGACGAGCCATCCTCGGCCAAACTCTCGTAGATTTCATCGTGGAGTTCACAACCCCCGAGGAGGATCCCACTGAGAATGCTGGGACTCCCGACGCCTAGTGGAAATTGTTCGTAGACGGATCCTCTAATAGAAAATGCTTTGGGACCGGAGTCGTGCTCATCACCCCTGAAGAACGCCCGATGTATTACGCGTTGAGGCTAAATTTCCCTGCTACTAACAATGACGCAGAGTACGAGGCCTTAATCTCCAGGATAAGAATCGCGATCGAACTCAAGCTAGAGACTATGCTCGCATCTTCTCCGATCCACAACATCTCCAATTCACAGCTTATCGTCTGACAAGTACTGAGAGAGTATCAAACGAAAGAGGGTTGGCTTGCCCAGTACCTGGCCCGGGTTCAGGGGCTACTCGTCTACCTCGAGCATTTCACCATCACCCATATCCCACGTGAGCAAAATGAAAAAGCAGATTCCCTCGCCAGAATGGAAAGCTCCGAAGATCCGCAACTTAACGGGTTCTCCTCGGTTGAAGTCCTCAACTCTCCAAGCATCAAGCAAGGGCAAAACGAGACGATCGTGAGCACCGAACCTGAGCCCGATTCTTGGATAACATCGATTAGAAATTACCTTCAGCACGGGATCCTACCAAAGCACTACAAGGAAAGGCGCGTGCTCACTTGCCAGTCAGCGCGTTACCTTCTTATGGACGGGGTACTCTACAGCGGAGGTTTTTACGTTCACCTGCTCCGGTGCGTAGCTCACGGCGACGCCCTCCTAGTGCTAAGCAGTGTGCATGGAAGCGAATGTAGCAATCACACTAAGGGGCAGACCCTGGCCAGAAAGATTCTCAGACATGGTTATTACTGGCCCACGCTTGATCAAGACGCCGCGGACTATGCTCTCAAGTGCGATAAGTGCCAGCACTTCTCCAAGATTCCAAGATCCCCGCCTATCGAATTGTCTCAAATGGTCAGCCCATGGTCGTTCGCTATGTGGGGAATCGACATCATCGGAACTCTTCCAATGGCCAGAGGCGGGGCAAAATACGCCGTCGTCGCAGTAGACTATTCCACCAAGTGGGCAGAAGCTGGAGCCATCGCCACCATTACCATGAAGAAGTTAATCAACTTTGTTGTCCGCAACATCATTACCCGTTATGGAGTGCCTCAAGCTATCATCTCCGACAATGTCACTCAATTCGAGAGTACCGAGTTCAAAGCCTTCTGCCAGTGCCACGGCATCGTTAAAAGATTATCAGCGGTGGCTCATCCCCAAGCCAATAGACAAGTCGAGGCAGTTAACAAGGTCATCAAATCCATCATCAAGAAATGTATGGAAAAGGCCAGGGTTATGTGGGCAGACGAACTTCCTCTAGCTCTATGGGCTTACTGGACCGCCCACAAGACAACAACCGGTCATACTCCTTTCGCCCTCACATGCGGATCTGAAGTCGTCACTCCCATTGAGCTCAAGCTTCAGTCCCATCGAGTCACGTACTTCGATCCAAAGATAAACCAAGATTTACTTCTTGGATCACTTGACTTGCTAAAAGAAAAAGGAATGAGGCCGATATCAGAGCCGCCACCCAACGACAGCGAGTAGCCCGATACTTCAATTCCAGGGTCCGCCAAAAGGACCTCAACATCGGCAACCTCGTTTTAAAGTGGGGTTTTCCCCTGCCACCAGGCCTCACGCCTCGCTGGGAAGGCCCGTACTCCATACATCGAAATCTCAGCGATGGAACTTTCAGACTTGCCACCGTCGACAGAGCTGAACTCCCGGGGGCATGGGATAGCGAACATCTCCGCCGCTGCTTTACATAACTCAGTTTAAGGTTGTTTATGCTTTTCAAACAATGTTCTTTTTTTTCAAAAATTCAAGTCATTGTAAAGGCTATTACTGCCAAAGTTATTAGTAGAAATGATGTTCAGTTTCCTATCTCCTTGTTGTTTACTTCTCACATAATGCGTCTTGTTAGTTCCAACAACCAGCTTGATTCATGCCTACGACCGCCGCATCGGCACCCCGAGCACAGGAGTCGGCGCGACCATTTCGATTTCTAGGCAACATTGAGTCTGAGACACTTGGCTACGCCCGGCACCCCGAGCACAGGAGCCGCCAACACTACTCGAATCCCCGGCCCGCGGCGCGACCGAGTCTAAACAACTTCTAACTCGAACCTCGGCCTAGTGCCGAGGTCGAGGATAAATCGTTCTGCATCCTAGTCCAGGCGGCTTGGCGCCACTCAGCGATCAACTAAGATCGATGCAAATCTCTCTTCCCCAGTTGAAGGTGCCGGTCGAGTCTTAGCGCAGCACCAAGACCCACCTTAAATCATTTCTTCCCCTTAGCTCTCAAGTCTTGGGGGCAACCCGAGGCCACGATCGGACCTTACAAGCTGATGATCAGGGCTGAAAACTACGCTGGCAAATAAACGACATCTGGCGGCTCGTCTCAACCCGATGAACGATGGGAGAGCCACCCACCTGGAGGACCGCACAATGCGATGCCCTATGCCTTAGCTATACTTGGGTTTAACCTCGAGCCACCCAAAATAGCAGGCGTACAACCTGGTTTCGCAAATTACGGGTTCTCTGAGCTGAGGGAAACTTACTGAAACCAGCGCTCTACCTCACCTCTCTGGAATAATTTACCCAGAGATGACCTCTAATCGCTCTTGTGACAAGTGTAACGATAAGTAAGTTTATGCAAGTATAGGACGCTGGAAAACATAAAAAGAATATCCGAACATTTGAAATAAAAAGCGATCTTTACTCATTTATATTTCCTTTTCACACACATACGCTAAACAAACTACGTGTCTAACATTGTTACTTTCTAATGACAGGGTGTACTTGAGAACCACATCGTGTCTTGAAAAACCAAAAGCGAGGGTCGCACTCGTGTAAACTATCGGCCTACACTACCAAAATAACGTAAACTCCTACTAAGGTTGCTAATCATGTTTCTTCCTCTTGTGCTTGTGTTTGTTCTTTTTTGCAAATTCAGCGCTTGATGGTTCTTGCCTCGCACCAGCAGCAGACCTCTTCCTACTTGACCCACTCCTGCTTGACCGACCCTTTGGAGGAGTGACAGATTCATGAGTGACAGAAAGGCGACGACCCCCAGCACCATCACCGCTAGAGATCTCTGTGACGTCAGTGGTAACGACAAGTGGCATAGGCATGGGGGAACTCCCGGCAATAGGACCAACCAAGGTCTCGCTCCTCTTTGGGATCTCTTTTCCTTCCCGCTCAGCCTTCTCTTTGGCCTCTCTAGCGGCCTGTCGCTCGGCAAGTTTCTGAGACTTGTGCGGTATGATGTCAGCAGCCTTGGTTTTCTCGAGGTCTCCACGTCCTCATCGTAGACACATCGACATCCACTGGACCTCTGGCCATGTCACTCTGTCCTTCGACCACTTCTCCTTCCTCGTTGAGAATGTCCACCATGCTAGGAGTTACTCTTATGTCAGAAAAGGTGTCAAGTTGGTCGCCACCTTCTCCAGTCTGTGTCCCTATAAGGCCCGGCCAGTTTCAGTCACTTGGGGGATCACAGGGTCAGGGTCTGCTGTCGTCGTAGACTCAGGAGGAACTACATAGCAAAGACACAACCTTTTAGTCAATAAATTCGGTAATCACTTAATTCTCAGGGATGCAGGGTAAAAGGAGTTTACCTATGGTCAAGAGTGGTGTAAGAATGATAAGAAGGGTGCTTGCGACGATAGGTAAGTTGAGACCGGTATCCCCCAGTGCTGGGAAGTCGGGATTGTACGGTAGCGATTTGGGCCGAATCCTCAGGACCACTCACCATAGCAGACCCGGGGTCCAGGGGCTGATAGGAGCTTCCCCCTGCAAATGTTCTGTCACCATCACGCTATCGGTTGGCACGAACTTCCCCTTCTCCTTAGCGAGCCTCGCCAACCTTTCATTCTAAGCATCCTCTCGCAATAGCCTCCTTCCTTCCTCCAGCTTCTCACGTTCACCACTGTCCAGAAGAACATTTGCAACCTGGCGCTCATCTAAAGTGCATATGTCCACTTGACGCAAGAAGGCCTCGTAAGGGATTAACCTCTCCCAAGTTCTAGCAAGCTCGCGGGGATAGTCTTCGACCCACGAAATCCCTCGGAATCTCAAAGCCTTGACGTACATATTATGGATACTCTCCTCGAAGGAGGACCCAACGCGAAACTCCATGTTGTTCAGGTATCCCCTCAGTAGCTCTATATCCCTTAAATATTTGGACTTTATACCCTCAGATTCACTCAGGACATCCCTGTTGCTAGCTTCGGCATCGTCCTTCGCCTTTCTCATCACCTCGAGCTGCCTCTTCAACTCAGTGACATTGGCATTCTTAGCTCGCAACCTCTCATTTTCCTCCCTTAAAGCTGTGTTGTTATTCTAGAGTTCGGTGACCCTCGCATTGTCTTTTTCCAAAACATCACATGCTCGCTTTAGATCGGCTTTGTCCTTTTTTAGAGCCGTGGTTTCGGTAGTTAGATCAACCATGGTGGCTTTATATTTCAAGATGGTATCTCCCGACTCCCACTTCAGTGTATCATAAGCCTGCATCATCTCAGCTGCAACGGCAGAGATAATGTTGAAGGGTCTGACAATGCATAAAAGATAACTTACGATGCGGGGAACGGGCGTACCTATCTTCTTATTCAAAGCTTCGACGGTGGTCTTCTCGGCAACAAGCTGTAGGTTCTTCTTTTTGATTAGCTCCAAAAGCCAGAAGGAATACTTGTTAAACTCGTTGGTTTGATAGTATGAAGATTTCACGTGCATCCACACCTCTCCTGGATGTCTGTCGGGAGCCGGATGGAGGTCGGGGACAAACTTCAACTCGTCGAAGTAGTGCCGGGGAAAATGATGTTTCGGACACGCCCTTTGCTCCTCTATGGATAGCCCTTGAAACTGGGGTTCTGTCAAGTCTGGCACCTCTATCTCGGCCTCTCTCTCAGGCCTCGGCTGGCCAAGAGGTGCTTCCTTTTCCCAAGCAAGATGAAGGAAGCCGGAGGAGCGGCCGACGGGGGAGCTATCGAAGGCAAAGACCGAGAGCCACCTATGTTAAGCCGAGTATCTCCCACAGATACACGAATAGGAGGAGGTGTCGGAGATCGCCTAGATTGATCCCGGTCTCGATGACCGCTGCCTTGTTATAATGGAGGTGGTGCGCCATACAAGCTGGCGGATCTTCGGAATCTCTCGAAATAAGAACTCTAGGGAGACTGGCAATCCTCATGCCCATAACTTCGTCTGCCACGTCCTCCTTCCATGGCACCTTCCAATGGAACAAGACGAAGTTAACCAATTAACTCACGTAGGCAAAAATCTATGCTATGCAATGTTATGGATGTATGCCCTAAGTTTTCTCTCAACAGACCAGATTGTGGTTCGATCAAGGGAGTTAACCCCTCAGCAGCACAGGAAAGTTCTTCCAGGCCCGTCGTATTCGTCCATGGAGTCACTACTAAAGCATGTCCCTTTAAACCATCAAACTAGCCTGCGGGCTCAAGCGAGGTAGTGGCCCCTAAGTGAGTCGCAGGAGGCTGCGGTCTAGCCAACACTCCATCCCCCTCCCCTGTCGGAGGCGGGATGGGAGTGCTCG
Source organism: Allium sativum (assembly GCA_030737875.1). Classification (NCBI taxonomy): domain Eukaryota; kingdom Viridiplantae; phylum Streptophyta; class Magnoliopsida; order Asparagales; family Amaryllidaceae; genus Allium; species Allium sativum. The sequence goes on along the minus strand of CM060922.1, from coordinate 984,161,443 downwards.
GCAACCTCTCATCTCTGGCAACCTCCTGTTGACCATGTACCTCACCTCCACGCATATCTCCTTGAGGCGGAGCAGTCCTTTGTAATTCTCCTCCCGTTGGGGGCATTTTCCTCTTCCGCCCAATAAGGGTAGAGCCTGCCGCAACTCCCTCCTTTGGCACACTAATAGCAACCGCAGGCCAGATCACAACCCGGTTGTTCGGCAGCAACCCAGCACGACGGGGGCAATCCTGACTTGTCATGGTACTGGTATCGCGGAGATTCTCTGATATCGCCCGCAAAGAATTAATGCGTTGCCGATATTCATCCCCCGTGGGCGCCTTTGGATTTCCTATCATATTCCATTTAAAACTATGAATAAAGGAAGGAATCCTAAAATTACGGCAAGGAACGGAGTTAGTGAAACACTTACTTCCCTCAATCCACCTTCTGGCAAATCCGGGAGGGCAGCTAACGAAGAACCACTCGTGCTTAAACACTGATAGCCTGGGCCACATCCCGACGAAGAATTTTGTGGCAGCTGTCGCTTCCAGAGACCATTAAGAGGGGGTGGCATTGCTCATTTTCCTTAGGTGGAATAAGTATCGAATATCTTCCCCAGTGGGCTCCATGTGCAAAAACTCGCGGAAGAGAACATAAGTACCCAAGAGAGTGGCATAAGCATTAGGATGTAGTTGTAACGGCACGAAACGGAAGTAGAACAACATGTCCCTACTGAAGTTATTAGCCAGGGGCACGCTCCCAGTAAGGCAATCTTGTGGGTTCCAGGCAGTAAATCCCTCGGGCGAAACATGGGCTTTGCCATCCCTCCTGGGGGCATGAGCATTATCCACCGATATGTTAAATTGTACCTCCATTTTACTGACCGTGGTAGCATCCATACACGACTACATTGAGTCGGTAGGATTCTCCAAAATCACTGCATCGGGTAACATGTCTAAAGCTACCAGAGGTACGGGCGCATCCTCGCCCATGATGTCTACATTCTCGGCCTCTTCAGCCACGACTGGGGAATATTGCCACTCAAGTTGCTCCCCATGCTCAGACGTTTCGGGCGAGCTAGTCGAATGAGAAGGAGTCAATCCTTTGGTGGTCTAAAGCTCACTTCCAAATGATCTACCTCTAGGGGTAGGGTCGGATGTATGTAAGGCGGGCTGGGAAGCCTCAGATTCCATAGTCTTTCCGCCCTTGATCTGGTCTGCATCTCTAGTTATACTTTAACGCATCCGTGTTAGAACGGGCAGTATAGTGACCTGTACCCCTCGTGTTGGTGACGACTAATACGTGTGCATAATGCTATGCAAGGATAAGCTACATAAATAAAGCTCAAAACGATTAGTAACAGTCCAAGCCACAGTCCGGTTGTATGCTTTACCCTATGTGAACAATCCTAAACCCCACTCGCGCAGTTAACCATATATGCATCGACGCTAAGCACGCAAATCCAGAGGCGAATATTTGGAAGTCAAAGTCCATCGGCGTGACAAATTGGAAACCCGGCACGTAAAAGGCCATGTCCCAAACCATGTCGGGCTCGAAATTTCGAGATCCAGGTTCAAAATTTCGAACCCAGAAGGGTTCGAAATTCTGAACCAACCTGGGTTCGAAAACTCGATCCCCTCCGGGTTCGAAATATCGAACCCAGACAGAGGGCCTGGGAATTCGAACCCACAGGGTTCGAAAATCCGAACCCAGAAGGGTTCGATGCTTCGAACCCCCGAGTTCGAAAATTAGAATCTGTGAGGGTTCGAGACATTGAACCCACTAAGGTTCGAAAATTCTAACCCATGGGGGGTTCAAGGCATCGACCCTGGCTGGGTTCAAAAAATCGAACCTGCGAAGTCTTGAGGTCTCCGCCGTAGCCCTTCGACCTCCTCCCCTTCTCAACTCCTCGATTCAAGGCCTCACCTAGATAGGTTTGAAATTACCGGGCTCGAAATTATCGGTTTCGAAGCTTTCAGCAATGGCAGCCAGAGAAAGAAAAATTAGAGGGAAAAAGTGAAGGGGGCCTATTTATAAAAGAAAAATGCGTCTCTTCGCATTCCAGCATGGTTTTGAAATTTTCAAACCCATGGGGTTTGAAATTTCGCACCCCCTGGGGATCGAATTTACGAACCACTGGGTTGGAAATTTCATACCCCTGGGCTCCAAATTTCGAACCCGAGGGGATTGAATTTCCGAGACCCTGGGTTCGAAATTTCAATCCCCTTGGGCCTGAAATTTCGATCCCCCTGGGCTCGAAATTTCGATTCCCCTGGGCTCAAAATTTCGATCCCCCTAGTATCGAAAATTTTTGACCCAAAAAAAATGATGATGGTGGCGATGGACACACCTCCAGGATCGAAACCGCCGTGACAAACTCTCTCGTGTATCCACGCATGTGCATGCCGACTCATGTGCATCCATGGAGGCTACACACTACGGGCGCCTAACGACTTGAGCGCGGCACATCATCCGAACGATGGCTCATCTACACCGCCAGGGAGAACGAGCCCCACAGCTAACATCTATTCGCCTTTTGAATTACAGAAAAAATTAACAGCTTCGCCGCTACCTCAACCTACACAAAGCACATAATGTCAAAGACAAGACGACTTTGGGGGGCAAATGTTAACCGGCTTTTTGGTCCGGTTCCCAGGAGAGCATCAGACATGCTTAACTCAAGGTACCTCATGAAGCTGAGATCGAAAGGGGACGCTCAGGAGTAAAGGAAACACAATCAAGAAGGGACTACACCGCTTGTAACCTCACGGCATCCAGAAAACATCCGCAAACCAAGGCCTCAGACCCGGAAGGAGCTAAGAGCCTCAATCACCCGGTCCCGGGATCCTCGCGCCCCTCGGAAGGACTTCATAGCATGACGTGGAATCTGCACTCACCCGGGTGCGAAATCTCACACCCATGCCTGGGTTTGAAATTTCGAACCCAGTGGGTGCAAAATTTCGAACCCGGCGGGTGCGAAATCTCACACCCACGGCTGGGTTCAAGATTCCAAACCCGGCAGGAGCGAGATTTCTCACCCGTGCCTGGGTTTGAAGTTTCGAACCCTTGCCCGGGTTCGAAATTCTGAGGCGCGCAGGTGGTAGGTTCGAAGTTATGCTAGTGGCCCCCTAATTCTACCTACTCCCGCCTAATCCTATCTACCCCCATTCCTATAAATAGCCCATGGCCTCACACTTCAAAGGGGTTGGATTTTCTTCCCTTGATACCTTCCTAGAGCTTCATGAGCCTTATTAATGGCATCTCCTATTTGAGGAAGAAGGAGATTTAAATATCCTTTTTCCCAAATACCTAGCATATGGCAATTATAAAAGTGAATGTAATGAGCATGGCTCTACCTTGTACTTCTTAAGTGATTAATAAAAGTTCAACAACCTTCCAAAGTGGATGTAGGCCTAATCCGCGGCCGAACCACTATAAATTCTTGTGTCATTTACCACTTTCTCTTACTTAGTCTTGCGACCAAATTAACTATTCCTAGTAATAGTAATATTTGGTGTTTACGACATTTTTTTGCCATCAACAATATGCATAAACTATTTTTTTATAAAAGGACTTAAATTTTTATTTTTTATGAAATTTAAATTAATCTTTTGATACAAATCAATTTTAAATTTAAACTTTTAGAAATCAAAACGTATTAATTTGCTAAAGAACTATTTATATGTTTAAACTTTTAAAAGAAATCTATAATCATAACAAAATTATTAAATCCGGATATAAACTATAAAACTATAACTTTTTAGTATTTAAACTATACATTTAAGACATACAATCATATATATATATATATATTATTTTTATACCAAAATATTAGGTTAAATATTTAAGCTTTTATAAATCTTGATAGGAAATAAAAATAAGTATTAAGTTACAAACAGTATTTGTGATAATGTAACCCAAAATTGTTATGAAATCATATGAATAATATATTAGTTAAACTATGCATGCTTAAACTATATATAAGATGAATAAATTTATATTTAATAACATTATCAAAAAAATTATACTAACTTTGTATATCATATTAACATGTGTATATAACTTTGTTAATTTATATACTTTTAATATATGTATTTTGAAACAAGATAAAAGAAAATAAGTAGATAAACAAAGTTAATAACTAGAGTTTGAACTGGCATTTTCTTATTGAAAAGATGGAGGGTAGTTTGAAGGTTCAAAATTTGAATTTATTGGCATATATGTCGGCATGGCCTTTTATGTATGTCGACATACATGCAGAAATTCAAAAGACATGTTGTTTTGATAATATTATTGAATTGTATTTTAGGTTTTATTATTTCCTGAATTAATATTAATCCTAACAAACATCACAAAATTATTTTATTATTTTACTAATTATTATTTTATTATTATTATTTTGAATTTTAAATTTGGATTTTAAAGTTTAATTTTCAAATTCAAATCAAAGCAAACAAAGCAAACATCTATTCAACCAAAAAAATTATAAATTTATTAAAGCGTACCCAATTTTTAGATCCATTTCTTCGGCATTCTCTGAATTCTGAATTGCTACGAAACACATATTTGAATTTTCGGTTTCTGCCTCTTTACCAGTTGATGATGAATCTGAATCATCTGGATATGGACACATCCTTTTTATATGGCCTGGTCTGTTGTAGTTATAGCTTCTATCTTCATATCTTCCATTGTCATGAACCGTATATTTACATATTTCAGACTTTCACGATGAGATTGATGATTTAGTAGTTTTACCAACTTAGTGCTCAAATTTTGAATTTGAATTTTTAGTGAATGGCACTTCAACTACTATAAGCCCAAAAGTCATATCCTTTCATAAACTCTTCTTTTCTTGATTGATGAACGATGATCTTGACATATTTTGGCCAACGATCATCAGATATAACTTCTTTCCTGCAAAACAATAGACTTTTTTAAAGAATCAAGTGATTTTTAAAAATAACTAATTGTAATTTGGAATAATAACATTATGATGATTCTGGATATATCCATTTAAACTTTTCAAGAAATCATATCGTGATAACTTGATTTTTTTTTAATAAAATTGAATGTAGACTCATCTACTACTAATGCAAGGCACAAATTTAAACTAGTGTTGTAATAGCCCAAGGATTTCGGCCTCGGAAATCGACATAAATACCTTTACTATAACTCATGCCGACCCTCTAAGCACCGAAAACACTGGACATTTATTAGAAAGAAATTAGATGGTGAGATAAGAAAGAACGAAATATTAGAATACAAGAAGAAGAAGAATCACGACACAGAGTCTCATATCGCAGCGGAACAAAATATAATACAGAAATAAATCTTTATTGAGAACTTTAAAAATACTTACAATATCAGAGTACATCACACAACGAGATAGTTATAATAACCTGTTCCCATATACAACACATAGCGGAATAGTAGCTATATAATATCATATGTCTGAACATCTCCAACTCGTCTATGGACTTCACAGCATTCGATAACCTGAACCTGTACATCCCGGGCTAACCCGAGCATTTACAAAACACTGGGTCAGTCTGGTAAACTAGAGTGAGATAAACTCGCACAGTATTAAGGATAAATCATCCAATCATGATTTTAAAGTTCAAAATCTTTCAAAAGAAAAGGATAATCGTAATACCAAATCCACACATAAACACGGACGGTTTTTACCTTACGATCACCCAAAACAGTTTTGAAACCAATATCTTTTCTGATATTATAATAATGTCTAAATAAAAGTAAATAACAATCTAGTGGAACGCTTGCATCTCACGCTCCACGTATATAGTATACAATCAAAACTGCGGGCGCTTATTGGAGATTGGATTCCAAAATATGACAAGGTATGGGACTACCTGCCGATAGTGTATCTCTAGAGGCGAACACACTGGGTTCAATAAGAACGTCTTGCAACCCGGCCCTCACATGACCGACCACTCATTTCGCTTGAGTGTATCGAATGCATATCACCGGCAGTTGGGATCAGCAACCGTCTCCCGACAAGGGACATAATCGAATATAGACTTGAGAAGCAAATAGAATTTTCTCTAGATAGGTGATTATACACCCTAATAGAAGTGACCCACATAGCCATGCTGCATGCCCGATTTTTGTCATTTCCTGGTTGGTGAGGCTTGAGGTTTAGAGTTTATTTTTGAAACATCTGATCACCATTCACTTTGAATGCCACATCGTTAGATCCGTCAGATATCACTAATTAACCTCCACAAAAATACTCTAGTTCGAAGCTAAGAGAACGGCAATTCTCCACCAACAACTACAGCACGTTCGAAGAAATCAATGTACGTGATCCTTTGGAAATACTCTGTCAGACATCCGTCCATACAACTCATCCAGGAACAGGATGAACCGAAGGCACTCTCCTACTGCAACCTATATAGGAATCACCCCATGGATCAGTAGCGAGAAGTCCTTGCAACCCGTAGATTCCAACCACGACAGAATCACAGCTTACCTCTACTTGCCAGGCAGAGAATATTAGTGGTTCTTCCGTTTATGAAAATCCACGGTCTTCAATGCTCCATCTCTATCATCTTCTGATATCTTCACGTATTTGTTGGTCAGAATGGTTTTCGAATATAAATTCGATCCCGGTCTTTCCATACCAACAATCGTATTGGACAGATTTGATAGTCGATGATTTAACTATCATAATAAACAGTGTTTCAACAATGACACTCCAATGAGTTCACTGGTTCAGTATTCAGCATCGCTTGGCCTTTAAATTTAAACTAAACTAATTCACTTCTTGTTTAATTAAAACGTTTAACTCTTTTAATATTTTAAATTTTTGATATTTGAATCTTATATACTAATGTTCTCAAGACCATTCCATCATAATGCTCAGTAAAATAACCATACTAAATTTCCACTTACTTCTCCTTTCAATACATTTATTACCTCATTCCTTATTATTTTACTTGGAAAAATCCATTTAACTTATTATTCGTAAACAATAAAAATCACATTTTTATAATAAACAATAAAAATCACATTTTTATAATAAATATGAAGTATGTAAAATATTCGCGTTATCAATAAATTGTTTCAACAATAAAAATTTCATCTTTCCTATATGAACAAACTATATAAAATATCCATATGTGGAAATGCTCATGTGTTGAGAAGTGCGTGTGTTGAAAAGGTTCATGTGTTGAATAAAAAGATCGAACAATAAAAATTACATTTTTATTGAAATTATGAAGTGTTAAAAACATTCATGTGTTGAATAAATATTTTATATGATAAAAATACCATTTTTATCCTATATGTGATTTGCTAAAAATATACGAGTGTTGAAATAAATATTTATGTGCTATGAATATTATTTTTAACATGCATAGGAACTAAATGAAATAGTCATGTGTTGAAATATATTTTAGTTCGCCAAAAATATCATTTTTGAAATGTGAAGCGTTAAAAATAACCTCTTGTTCAAATAAATATGCATGAGTTGAAATATTCATTAATTAGCTAATGATGTGATTTTTGCTTGTGTATGCCACATTAGAATGAATGGTGACTTTAGACCAAATTGAATCAGATATGAAGTTGAATGGAAAACGATAAGTGATAAGAATTGCACATATGTACATGCTTATTTATTGAACAGGTTATAGCAAAGAGGCTAGAGAAGAGGAATAAAATTGTTTGCCCGACAAATAGGTACATGTTTACTGTTTTGCTTGGGTGATGATTTTATGAGCCTATTGGCTATCCGCTTAGCTTTTTCTTTTTCTTTTTGAGATGAGATGCCCATGTGGCTATTTGGGAATTTTCCTAGCCCCTCCCGTACAAAGGAGGTTATGTCAAAATTTTCCAAAATTTAAAGGCGTTAGTGAAATATTTGAAGTGAAAACGATATTGGAATCATCGAATGAACTATATTTATATATATATCTAAATATAAATAAAATTAAAACGAATCGTGGCCGTGCAGTTCGTATTTTGAATCGTGATTTCAAACGACTAGTGCGGGAAATCCAACCGTCGAATTTTCCCAAAACTGAAACCATTGGATTCGTTTTGAAAAGATCTTTCTAATGAAATAAAATTTGTAAGGATCCAACGGTTAGATTTTCAGATATGTGTAAAACAAATTTAGTGAAAAACAGCGCCAGTGCCTCGGCACGACCTGAAACATCGTTCAATTAAATATGGCCATTTTTAAATAAATAAAAATGGTGATATATCGTTATAAAATATTATAAATGATATAGAATGGAAATAAACCGATTTTGCTGGGTTTGCTTGATATGTGATGGTTGAATGTATTTAACATGAAAAATGTGAGTGTTGAGTAATTTAACCGTGTAAAGAATTGATTTGAAAATCTAAATATACGTGGATTATTTGGAAAGGCCGAGTTAATTCTCATTTCAAATAATCGATCGACGGTGAAAAGTCGAAGAGATGAAGACGGTTCAAGACCTACGATCTTCACATTGGATGGATGGGTGCTACTGATGCTCGTGATTGGAGTAGCTACCTTGAAGGAGCTGAAGTAGTAGCCGTTCGGACGTATTGTTGATTGTGCGGATATGCGAGGAATATGGTGCCTCCGGCTTCGTTCAAACCCAGAATGAACTTGTAAATGGACTGTTTGTCTGACATTGGATTTTGTTCTGTGCTGATTGATCTCTGTTAAATATATATCTGTTTGGCGGCAGAGAATTTATTCTCTTGCTTAACGCCCTTCTCTGAGACGTACGAGTTCAGAGGTTATATATTGATAGAAATCAGTCGCATGGAGTGAATTGCCTGTGTGGCACGCCTAAGTGGCGTATAATCAAGGCTTCTGTTGCAAAGCAAAGTCTTGTGGTCGATGATCAAAGCATGGTCTGTGTGACATAGCTTTGTGTATAACGTGGATTCGCGAGCCTCACACCTCGGTATGAGTCAAAAACGGGAGGGTGACTGCAGGGAGAGCACGACGTTTCTTTCTAGCTATGGTGGTGTCAGTGACCTACCAGCCCTGACATTTATATCTACTTTTCACCTGTGTGGTTGTTGGAATGCGAGGCACCTCGATTATAGGTCTGTTAGGACCGGGAAACATGTGTTCAGGAATAACTAATCCTCAAAGGTAAGAGAGGACCGGCCCTGAAAATCCAGGGATTGCTGTGTGCGGTTCTGGGACATTTGCTAGAGTGTCCCGAACGGAGAGGAGCTTGCCCCTTGCCTCGACTCATGATGGAATCCAATTTCCAATACGAAATTGCGGACGTGATTGTTTTACTAGTATGGCGACATGATATATGGTACCCATGCCATCTATGATTGATATTTATGATTGAAATCGCTTTTGAAACATATATGCACTAGTAATAATATCAAACACTTTTGTTTTATACGTATAAAGCATTTTTGGCATTATAAGGTAAAACTCTATCCTCTGGCTTGCGTTGCATTGTGTGATGTGACCTAAGTCTTATAATGGCTTCATTTTTATAAAAAGCATTGCGATGATTTAATCATTTACTTTAGTTCATGCACTAGCACTCATTAGAGTAAACCCGTTCTGCGAAAGTGTCGTGTCCTTTGATTTGCCTTATTACTGTTGTTTAATAAGTTAAGTAGATTTCTCATACCAGTCCCATGACTGACTCGTAGTTTGTTTTACCTTGCAAACTCGGGTGCCCTCATTTTCACATGGGCAACCTAGTTATAGGTAGCTGACATATTTTGGCTTGGCACCCCAGTAGAGGTGCACTTTTGGACTCATGGCGAGGCTTGACTGCATTGTGATGACTATGACTTTTTCCTCCATTATTGTATATGTATTATGATTCCGCCACAGGCGATGTAGACTGATGTTTAGTTTATGTATTCTCTATGTATGTTTCCGCCACAGGCGATGTAGATCGATTATGTACTGTTATGCACTAAGTTGTAACCTGCACTGTGCTCTCTGATGTGGTGATATATATATGATTCCACTGTCATATTTGTGTAAATTATTCTATTTTCTTGTTTATGCTATTATTTGTACTCTGCTAATGATGATTAATGTGTTATATTCCAATGATTATCCTTAATACCGTGGCATGGGGTTTTGGGGTCGTCACAGCTTATCTCTACTTGCCAGGCAGAGAATATTAGTGGTTCTTCCGATGATGAAAATCCACGGTCTTCAATGCTCCATCTTGATCATCTTCTGATATCTTCACGTATTTGTTGGTTGGAATGGTTTTCGAATATAAATTCGATCCCGGTCTTTCTATACCAACAATCGTGTTGGACAGATTTGATAGTCGGTGATTTAACTATCAAAATAAACAGTGTTTCAACCATGACACTCCAATGAGTTCACTGGTTCAGTATTCAGCATCGCTTGGCCTTTAAATTTAAACCAAACTAGTTCACTTCTTGTTTAATTAAAACGTCTAACTCTTTTAATATTTTAAATTTTCGATATTTGAATCTTATATACTAATGTTCTCAAGACCATTCCATTATAATGCTCAGTAAAATAACCATACTAAATTTCCACTTACTTCTCCTTTCAAAACATTTATTACCTCATTCCTTATTATTTAATTTGGAAAAATCCATTTAACATTTTATTCGTAAACAACGTTATGTCATATCTTGTATTCCGTTCTTGAAACACTAACTAAAATTTATTAGTATAAAACTCAACTCTACATTTCTCTTACTTCGGATCTCTCGTTATATATTTTCCAAATTCTCACCAAACGTTGCACTATTTCACTAATGGAAATAATGAACTATCACTAACCTCTTTTACGATTACCAACTAATATCATCTTCAGATAATCCTGATATTGTTCAAGTTGGGGTATTATAATTATCTCTTAGACCTTGATCAACAACGATCTTATCCTCAGATAAATATAAGTTGTAATCTAAACCCATATTCCATTCTAGTCTCAAACAAATTCCATTTTACTCGGATTTGGTTATACAACTCTGTGAACCACTTCTTTACCCAAATTCACTTATACCAATCTCCTTTCAAATCTAATTAACCATTTCCTACTTTGGAAATCTTATTCCAATTTTACCCTTTTCTACTTGATTTCATTTTCGAATAACATTAATTCAATATTAACGCTTTTACACTTTGAATCTCATTCATATACTCTGGTTTATCTTAAACCCTTTTATCGTAATCTCCTTTCACTTAATTCATATAATTAAGTAACCTTTTATTTTAAGTTGTCATATTCGCTCAAAATTCTCTTTATAACTTCGTTATAAAAATTCGGGTTTAAATATAAAACCCGTTCATAAACTCCTTTCACCGTTCCATTTGATTTATTTCACTTTGATTACTTTTGAAAAGTAATTTCCTAGATTATTATTAATTATAATAATAATTCATTTCAATATTTAACTACATTTGTAGTTAATTTCTTTATTAATTAAAACAAGTAGTAAATCCTTTTAAACCTTATTTACATTTAAATAGTATTCATTAACTATTTTAATCGAAACGCATCAATTTGATAATCAATTTCAATTCAAACTGGTTGATTTAATTAACTCAAAACTCGATCATTTCATTAACCGACTCTAATTAATCCTCGCTTTAAATTAATTAGAAATATAATTAATTTAAATGACTCCATTAACTGTTTTCTTTACACAACAATTATCAAAGTTTAACCACTCGATTCATTTCTTATTCCCATACTTGTAAATCTGATTAACATCAGCATTTACTTTATAAAATAAATTAATAACAAACCAAAGTCTTAAATAAATAAAATATTTATTTATTTCAAGTTAATAACTTTTATTCAAAATAATATATTCAAAAATCTATCTCCAGTTATAAAATAAATTTTATAACTTCATCTCTATCGACTGACCTGACGGTGAATCAATATTTATAAAACGATTGATTTTATCGGTCATACGCGGCCAAATACTCAACCAATACCGTTTATAAAATAAATTCGGATATCGTTTGGAAAAAATTCCTTTATAAAACCAGAAATAAACATGCATTTAAATTTTCCACTATCACCAGATAAATCAAATCAACTTGAAACTTTGAAATCCTACAATAATTTGTTGATACGAACCCAACGGCACCAGTTTCGTCGCATTCTGAGATTGTTTCCTCCGGTAGGCTATTTTTACCGCGTACCGCAATGCCATTTTTAATGCCAAATTATCCGATCTCCAAAAATAACAAACTATATACCTATCCTGACTGTAATCAATGATACGAACTCAACGGAACTGGTTTCATGGCTTAACTTGATCGTCTGTTTAAGTTACAATCAAATATCTCTTTATTAAATAAAATAAAATAAATTACACGCAATAAAAAATGAACGGGCGTTTATGGCTACCGTGGTCACATATGACATCGGTTTTCCACGCCATTTAACACCATGCAATAATTTAACGTTACGGTCCCAATGAAGCTGATTTCATCGAAATCTGAGTCCGTTTGCAAAACGGCCATTTTAAAGGCCTATATTGTAATAATGATTTTCACAGCGATTATTTCAAATTTTGATTCGGCCATAACTTACTATTTACAACACAAAATCTGGATTTTTCTCTTTCATATGAAAATTATCGTCAATACGGTTCCAACGTTTTTTGTTTCACAGAAATCCGACTGATATCGGCTTCGGTATTCTCAGTTGAAGTTCAAAACCAAATATTACGAACTGCCACGCCATTTCAAGCTCGTTTTATATTATATAACGTTCAAACTTCGTTTTTAATAATGAATTAAATATTAAACTCCATTAATATTCCCAATATAATATTTAAAATAAATTAATTAAATTAAATATTAAAACTTTCCATTTAATATTTTCAAAAATAAGATTATGAACTTTTTGAAAAACCATGTTCTAATACCAATTGTTAGGGAATGCGGGATGAGGATCTTAAGGAAAAACTAACACTAGGAGGGGTGAATAGTGTTTTTAAGGAATTTAAGAAGATGTTAAACTTATATGATCTACTATATGAATCACACACCACAGAGATGAACACCAACATAGAATCAAAAACAAACACAGAAATAAACAAAAATAAAATGCAAAAAAGGAAAGAACACACCAGATTTTATAGTGGTTCAGATTGCTCCTACGTCTAGTCTCATGCAACGCTGGATTGCACAGAGTTATGTTACTAGATCAATATCTAAGTACGATTCCCTTGATTTCACGGCTACAAGGTTAACACCGATTCCACCACCTTTGATTTCACGGCTACAAGGTTAACACCGTTTCCTTTCCTTGTTTTCACGGCTACAAAGAAAACACTGTTTCCTTTCCTTGATTTCACGGCTACAAGGAGAAAACTATTTCCCAAACAATCCCAAATGATTACAACATCCCTATAACTCTTCAATAGTACTTCAATTCAGAGAGTAATGAGTAGAGAGTGAGAAGAGAAGAAGTTTTATGTATTTAGAATAGAAATCAGCAGAGTATAAGTGTAGGAATCATGAAAATATGAAATAATAATGGAAGAATGAAGAGATGGATGAAGATGGAGAAGAAGAGTGGTTAAAAAATTCGATATGAACCCCTATTTATAAGATTTGAAAGTTGCAATGCTTCTGGAATGTTACAAATGGTGAAATGACACTTCCTTTGAATTTTAACATTATGACGGTTATATGTCGACATAGGCTGTAACACCCCGAATTTCGGTTAATGCTAAAATTCACTAATTGCAAGATAAATAATCTCAGACGTGAGAATTGGGGGAAACGGGCTGCGTCATTGCGTTCGTCTCGGAAAAATACGCAGAATAGAGTCCGAAATTTTGTAAATCGGAGTCCGTATGGCCCAGTTATGGCCCAATGAAGTTGGCAGAAAAATCAAGTTAAAAACAGATTTAGAAATGCAAAACTAGATTTCGAAATTGGAGCCAGCAGGGGGGGCCAGGCGGGAAGCTTCCCGCCCTACCCATGTCGACAGGCCTGTCGACTGGGGAGTCGACTTGCCTGTCGACCTGGGCGCGGCGTCCAGAGAACCTGGGTGCACCAGGTTGGGTTTTAGGCTGGCTTGGAGGGCTGAGTTCTAGAGATTTCCTAAATCTAACGGACCTAATCTAACCTAGGGTTAATCTAAGGGCCTAAAACACTCACCTAATCTATAAATACACCCTAAACCTACCCTAATTCATTCATAATTAGATCTTGTAACTAAACTATGGCAAAATGAAACTTGATCATGGCCTCCACAAATCAATGAAGAGGGTTGCAAGCTAATCACCCTCTAATCAACCTCTAATCCATTCTAAGCATCTTAATCTTCTTCATTTGGAGTGCAAATTTGCTAGTTGTGAGTTTCTATCACTTTGATGATCAATTGCTAAATTAAGTAGATGAGATATGATGAGATCTATGGTTTTGCATGAGGATTAATGGGTTTTCAAGTCATATGATATGATGTGAATATGCTAATCTATGTTTAATATTAATCCTATGTTTATGCATGTTGAATATGTGAGTTTATGCATGTTGAATATGTGAGTTATGCATGTTGAATATGTGAGTTTATGCATGTTGAATATGTGAGTTTATGCAAGTTGGATATGTGGGTTTATGCAAGTTAAGTGGTGGGTTTATGCATAATAAGTAGTTGATTTTATGCATGCTAAGTAGGTGGTTTTATGCATGCTAAGTGTTTGGTATTATGCATAAATCATGACATGCAAGTTTACCCTTTTAAATGTGATGCATACATATGCAAGATGGCACCTTTATATGCTATGAATATATATATATATGCATGGTTACCCTCCTTTAAGATGCAAGTCATATATGCAAGTTCAACATGTTATACAAGTTATGTGTATGCTTATATGCAAGCTCAACAAGTTCATATGCAAGTTTATGTGTATGATGCAAGTTCATATGCAAGTTTATGTGTATGATGTTATGTAAGTTATGTGCATGTTGTTATGCAAGTTCATATGCAAGTTATGTGTATGATGTTATGTAAGTTATGTGCATGTTGTTATGCAAGTTCATATGCAAGTTATGTGTATGATGTTATGTAAGTTATGTGCATGTTGTTATGCAAGTTCATATGCAAGTTATGTGTATGATGTTATGTAAGTTATGTGCATGTTGTTATGCAAATTCATATGCAAGTTATGTGTATGATGTTATGTAAGTTATGTGCATGTTGTTATGCAAATTCATATGCAAGTTATGTGTATGATGTTATGCAAGTTATGTGCATGATGTTATGTAAGTTATGTGTATGTTGATATGCAAGTTATGTTTATAATATTATGCAAGTTATGTGTATGATGTTATGCAAGTTAACATGTAACATGTTGTGCAAGTTCACACCTTTAAGACACATGCAAGTTCACCTTTGTATAACCTATGAACACTTATGCAAGTTGCCTTTATACATGACATATGTATGTTCATGCAAGTTGGGTTATTTAGTAATGCTAGTTGGGTTAATGTCATTATGTAAGTGGACACCTTTTAACCCATGTTAATGCTAATGTATGCTAAGTGAAACCCATGTTAATTGTGAAAGAATCTTCCCTTGGAAATATGTCGTGTTAGCATAAGTACGTGGGGAAACGATGGGGTTAATAGACATGTTAATGAAATGGTGTGAAATGGTTATGATTAAGCATACCATAAAATGAATAAGCATAAGTGGGAATTTACCTATTGAGTTAGGTCTACCCCATGGGAATTTACCTATTGAGTTAGGTCTACCCATGTTATGAAAAACTTGATATTAATTAGGGATAATTAATATGGGGGTGATTAATTAGGTGTAATTAATCAACTAAGACACGAGGTTGGACCCTTTTGTAGCGGAAGTCTGCCCGGAACCGACCGGCCATCCAGCGGCTACAAATGATTGGCCCAATGTGAGAGGTCTTAGTCATAAATTAAATACATGATTAAAGTAAAGACACGAGGTTAGACCCTTTTGATGACAGAAGTCTGCCCGGAACCAACCGGCATATCCAGCAGTCATAAAAGACGGTCTAATGTGAGAGGTCTTTATGAGGTCATGATCTTAATTAATGAATTAAGAAACACTTAGCCATATTAGCATGTAGTGGGACATGAGGGGTTAAGTGGGTGCCTTGGGTGGCATGAGGAGACTAGTGGGTTGCCTTGGGTGGCAATAGAAAAATACGATTAGAATACTTAACCAAAGTGGAACATGTAATTAAACATGATTAAAGGGTTAAGTAAGTGCCATGGGTGGCATGTGAAAATCTAGTGGGTACCTTGTATGACAATTAGAATATGATTAAAGGACTTAACCAAAATTTATAACATGTAAGGGGACATGGTTAAAGGGTTAAGTGGGATTCACTAGAAATAACAAGCTTAGGTGGTAGCTTGTGGGGGCCCATTTCAACCAATATCCCAAACGTATCTTTGTGGGCTCGACTCTAGTCGAGTGACGGGACACGCATATTGGGCTTGACTATAAGAGGCCAAACCGGGTTAGCGGTGGCAACGCAGGACCAACGGGTTTCATATGCGTGTGTGGACCCGGGCTGGTTGGTAAGTCGTTGTTGCATCGTGTAGATATAAAGCCGTGCACCGTTGATATTATGAGGTGGCACGTTGGGGAATGATACACCCCATCGTGGGACCAGCACGGGTATCTACGTAGGGGAGCCGATCGCTTGGGGAGTAGTGGGTACACCTATGTAGTCAGATAGGGGTACACGAAACTACTAAATTACTAAGTACACTTAGTGGGATCAACCTTTAAGTAGGAATGACTGGTGTGGTGCAGTATAGTAATTATCCTTGGGTGGGTGGATGCGTCTTTACGGTTATCTTAGTTTATCCTAAGTCTACCAAGCTGCTTAGTGTAGCCATTCATCCCCAGACGTTACCGTATATCAAGCTTATGTCTTCTCTGGTTACTTTAATGATTGTATTGTTAAAGTTATAGGACTCACTCAGACTTATGTCTGACCCCGTTGTTTTTATCTTTTTCCCAACCCTCAGGTTATCAGAGTGGGCCCAGTACGAGTGGGCTTTGATCAGGCTGCTTTATTCTCTTTTGGAGCTTGGACCATAGGTGTAGAGCTCAGCTTACCCTTTCTTTTATGGCTATCAGTTCACGTATTGGGATTATGTACTTTTGTTTATCAGGATGGATATTTTGTACTTGACTCTTATTTGGTTTTGTGATGTAACCAAACATGTTTTACTTTCCGCTGCAATGAAATGATGTTTTGAAATTTTCAAGTATTACTTATATCTGTCTTGTTGTAATTTTTCTGTTCTATATTCACTTAAAATACTCCACCGATGTTATGGCATTCCCTTAGAGAGTGACCATAGCGGGTGTGGGGTGTTACACGTGGTATCAGAGCAAAGGTTACCGGAACAGATAAAATTTTTAGAAAACTATTTTTCTAAAAACATTTTTGGAAGAAATATTTTCAAAAACATGTCTTTAAAGAGAAAAGTTTTTGAAAGAAAAGCATAATCCCCGATAGCCATATCTTTATCTTTCGAATTCTCCGTTTTGAATCTTTCCTTTTTCGTCTCAGCATGGCTGAAGATCTTTATCTTCCGGACGGTGTAGCGGTACCAGTATGGTATAGGAGGTTGTTAGAGGCTAGGGCCACCGCTGCAGGTCCAGCAAATGTTCCTCCTCCACCCGTTGCACTCGTTCCTCCTCGCGCGGATACTTTTGCTATGACTTGTAGGAAGTTTAAGGCTATGGGAGGAAAACCTTTTGTGGGAGCTAGGGATTGGCTTAATGAGACGGAAGAATTAATGGAAATCTTGGAAGTGGAAGAGGGAAAGAAAGTCAGGTTAGCCGCTTGGTTAATGGAAGGAGAGGCCCCGTTCTGGTGGGAGGTCACTAATGGAGAACGCCCTGTTGACTCTTGGATGGATTTCAGGCAAAGGTTTGAGGCAAAGTTTCTCTCAAAAGCGGAAGAAAATATGCACGTGGAAAGGCTCTTGAACTTAAAGCAAGGGGACTTGTCGGTGAAAGAATATGTTAACAAGTTTAAGCAGTTAGCGAGATTCAGCATAGACTTGGTAAACACACCGGAAGAGAAAGCTCTGAGGTTCGTTAAAGGCTTAAACGAACCGATGCACGGATTGGCTATGTCTCACATCCCTATGGGGGCCACTTTCGAGAAGCTAGTGGACATGGCACTTATGCATGAGGAAGAGAAGGGTCCCAATGCTAATAAAGCACCCGAGAAGAATGAAGATCAGAAGAAACCTCAACAACAAAATAAGGGTGGGAAAGGTAACGGTGGCAAGGGAAAGAAGAAGTGCTTCAACTGTGGGACACTAGGCCACCTAAGCAAGGATTGTCGCAAGAAGAGGAAGGCTGGCTGCTTCCACTGTGACGAAGCAGGACATCTAGTGAAGGACTGCCCTAAGAAAGGGCAAAGGACGGGATCTACCTCAGGAGGACAGGTGCAAGTTCTTTTGGCACCAACTCAGGCAAGGGGGCAAGCTCAGGCTCTCGCGGTTCCACCGATTCAGGAAAGAGGTTGAACTATTTCCATTGAAAGTCTAGTTTTTCTGTTTGATTATCCGGGTCAAACTTTATTGGATTTTGACGCATCGAGTTCGTTTATTTCATTATTGTTAGTTGAGTCACTGCACTGAGACACCAGTTAGTAGATGATCCCTTAGTTGTTTCAAACCCAATTGGGGCTCCATGATGTGTTTGGGTTTGAAAATTTCTATACTTAGCGTTGAGTTTAGATGTGATGCTTTTTGGGCTTCACGGGCTATGGGTTAGTTTTGGGCATGGACTGGTTATCCAGTAATGGTGCCGTTCTTATTGTGGAGGGAGAGTTGTTAGGCTTATGACCCGCTTGGGTAACACTCTCGAAATCTCTTGTAATCCCATGGAATTTGTTATGCTAAGTTATCTAGAGTCGCTTGACAAGTCGGTCGAGAGTTTGCAATCTATAGAGTGGTCCGGGAATACTCGGATGTGTTTTGAGGAGGTGAAGGGCTTACGTCCGGAGCGGGAGATTGACTTCCAAATATATCTGGTAGACAATGCCAAACCAGTGTCTTGGCCAGTGTGCCACGTGGCTCCTCGTGAGAGGAGGGAACTCTATAAGCAAGTAGGCAATTTGCTTGGGAAGGGGTTTAGAAGACGAAGTATATCGGAGTGGGGTGCTCCGGTAGTTTTTGCCATGAAGGCGGATGGGTCCCTCAGACTTTGTGTAGGCTAAAGAGATCTAAATAAACTCACAAAGAAGAATAGACACCCATTGTCGAGGATTGATGATCTCTTTGATCAGTTAGTGGGCGCCTCAGTATTTTCGCAGTTGGACTTAGCCACGAGGTTTCGTCAGTTGAGAGTGACTGAGGATAGTATAGAGAAGACTACCTTTAGGACTCCGGATGGTTTTTATGAGTGGCTGGAGATGCCATTTGGTTTGACGAACGCCCCCGCATACTTTGTTGATTTGATGAGAAGGGCGTTCAGGGAGTACCTAAATAAGTTCGTGATGGTCTTTGTGGATGACATCTGGGTCTTTTCTAGGAGCGAAATAAGTTTTCGTATGTGCTCAATGGGGTGAGCAAAGCCAGTTATGGGAAAACGGTGGTTTTGGAGCGAGACTGGCAAGGACATCCAAAGTTGGTCAAAGGCTTAATTGATTAGCCATTTTTACTAGTATCATCTCACGTAGGTCGCCTGAACTCGAAGGAGATATCCCTTGGGTGTTTGTCTGATATCGGTTTAGGCCTTTGGGGCTTGCATTTGGGGGATGTCGAGTTCGACTAAGGTGGTCTGCGTGAGAGATGGATAGTTGTGACGATTTTGCATGGGAGAATATCCTGATTTTCTCTAGAAGTGGAAAAAAGCATGCCTTACATCTCAGAGAAGTGTTGGAGACTCTTCGAGCACATAGTCTTAAAGCTAAATTCTCTAAATGTCATTTTTGGAGAAGAGAAGTGCGATTCTTAGGGCATGTGGTCTCTAGGGAAGGGATAGCTGTGGATCCCGCAAAGATAGTATCTATCCAGGATTGGAAAGTTCCTAGGAATGCTACCGAAGTAAGAAGTTTCTTGGGGTTGGCAGGATATTATAGGAAGTTCATCAAAGACTTCGCGAAGATATCAGCCCCATTAACCCGCTTGACGAAGAAGAATCTGGTTTTCTCATGGGACGAGATGTACCAAGACATGAAGCGAGTTTTCTTTTTGGCCGGTATGAAGAAAGACATGGCCAAGTATGTCGCTAGATGCTTGGTGAAAGCGGAGCAAAAGAAACCAAGTGGGTTGCTTCACCCATTGGAGGTTCCGCTATGGAAGTGGGATAGTGTCTCGATGGATTTCGTCAATGGATTACCAAGATCGAGGAAAGGTAATACGGGAATTTGGGTTGGGTAGACAAACTTACTAAGAGTGCCCATCTTATACCGTGAAGAGTAAGAGAACTGCTCCATGGCTAGCTTCAGTTTACATTCGAGAGATTGTTAGATTGCATGATGTACCTTCCAGTATAGTGAGCGATCGAGATCCTATCTTCACTAAAGAGTTTTGGAAAAGCTCGCAAGAGGCGTTAGGGACTCAGTTGTATTTGAGTACCGCATATCATCCTCAGATAGACGGCCAGACCGAGAGGGTGAATCGTATTTTAGAAGACCTTTGAGGCTATGTATCTTGGATTTAGGAGATACATGGGAAGAGCATCTTCCATTGGTGGGGTTGCCCGACAGACCTAGTGGTGTACATGATGTATTCCATGTGAGGAAGGGCCTACATAAGATCGTAGAGGCGATAGAGCCAAGCTTGCTTAAAGAAGTAAGGTAGAGCGTGATGTGATTATTCGACGAGCTCCTACCCGCATCCTTGGGTCAGAGATTAGGGAGTTGAGAAACAGAGAGGTTCGACTAGTCAAAATGAAAAAGGAGAGAAAGTGAGAGCAATGCTACTTGGGAGACAGAAGCGAAGATGCGTTCGTTATGCCCATCCCTTTTTGAGGGTATGTGCTTTAGACGTCTCCTTTATCGGTTGTCTAGTGCTTATCTTATCCTTAGTATGTCCTCTCGTTAGTACCTTTGACCTTCAGATAGGATAGTCCTATGGTTGAAACATGTGTTTGAGACATGTTATGTATGATGGATGCAAGTGGATGCAAGTGTTTGCTAGTGGTTGCTCGTGGATGCATATACACACACTTTAGGCACTAGATCGGCTCAATCACTTCATATTGCATATTGCATAAAATTGTATGTAGGAAGCTATATTTATGGATGTATAATGATTGTGTTATCATATGGATGATGCATTTTGGTGAATGATTGTGCACTCATATAGATATTGTATGTGTCGATAGGGTTATCTCGCATACATATTGGATGCATGGCACTATCATGGTTTGCATATGTTCGTACATTTGATAGGGAACATATACACACACTTTTCGCATATGCTCATACATCATTAGAAATTGTTTTAAGGACGATGGATGCCCGTGTTTGATTGATTGAGTAGATGATTGTTTGGATGGTAGGATATGCATTCTCCTTAGCTTAGAAGATTTCGGGGACGAAATCCTTTAAGGAGGGGAGAATGTAACACCCCGAATTTCGGTTAATGCTAAAATTCACTAATTGCAAGATAAATAATCTCAGACGTGAGAATTGGGGGAAACGGGCTGCGTCATTGCGTTCATCTCGGAAAAATACGCAGAATAGAGTCCGAAATTTTGTAAATCGGAGTCCGTATGGCCCAGTTATGGCCCAATGAAGTTGGCAGAAAAATCAAGTTAAAAACAGATTTAGAAATGCAAAACTAGATTTCGAAATTGGAGCCAGCAGGGGGGGCCAGGCGGGAAACTTCCCGCCCTACCCATGTCGACAGGGCTGTCGACAGGCCTGTCGACTGGGGAGTCGACTTGCCTGTCGACTTGCCTGTCGACCTGGGCGCGGCGTCCAGAGAACCTGGGTGCACCAGGTTGGGTTTTAGGCTGGCTTGGAGGGCTGAGTTCTAGAGATTTCCTAAATCTAACGGACCTAATCTAACCTAGGGTTAATCTAAGGGCCTAAAACACTCACCTAATCTATAAATACACCCTAAACCTACCCTAATTCATTCATAATTAGATCTTGTAACTAAACTATGGCAAAATGAAACTTGATCATGGCCTCCACAAATCAATGAAGAGGGTTGCAAGCTAATCACCCTCTAATCAACCTCTAATCCATTCTAAGCATCTTAATCTTCTTCATTTGGAGTGCAAATTTGCTAGTTGTGAGTTTCTATCACTTTGATGATCAATTGCTAAATTAAGTAGATGAGATATGATGAGATCTATGGTTTTGCATGAGGATTAATGGGTTTTCAAGTCATATGATATGATGTGAATATGCTAATCTATGTTTAATATTAATCCTATGTTTATGCATGTTGAATATGTGAGTTTATGCATGTTGAATATGTGAGTTATGCATGTTGAATATGTGAGTTTATGCATGTTGAATATGTGAGTTTATGCAAGTTGGATATGTGGGTTTATGCAAGTTAAGTGGTGGGTTTATGCATAATAAGTAGTTGATTTTATGCATGCTAAGTAGGTGGTTTTATGCATGCTAAGTGTTTGGTATTATGCATAAATCATGACATGCAAGTTTACCCTTTTAAATGTGATGCATACATATGCAAGATGGCACCTTTATATGCTATGAATATATATATATATGCATGGTTACCCTCCTTTAAGATGCAAGTCATATATGCAAGTTCAACATGTTATACAAGTTATGTGTATGCTTATATGCAAGCTCAACAAGTTCATATGCAAGTTTATGTGTATGATGCAAGTTCATATGCAAGTTTATGTGTATGATGTTATGTAAGTTATGTGCATGTTGTTATGCAAGTTCATATGCAAGTTATGTGTATGATGTTATGTAAGTTATGTGCATGTTGTTATGCAAGTTCATATGCAAGTTATGTGTATGATGTTATGTAAGTTATGTGCATGTTGTTATGCAAGTTCATATGCAAGTTATGTGTATGATGTTATGTAAGTTATGTGCATGTTGTTATGCAAATTCATATGCAAGTTATGTGTATGATGTTATGTAAGTTATGTGCATGTTGTTATGCAAATTCATATGCAAGTTATGTGTATGATGTTATGCAAGTTATGTGCATGATGTTATGTAAGTTATGTGTATGTTGATATGCAAGTTATGTTTATAATATTATGCAAGTTATGTGTATGATGTTATGCAAGTTAACATGTAACATGTTGTGCAAGTTCACACCTTTAAGACACATGCAAGTTCACCTTTGTATAACCTATGAACACTTATGCAAGTTGCCTTTATACATGACATATGTATGTTCATGCAAGTTGGGTTATTTAGTAATGCTAGTTGGGTTAATGTCATTATGTAAGTGGACACCTTTTAACCCATGTTAATGCTAATGTATGCTAAGTGAAACCCATGTTAATTGTGAAAGAATCTTCCCTTGGAAATATGTCGTGTTAGTATAAGTACGTGGGGAAACGATGGGGTTAATAGACATGTTAATGAAATGGTGTGAAATGGTTATGATTAAGCATACCATAAAATGAATAAGCATAAGTGGGAATTTACCTATTGAGTTAGGTCTACCCCATGGGAATTTACCTATTGAGTTAGGTCTACCCATGTTATGAAAAACTTGATATTAATTAGGGATAATTAATATGGGGGTGATTAATTAGGTGTAATTAATCAACTAAGACACGAGGTTGGACCCTTTTGTAGCGGAAGTCTGCCCGGAACCGACCGACCATCCAGCGGCTACAAATGATTGGCCCAATGTGAGAGGTCTTAGTCATAAATTAAATACATGATTAAAGTAAAGACACGAGGTTAGACCCTTTTGATGACAGAAGTCTGCCCGGAACCAACCGGCATATCCAGCAGTCATAAAAGACGGTCTAATGTGAGAGGTCTTTATGAGGTCATGATCTTAATTAATGAATTAAGAAACACTTAGCCATATTAGCATGTAGTGGGACATGAGGGGTTAAGTGGGTGCCTTGGGTGGCATGAGGAGACTAGTGGGTTGCCTTGGGTGGCAATAGAAAAATACGATTAGAATACTTAACCAAAGTGGAACATGTAATTAAACATGATTAAAGGGTTAAGTAAGTGCCATGGGTGGCATGTGAAAATCTAGTGGGTACCTTGTATGACAATTAGAATATGATTAAAGGACTTAACCAAAATTTATAACATGTAAGGGGACATGGTTAAAGGGTTAAGTGGGATTCACTAGAAATAACAAGCTTAGGTGGTAGCTTGTGGGGGCCCATTTCAACCAATATCCCAAACGTATCTTTGTGGGCTCGACTCTAGTCGAGTGACGGGACACGCATATTGGGCTTGACTATAAGAGGCCAAACCGGGTTAGCGGTGGCAACGCAGGACCAACGGGTTTCATATGCGTGTGTGGACCCGGGCTGGTTGGTAAGTCGTTGTTGCATCGTGTAGATATAAAGCCGTGCACCGTTGATATTATGAGGTGGCCACGTTGGGGAATGATACACCCCATCGTGGGACCAGCACGGGTATCTACGTAGGGGAGCCGATCGCTTGGGGAGTAGTGGGTACACCTATGTAGTCAGATAGGGGTACACGAAACTACTAAATTACTAAGTACACTTAGTGGGATCAACCTTTAAGTAGGAATGACTGGTGTGGTGCAGTATAGTAATTATCCTTGGGTGGGTGGATGCGTCTTTACGGTTATCTTAGTTTATCCTAAGTCTACCAAGCTGCTTAGTGTAGCCATTCATCCCCAGACGTTACCGTATATCAAGCTTATGTCTTCTCTGGTTACTTTAATGATTGTATTGTTAAAGTTATAGGACTCACTCAGACTTATGTCTGACCCCGTTGTTTTTATCTTTTTCCCAACCCTCAGGTTATCAGAGTGGGCCCAGTACGAGTGGGCTTTGATCAGGCTGCTTTATTCTCTTTTGGAGCTTGGACCATAGGTGTAGAGCTCAGCTTACCCTTTCTTTTATGGCTATCAGTTCATGTATTGGGATTATGTACTTTTGTTTATCAGGATGGATATTTTGTACTTGACTCTTATTTGGTTCTGTGATGTAACCAAACATGTTTTACTTTCCGCTGCAATGAAATGATGTTTTGAAATTTTCAAGTATTACTTATATCTGTCTTGTTGTAATTTTTCTGTTCTATATTCACTTAAAATACTCCACCAATGTTATGGCATTCCCTTAGAGAGTGACCATAGCGGGTGTGGGGTGTTACATAGGCATTATTGTATATCGACATACATACCATATTTTTGAATTTTTAATCATTTTTAAAGTACTTAGACCAACATATATATTCTGGAAATTCCTGAAACAAGACAAGCTGTTAAAACATTATTTTTTCAAGTATAAAAACATAAGAAAATATTATTTAAATATATGATTAAAAACTTTATATATACGTGATATGTAACTATATATAATATAATTATAAACATATATAAAGAAATTTATAATGGGATGTTTATAAACTACATAAACAAAAGGGTTATATGAAAACTTAGAGTTAAATAAGAATATTATAATCAAATATAAACTTAGTAATATTGTAATGACCCGGGAAATAGGCGACCTTGGTTATCCGATATACAACACATATCAAACATCCAAGGGTCGAAAATACCGGACGATTAATGAAAGAAATTAGAGGGTGAGGATAGATAAGATAGAAACTTAGAATAGAAGAAGAAGAACACAACATCAGAGTAACACGAATCTCACAGCGGAACGAATAACATATAGTATATAACATACCTTTGAAATATAAATCTGTACTTGAATATACATATCATTTTCAAAGTACAGCACTTACAACACAGCGGAAATAAACAATAGGTATATGATCCTGAAGCCTCCCGCCCCCGCTCTTCAAGTATCTGTAAATCCCGACTACTTGACTGCCCGTACAAAATTGGGCACCCAAGAGTTTAGGGAAAACAAAACAAAATAAACTTCGGGTCAGTCATGGGACTGGTATGAGTAAAACAGTTTAAGTAGGTAAATGATATCTCATAAGACCACGCCGTATAACAGAACGGGTTTTTCCCTTATGAGAATCCAAATTATCTTTATATCAAAAACCTTTTGATATTATAATAATGTCTATCAACCACAATATAATAATCATCTAGCAGAAACGCTTTCATCTCACGTTCTACATATATAGTATACAATCAAAACCGCAAGCACGTATTGGGTAATGGATTTCCAACTATGACAAGGTATGGAACCACCTTTCGCTAGTGTACCTCTAGAAAGGAATACACTGGGTTCAACAAGAACGTCTTGCAACCCGGCCACACATGACCGACCACTCATTTCGCTTGAGTGTATCGAATGTATATCACCAACGGTTGGGATCAGCAACCGTTTCCCGAATGGGACAGCATCAACAATAGATTTTTAGAAGTAAATGAAATTCTAGATCAAGTTATTATACACCCTACTTCGGAGCGACCGACTTAGCTATGCTGCCTGCTCGATTTCTGTCATTTACCGGTTGATGAGGCTTGAGGTTACGCTTCATCATCACACCAGATTCACTTCGAATGCCACATAGTCAGATCCATCGAAAATCACTAATTGACGTCTACAACAATACATTACGTGTTAGCTAAAGAAGTTTCCTTCTCCGCTTCCACTCTTGGTACGGTTGAAGAAATCAATGTACATGACCTTTCTGGAAATACTCTGTCAGACATTCATCCATACAAGTCATCCAGGAACATGATGAACCGAAGGCACTATTCAGTACATCCATCTTAGGCACTGTTATCTAAGACTTATACAATAGCCCTTGCACTTTACTCCATCTTCAATTATCTTTGTCATATATAATTTGCAACGCTTATGCCAATACAGAGTGGTTCTTTGGATAATAATCCAACCGGTCTCTCCATATTAACAACGTTAAAATGGTCAAAACTTCGATAGTCTGTGATTTAACCATCAAAGAAAAACACGTGTGCAAACAACGATATTATTTCCAGATGGATATTCTATCAATCTATCATCAATCATATATATATATTTATATATATTCATATTTCCTTATTTCAGTATTTGATTACGTTTCTGATTCTATTTGGAAAACATTTCCAAATCTTCTTTAGTTGGATTTAAAAAGATATTTAAATCAACATCGCGACGACAACTCGAACCACTATACTTATTTACTAAATTCACTTAACCACTTTCACTCTCTAACCTTAACCATTTCTAAATTAAAAACGAAGTCAATCAAGTTGGGGTATAACTACCTCTCAGACCTTAACTGAACAACATTTCAAATCTCGAAATAGGGTAAGTTCATCTTTTAACTCTTTAACACTTCCTTATGAACTCTCGGATTCTATTTACAAATCTCCTTCTTTTACAAGTTTACGTGATTATAACAATGGTATTATAATCTCCTGCATCCGAAGTACATTATCTTTAATATGACTTTTATTTCCTAACTCGAATAATATAACGAAAACTAATTTATTTACTCCTATTCGATTTAACCCTAATCTATAAATCTTATTTAAATAACTCCAACCTAATAACTCTTACTGGATTGACTCTTATTCGAATAACTTATATTCGATAATCTCTTTCTTCGAATAAATCTTATTCGATTTAACTCCTGTCGAATAACTAGATTCGATCAACTCACTTCGAATATTTCTGATTCGATTATCTCACTTCGAATATCTCTGACTCAATTATCTCACTTTGAATATATCTAGCTCGTTTTAACTCTATTCAATTACTCTAGTTCGATTTAACTATATCGATTAGCTCTAACTGATTAACTCTAACTGTTTAACTCTAACTGATTAACTCTAACTGGTTTAACTCTACGGTTTAACCTAACTGTTTAACCCTAACTGGTCAACCCTAATTGATTAACTCTAACTAGTTTAACTCTACGGTTTAACTCTACGGTTTAACCTAACTGGTTAACCCTAACTGATCAACCCTAATTGATTTACCCTAACTGGTCAACCTTAATTGATTAACTCTAGCTAGTTAACCTTAATTGATTTACCATACTGGTCAACCCTACTGATCACTCTAATAAATTACTCTAACTCGATTAACCCCTTTCCATTAACTTTAATCGATTAATTCTAACTCGATTAACTTTGCTAACTCATTTTGATTAACACATTCTGATTAACTCCTTTGAATAGCTCCTTTTCCATTTGTCTACTTAACAGATAATTGTTCCCTTTTCAATTCTATTTACTTAACTAATAAGTATTTCTTTTATCTTTTCTATTTACTTAACAAATAAATATCTCTTTTTAATCTATTTGTAAATGTTTTACAAATATTTCTCTTTTTTTAATTCCATTTGTAAATGTTTTACCAATGTTTTCTCTTTCTATTTGTTTTACAAATATTTTCCTTTCATATTTGTTTTACAAATATTTTCCTCTGTATTTGTTTTACAAATAATTTCCTTTATATTTGTTTTACAAATAATCCCTTTATAAAACTCTGTTTGTTTTATAAATTGTCCCTTTTGATTATCCTATTTATTTAACAAATAAATATCTTATTTATAAAATCTTATGAGTTTATAAATATTTCCCTTTATAAATATTCCACTTTATAAAGATTTTCCTTTTTTATAATTCCACTTAAAAGATTTCCTATTTATAAATATTCCTGTTTATAAAATCTTCTTTGATTTAATAAATAATTTCTCTTTTATAAAATCCTTTGATTTTATAAATATTTTATTTTCAAATATCACTTTGAAAATTCCCTTATCAACATTCCGGTATGTTATGGTATTTAACATATCAAGTTACGGTGTCCAATATCATCCATACACATATAATCAACAACAGATTATAAATCACATCATATATCACAATATATGAAAAACAATAAAATAACTGTTGAGGAATCCAGTCGGATTCCTCCAACCTGTTTCCCTGCATCCACAGATGTTACATAATAAAATCAACATCACTTTCAGTTCCATATGATATATTCTGTTAAATAGAATCAATATAGAAATTCAACTAACTGACTAACAGTTCAATCAAACAGTCAACACACAGTCAATCAACAGATGATTATCAGTTCTAAATATATGTTAGAAAAAAATATAACTGTTTAGAGTTGGTGAGTTTTACTCACATTGGACGATCATCATTAATAACGATAACCATCGCTCGATTTGATTCAGATGGACAATTTATTTTAAAATAAATTGTAACGGGCTTCGATTCACTCCCCGTCGGTTCCATGGTGTAGCCACCATCCATATGATCCCAACGGATCTGACCGTTCGAAATTCTGTTATCGTATGGATACGATATTAACATTCTTAGTAAATATACTATTTAATTTTGAAATAATTAAAATTAAATTTTAACATTGGTCTTTTACCTTAATTTAACCGGCCTGTGTAACCATTCAACAGCCCATCCGCGTGAATAGGAAGCCTTCTTCTAAAATGAAAAATGCTGCTCCGGTTGGAAGTCATGAACCCAACACACACTTCCTCCAATCCATTTTCTCATGTCACTCCACTATTGAATCCAACGCAGCCTTGCTTCATCGTTATTGCGCGTCCACTTTCATTCCATACGCATGCAAGCTTCAGTCCACTCCCAACTTCCAACAACCCTTGCCATGCATTAACTTCCAGTACACTTCCTCAACCCGTCATGCTGCTGTAGCATGTAATTCACCAGTATTCCAGTCTCCATCCTTCCTTTTACTCTCATGCCGACAGTACAAAATCCGTCTCATTTTACCGTTTAACTCTCCTCCCTGTTACATTGGCCAGTTCCCCTTTTCAGCATGCTTTCTGGTATCACGCACTCTACAGTGCCACCCAAGTGCCAAGCCAACACTCGTTTTCCTCCTCAACATCGAAACGAAGTGCTGCTGCTATTTCTTTCCTCCACCCGCGTACACATTGAACATCATGACAGCTGCTACCGCCATCCGTACACAACCACCATTACAGTAGACTTGACGCTCCCCTTCCATCTCCTATTCTTTTCCATTAAAACCCACAAGAAAAATACCACTCAAACCCATTTAAGCCGTTAAGACTTCAGCCCAGTCCCACACGCCTGTACTCCCTCAAATTCCCTATTATTTCACCATTCCTCACTTGTTTGAATTCTTGAAGTTTAAAATGAAGTGGCGGTGTGTCCTTAGAGAATGAATTTGTTTAGGTTTTAGAAGACGATAGGATATATATATTAGTACTTTTTCTTTGTTAAGTGGCTTTGGTTGCTCCAAGTTTTCTTTGTTTGGCTAAGAGGAGTGATTTACTGCGAAGAAAAAACGTGGCCTTCCATTTGATCAGAGAAATGAAGATATTTGTTTTACATTTTGGTGACACTTCTACATGAAGTTTTGTTCTCATCCGGACGACCAACGACAGAAGTAAAAATACTGTTGAAATGAGAAAGGTGCCCCGATTTCAAAAATATAAGAATACCGGTAGATTAACTCATATTGTGAAACCCCAAAATCGCTGATTAAGCGTGGAAAACACTTCAAAATAAAAGTTGCGTGTTAAATTAATTAAAAATTACAATAAAATTATAAAAATTAAATTATCGTTATGTCCCAAAAGAACCTTGTCTAAATTCACAACTGATATCTAGTTATATCGAATAAGCCATTACAGTCGATAAACGATTCTATAGCGACTATTTTAAAATTTGATTTGGACACAAATCAAAATCTACGCGACAAAATCCTGATTTTTCTCTTCCACTAGAAAGATATACTCCACCATCTCCATTGTTTCATAGAAATCCGGCTTAAAACGAATCCTGTACATTCAATTGAAGTTCGAATCGCCAATTTACGAACTACAACGCCATTTCGAGCTCGATTTTAATTATATTATAACTCTACGTTCAAACTAACGTTTATATAATATATTCGTTATTCAAATTCAATTCCAAGCTGAGTTTAATATCACGGATGATCCAGTTCATACCATATCGCCATTTCAGCCAATTCTGATTATTTCAGAATTAAATATATTATTTAATTTATTATTTTAATTAGATATTCACCATTAATTAATTTAACGACCATGAAATCCTTTTAATCACCTCTTAAATAATTAAATAAATAAATTATTATACCGCTGAAAATGCGGGTCATTACAAATATATATATATATATATATATATGATTTAATAAAACTATAAAAATAAAAATAATTATGAATTAGGAAATATATTTGAAATCATAAGTTTGAAATTCTTGGAAGATTAAAATTTATTTTGAGAGAAGTTGAAATAAATTTGAAAAATGTTTTGAAATTAATTTTGAAAAGAAATAATTTGAAAAACAGAGTTTGATCGTATAGTTCTATTCATAGTCTTACATATAAACTAGACTCCATTACTATTTTTCTTGAAATCTTGATAGCTTGACAACTCATGAGTCTTGAATCTCTTCTGAATCCTGAATCACTCGAAACTCTAGAACTGTACAGTCTTCAGTATTTAAGTCCTGTATACAAATCCTGCTTATATATGTATATATATATATTCAAGATAAAGATGTTAGTATATATATATTCTATAATCAATGATAATTGAGACAAGGTTATTGTCATCAAAACTGCATTCTCCAACAGTTGATACTTTTTCTTTGGATGTGACTTGTATGATGACTTCAGTGCAGACTGCGAGTCCTATCAGGAGATTCGCAACTCTTAGTTTATTATGTGAGTACTTTGAAATATTTATATGTGGATTTCCATTTCATGCATATCTATATGTGATTTATTCTCTTGAATTCGACATAATTCTTGGTATGACTGGCTCGTTCAATACGTGGCTAGAATTCTTTTCCTTGAGAGAGTCTTATATCTTCGACACCTCGATTTGTACGTACAATTTTCTTTTATTCTTTGGGATGTCGATCATGACACCGAAACATCTCTATTTTCTCTCAATCCTCGAGACCATGACGATATTACCCCATATTATTATTGTGTGTGACTTTGCTAATATTTTTTGGTTAGTTTTCAGATTACAACCTAAACGGGCTATCGAGTTCAGCACTGATTCAATTTCCAATGCACAGTTAGTTACTCTGCCTCCTACTACGATGTCGAATAAAGATAATGAGAAATTTAAGTAGCAACTTTCAAAATTTAAGGAAAAATAGACCATTCAGTCCATCTTTTCAACATGGGTTGCCACATTGGTATTCGTGAAGAAATTGGATGGGACTATTAGATTGTGCATCGATTACCGCAAGCTTAACGAGTTAACCATCAAAAAATGCTACTTATTGCGCATGATTCATAATATGTTCGATCGGTTGAGTAGTGCTAAGTACTTTTCATAACTTGACCTTGCCACAAGATTTCATCAGCTTTGAGTCGCAGAGGACAATATTCCTCTCACAACATTTTGCACTCAATACTGATCTTATCAGTGACTCTTTACGCCATTTGTTTTGATGACTGGTATCAAATAATTCATTGACCTTATGAATTGAGTATTTTGGGAGTATCTAGATAAGTTATTCTTGTATTTATCGACGACATTCTTGTGTATTCTAAGTCCAAAGTTGAGCATGCACGTCATTTGAGGAATTTTTAGTACCCTTTGATATCATTAACTCTAAGAAAAATTATCTTGGTTCCATTTTTGAGAAAAGTTAGTTAATTTCTTAGACCATGCATATGATTTAATGGTATTTCGGTCAATCCATCTAGGATCTAAGCCATTTAGAATTGGAAAAGGCCTAAAATGTTATAGAGATTCATAGCTTCTTAGGACTTGTGGGTTATTACCATCGATTCATCAAAGACTTCTCCTGCATCGTGCTTCCTCTCATTAGCCTTACTCGTAAAGGCTTTTATTTGGTCAGATCGATGTGAAGCTTCTATATAACAATTAAAGGAGCATTCTACTCATGCGCCTGTCTTGGTGGCTCCTAAAGGGAAACCGAGATCTTATTGCATAACTGATGTAAGCTATAGTGGCCTTGGCTCCATGCTTATGTAGCGTGATTAAGTAGTTGCTTATTATTTTAGGAAATTACATCCGAACGAGCTTCAGTACGCTACCCATGAGCTTTAGTTGGTCGCCATCATCTTCATATTGAAGATAAGGTACCATTGTTTGTTGGGTGAGCACTTTATCCTATACACCGACCACAAATCGCTTGAGTATTTGTTTACTCAAAAGGATCTCAACATGTGACAACATCATTGGCTCGAGTTCCTTGCTTCCAATGACTTCGACATTCAGTATCCTCCAAGAAAGGGGAATCAAGTTGCTGACGCCTTGAGTCGTAAGCATTCAGCAATCATTTCCATGATGCTTGCAGAATGGAAAGCTTTGGAGACTCTGTTTGTGTGTGATACTGAGGTCGTGCCACTTCTTCACGTTCTCCTACCTTATTATATAAAAAGGGTGCCCGATCAACCAATGGGCTCGAATTACCGAGGCTCGATGGCAATATTTCGAGATTTCATCTTTTATTCAGAAGTATAAGTCTGAATCCCATGATGATAATTAGTTGAGGGATTTCAGCATTAATGTCCATGGATGCCTATATAAGAAGGGAAAACGGGTCATGCCATCTATTCCTGAGCTTAGGTGAGATGCTCTAGCTGAATGTAATTGTTCAAAGTATATTATCCATCTAGGTAGCAATAAAATGTTTGTTGACATGCATCGCTTATATTACTGGGACGGCATGGAGTGAGACATGGCAAGTTATGTAAGGAATTGTATAATTTTATAGCTCGTGACGATTGAGCATCAGCCATTGGTTTCCTTATCTTTTGGAGGTCCTGATGTGGATGTGGGATAAGATTTCTATGGATTTTATTGATAGGTTACCTTATTCAAGATCAGACCATAGCTACATTTGGGTGATTGTTGATCGTCTCACGAAGTCCACACATTATTCCTATTAAATCTAATTGGACGACATCTTCTGTTTTTAGGTTTTATATTAAGGAAATTGGGCAATTGCATGGTATTTCTGGTACTGTCACATTCGACCATGATACGCTTTTCATGAATCACTTTTGGTAAAGTCTTCAACAAGTTTTGGGGATAAAGCTTAATCTCACTCCCGCTTACTACCCATAGTCTGATGGACACACTGAGCATGTGAATCGTATATTAGAAGACTTACTTCAGGCTTGCATTCTTGGTTTCGGTGATATGTGGATATAACAACAGCTAGCAATCTTGTATCAGCATGGCTCACTTGAAGACTTCTATGGAAGTCTATGTTGTTCTCCTTCATGTTGGCTTAAGTATGGGGAAAAGATGGTACTAGTCCCCAACTCCATTCAAGAAGCTACTAAGAAGAACATTCTTATTTGTGATAGAATAAAAGAGGCTCGCAGTCGCTAAAATCCTATGCGCATAATCATAGGAATCCTCTTGAATTCTCAATTGGCGATGAGATCTATATTCGTGCATCTCCTTTAAAGGGGATGGTAAGTTTTATTTAGACAGAGAAATTGGCGCCGCAATACATTAGGTCACTTCCTATTACTGAACGTATCAGTCTCGATGCCTATAGAGTAGCACTTACAGATGGATTTTTATGAGTTCACGACATGTTTCACATCTTGTAGTTGCAGAAGTGTCTATGTGATTTAGATACTATGCTTGATTCTAATGCATCAGAGAAGCCTGAGATCTCACCATATCTCTCTTGACACTTTCTTCGGAGGTTGAATGCCTTCAAAACAAGAACGTACCACTCGTGAAAGTTCAATGGTCTGATAATCCTGATGACTGCGCATGGGAAACCAAAGAGTTCATCAAGAGATTGTATCCATATTTTCAATCTTCTCAGGATGGTGTGAGAAAATTTAAACTCATTCTTATCAATTCCTTTGTGTAATTATGTTTTGATGGAATAAATTGAGTTGAATACAGCTTATCCTTAAGGGAATTGCGAGGATGCAATTTTTATAAGGAGGAGCCTACTACAACCCTGGTTTTGAGATTACCTGCAATAATGATTAATGAATTATAATGAGATTTATAATTTGTTAATTATTAAATAAATATTGTTAAAAGTGATAATTAGACATAATTATCTATGCAAGGGTTTAAGATTACAATGTTGAAATTTTATCGTAGAAAATTTGAGAAAAAAGTTATTTAATCATTATAAATGATTAAATAAAGAGTTTAGGGGAAATACTTTCTAATTATGGTAAAATTAGAAGAAAATAAATAAAAATTATTAGTTTGGGTAAGTTTAAGGGAAATTTTGAAAAGATATAATGTGTTGGGGTTTAAGAAAATGAATATGTGATTAAAAGTTAGACATTTTCCAACTAAAAATATTTGGATTGAATTGAACTTCAAAATTAAATATTCGAAAGTAATAAAAAATTAAAATAGAAAATAAAATTTTGGTAAACATTATATTATATGAATTTAGATAAAAACAAGTTTTTACGAGATTTACGTTTAATTTGTTTTGAAATTACAAATTTTAGCAAACAATGAATTTTAAACAAACAACGTTATTTTGTTTGTAAAATATAAATTGGGTGTTAAAAATAATTTTTATGTCATTGCAAATTGGTTGTGTCAAAATAATATGTTTTGGATAATTTTAACTTTCAAATTTGTAGGTTTGCTAAAAATAAATGTAAAGTGTAAGTTTTTGTAAGAATTGTAAATTTGTTAAAAATAAAGCTAAAAAGGTCTAAAAGTCTTAAAACATGTTGTATATATTTTTACAAGAATTGTATAATGTCAAAATTGCAAAATGTAAGTTGAAAACAGTGTAAACTTGTGTAAATCTAGTTAAGATATTGCTAAAGGGTCATTTGGATTAGCAAAGGCCTAATTTCCTACTAGTTATCTTAATTATGCCTAATTATCCCACTTAATTATTGGATTAGAGGGAGAAAGATCTAGAGAAAATTTTCCTGTATGTAGCTTCTCTCAAAAAATCTCCTTCTTCCTCCTTTTACAAAAACTAAAAGAAAAATTAACACAACCCATATCAAAACCCAAATCCAAGCTCCCAAACTCAACAAAAAAAAATCAAAAACCAACTTGCTAATCTAACTCAACAATAGATAATCATCTCAAAACCATCATTTTTCTCCATCACCATCTTGTTTTTGTAGACTTCTTATTGTATATTCAAAAATTGGGTTTGCATGTTACCGTAAATTTCTTTTTAGGTGTTTGAGCATCATATTAAGGCGCAAAGGCTTCCAAATTTCTTCAACTTTACTGTAATTGCTAAAATCTACAAAATAAGGTGAGTATCCCTCGCACTTTCTATTTTAACAGTGATATATGTTGAAATCTATGCTTAATTTGTCAAATTTGTTGCAAGCAGTAAGTTATGGTTCAAGTTTTGCTTCAATTGATGAAAAAGAGCTTTGATTTCATCTATGGACTTTGTATCTTGCTTGTTTCATATTGAAATCATGGCAAGATTTTTTTGAGATGTAGCACTTTTGTTAATCTTCGCGCATATTAATTTTTAGATCATTCTAGCCTAATTTGCTATCTAAAATGTGATCATGAAGTTGAGTTTATAAGGGCATTCTACCTAGTAATAAATTCTTGTAATCCTTCTTGTTAGGATTGACATTGGTGTCGACCCACTTGCCATCCAGGTCAACCGCAGGGTTAACCTAATTCCTAGCTAGACTGACACCTAGGTCGACCTAGGTACTGTATGTTGTGCAAGCAACAAGGGTCGACCTCCTTCCTAGCTAGGGAGGCACCTAGGTCGATATAGGGCATGTACGTTGCGCAAGCAACATCTATTGCTTGCTATATTGTGTCTTTGTGTTTTTTAGGACTGATTTCTTGGTTAAGTTGGTGAATTTAAAAAGTTTTTAATGTTGTTTAACCTATGGCTTTGATTCTATTAATGCAAGACTACATTATACTCAATCTATACTTCGGATTTGTAGTTTTGTGTTGCTTTTGAATAATGTTTTCATGTTGAAATTTAGTTAATTTATGACACACGAACTTTTTATAAAATGATTTCTATAAGTAACTTATGCATATAAATTTTCTTATTGCTTTGGTACAAAAAGGATTTCTTAGATTTGTTTATAAAATAAAAAATCGCCTTAAGGTTGTATTATATGTACTTTTCTAAAATATAAGATTTTTAAAAATTCGACTTCCATAAGGTAGCGAGGCGATAACCTCTTTTTCTTTATATAATAAATTTAGAGCACAAAATTCATGTCATACAGTAATAGCCTATCAATTCATAATTATTTCCCATTAAGGGATCCCTTCGTCAAAAGGATCAAAGGAACAAGGAAGCCGCCTCAAAATATAATTTAAGGAAAATAATCCCCTTCTGATTCCAATGAAAAGCGTAGAGACAAAAGCCTCTATTCTTTTTAGAGATATAATTCAAATGTTTTTGGAATCATTTTATAAACTCGTTTTCTCAAACCAGGTATTTACATATACACACATATTTTTGCACTATTGGAGAAAGCGAGAATGGGATTTAAATGATATAATAAATCACATTATATGGGAAACATAAATTAATTATATCGGTTAATTACAGACTCATTGATTGAAGATATTTGTTGGTGTGAAGTAGGCTGACTTGTAGAAAAATGATTAGTATAACGTGCGGTATTGGACATATTGCTTTCACTTTTCATGTTACTGTTAGATAATCAGTGACACGTTCTTTGTTTGTTGTTGTTATGTTAATACTTGCTTGAGAGGGAATCTAAACTTGGGGGAGTCTTATATACATATTCATTTTACCAGGGGGATCAAGCTACACTTGGCCAAGAGGGTCGTAGTGATGGGTGCTTGAAAACTTATATAGTACTTGGCAAAGCGTAAGGGTGCTTATTTGTTGATGATCATGCAGTATATATGTTGTGTTTTGGATTCATTTTGTTGCTCCAAATGAATTTTTATTGTTGAAATTTTGGAACAAAGTTTTGTTGAGAAGTTGATATTGAATTTCCATTTATAGCCTACAAGCTACTTTGTTGCCATTTTATGTTGTGTTCACTTCTAAATTAATTAAACTCTAATGAGTTTTTATGTAGACATTTGGTTGAAATTGTTATGTTGATCTTTGTTGTTATGATGATATAATATATGTGTGTGTATATATTCTTAACTCGAAGCTTACCACTTGTTGTTTGAAGAATATTTCCTATGTTGATTCCAAGTTGTTCATTTGACTTCATTATCCTAGTGGTATATTAAACTTACTCTTCTTTATTTAGGAAGAGTTTTCCCTTACAAAACCTTACGTAATTGTCATCTACTCGATGTTTGAACTAGACTTACTAGGGACTTTATTGCTTGGTCAGCGTCATCTTTACATGTTAGACTTGTTGTAGATAACTGTTGTTCTAGCTGCTACTATGGATCTATTACCTCTTTTTTACATAGTAGTTAGCGTATTTTTGTGCAAATATCTAGTGTTGACCATGTACTCCAATCTTTGTACTTTATTTATTTTGGTTTGATGTATATATTGTGGTTTGTCTGACCACTATTTTGTGACACTATGTACAATATGGCTGTTGTATCTGTATTTGTTGCTAGATTATCGTTCTGTGATCTATGTTGTTTAATTTAATTGTGTTTTATTCTGGATAGTGTATACAACCACTGTAGTATTGCATTGAATAGGAATTAATTATGTTGATCCACTTAAGGAGAGAGAAAATGAGTATCTTATCAACATACTTGATACTTATTTAATACATGAATCATGGATGGACGCTCCTAGTCCGCCTTATTCTCCGCTTTAACATATGGCGTTACTCGTTAATACCCTCTATTAATGTAGGGTTCGTAGTAGTGCGTCAAAACTTTATAGAGGAGGGACTTGAGCTCAATTCACTAGGAAAGATTTCAAGTTTCCCGGCCACCTCATGACACCCTTCTTTTTCAATTAAAGTTGTAAACGACCCTGAGTCACCAACCAGATTTCCATCTTCTTAAATCCTTTAGATGTTTGAAATCTTAGGTTTAAAATTTTGATGAAACTTAGACCCTACCCTCTTAAATACAGCTGATGATTGAGGTAAATAAAGTATAACAGGATGGATAATTCAATTAACAAGATAATAAAAATGTTGTTTTGATAAAACTAATTAAGAATTATCCGAGTTAGCAGTGGAAACAAGTTAATTGTTTTGAACGTGTTAAATTTAATAAATTTATAAGTGGGATTAAAGGGATGAATATAAATGATTAAATTTTGATTGAGTACTGAATTTAAATCAAATGATTAACTAATAAGACTTGGTGTTAGGTTGTATTTATTTTTTCTACATAGCCGACATGTTTTTATAATGACTCGTAACACTTTTTATTATAAAAAATAATAAATTACAATAGATATAGGAGATAGACCGAATTCATACCTGCTACGGTTGGTTTTTAAAGTATATCGACCACTACAACTATTCTAGTTTATAGAACAGGAGCTAGACTACTTAAAGACTTTATACTCCATGCAGGGAGCACAAGGGCAAAATGGGCAAAATGGGAGATTTGGGAATTAGACCTGAGAAAATAGGAATGATGAGTTTGCTAGAGTAACCAATAGTCGAAATACAGGAATGAATAATGCTAGGGAGAGAAGAGAGGGAGGCGCAGAAGTGAAGAGAAATAAGGGAAAAAGGAGAGAAATAAGGGAAAGGAGAGAAAAGTGATGGCGTGAAAAGGGAGAATGTCGTAGTCGCCATTACCATAGAACAAGCCACTGTATCTTTCATACTGAGTATTTATTTAAAATAAAGCAAGAGAAGCAAACCAAAAATTGTGATTATCTTTTGTGTTGAATTGTCCATTAGGTATTTTAAAGGTTCTGATCGATATGTCTGATCAATATTATCATTAGGAATTTCTTAAAACTTATACAATACGATAAAGCACGTTGTTTTGAATAGTAAAATAAATTCTAGGAAGTTGTAGTGTAAAATTTTATGTGAGAATAATGTTAAAACACTATATTAGATGTTAATAATAAAAAAGATGACCAGCTAATACCTATATTATGTCGACTATGCAATTAAATAATGTGAAAAATTGTTATAAATTGGGTGGTTTCATACTATTCGAAGCGAATTAAAGAGTTATTAAGTAAAAATGGTGTTTTGGGGAAATTAAAAGAATAATTATAAAGTGTTCTTGAGTATAAAGAGTTGTTTTAAATGAGAAACTATCTTGAATATGAACAATAATATTGAAATACACTCTCATATTTGGATTTAAAAGGCAGTTGTTGCCATCAAGTTGCTAATAATAAATGGAGAATGGAAAGGCTATTTGATATTATAATCACGATAGAAACCATGGTTCGGGTAACAATGCAGCGTCAATTGCTGATTGAAGTTGGAAAAAGAGAAGTTTTTATTATAACTATATGATATATGAAAGATAAATTATAATAACTCCAATCTTATGTGTATATTGCTCGGTATGAGACTTAAATCATTTGCAAACTAAGTAATTAAAGTCTAGAATTTTATTGTGATAAATTGAGTAAATCAGAGGAAGTTATAAAAAAAATTCAAGTACTATGTGTTTGGATACTTAAACTAAAAAAATTCTAAGGGAATGAATTTAATATGAGTAATTAAAAATTGAATATGTATATGTGCCTGTATGTATGTGTGTTATCCAAAGAAAATTATGTGGACGCAATTTCTTTATGGAGGAGTCTATAACAACCTTGATTTTTAGGCACCTGGGGTACACAAATTATAACATGTTATATAGTTCTAAAATCAAGAAGAATAAAATACGAGTTCATGAGCATAAATCATGTAATAATTTAAGTTGAGAAAATAAAGAATTTGAAATATATAAGAAAATTGTGTGTATTGGAATAAATTGAATCCATTTAGTGAAATAAGAAATTTAATACTAATCTATGTTTGCTAAATAAATTTAAGAAAAACAATAAGGCTAAGGAAATCATGTAATATATGTGTTTAATGAATTATTTTTCCAAATGTAAAAATTTTATGAAATTATTGCTAAATAATACTTTGATGAATATTGAAAATACAAAATATTGATTAGCAATCAATACTTAACTATTAAATATATTTTCAATATGGAGTGTTAAGTTGATTAATTGAGATCACTAATAATTTTAAAATTAATGTATGAAAATGTATGTTGTAGAAACTGTTGAATAAAAGAAAAGTTGTGTTTAAAACCATGTTTCGAAATGGTAAAATGAATTTATAGAGTAATAATATAATATTGAATTATGGTAAGATCAAATAAAATGTAGATTGTTGTTAAAAGTGAACTCTAGCAATAAAAAAATGTTTGTGGAATTTTATGCTTTTATTAAAATAAAAAATATTGATTATAAATAAATATTTATGTGTCAAATAATTCTTAATATGATTGTACAGATCATTTGTGTCAAAATAACTAGTTTTGCACAATTTCTAGAATGAAAATCTATGTTTTGTTCATACAATAACAAAATGTATAATTTGAATCGAAATTGTGACTTTTTGATGTTAATATGTTAAAATATATATTAAATCTTGGTAAAAAAAATTTTAACAAGTTATGTGATTTTCAACAGGCTTAAGCAATGTAATTATAAATAAGAATTGGTAAAAATGTGTAAATAGAGTGTTATCTTGTGTTGTAGTGTTAAAGATAAATTTGTAAAACATTTCTAAATAGTGGAAATAGTAACACTTTCTTAATTTGGGTTAGTGGATTTAAAACCAAGGCCCATAGAGATATCTAGAATTTCCTTAGGGAAAGTACGATATATTTTCTCTGGAATTCTTCTCCTTCCTTTATCTTTATCATGTTTTACTGAGAAAAACAATGGCTTCCTCCTCAATCCCAAAATCTTAAATAACCTAATGTAAATTAAAAGTAAATAGAGATCATAGATCTCCTTCTTCTACAACAAGAGACCAACATCAGCTAAGAATCCAAATTATTTCTCTCTAAAATTTTGAACAAGCGGTGTTACAGTAAACTCCAAAATATGCATATCTCTACCGAGTATTCCCAAAGATCTTAGATGCTCAAATCATTTTTTAAGCAAGCCAAAATCGCTGCAATATCTTTAAAATCCAAGCTGAGTTGTTACACTTACTCTTTTGGTTTAAACAATTATATGTGTTCAATCTAAGCTTCTGTGATGAAAATCTTAAGTTACAATAATCTGTGTAAATCTGAGTTTGGATGAAAACCGATGTCTTAGTCCAACTTTGAGCTGCTATATCTTGTTTCATTCCATGTGAAAATCAAGACAAATGTTCTTTGAATGACAGTGTAGTTGTTAAGGTATATGCATGTCAATTTTCAAGTCATTCCAACCACTGTAGGGACCTGAAATATATCTCAAAGTTTGAATGGGTGTAGTTTTGCATCTAGGTGAAACTTTCGTCACCCAGGTCGACCTGTACTTTGTAGGGGTCGACCCAAGCCAAAGTTAGGTTGACCTCAATTGGTAATGCTTTCCCTTGCGTTTTATTTTGTAATATCCAATTTGTATGCGTATTGACATTCTTATTTGTTGAATGTGGATAATTTTTTCATGTTGCCTTGATGGTTTTGAAGTAGTTTTTGAAGTTAATTTTGAATGGCTTGACCATGTATGGATAAGCTAATATTATACTAAATTCGTACTTCAAATTAGTAAGGTTTCATGTTGATTTTGAATATTGGTTTCGTGAATAAATTTCGTATATTTGTTGGCAAGTGCACATTTGAAACGTTTTTAATAAAGAATTTAGTTATAAATATTTCTCTGTTGCTTTGGATCAAATGCTTTTCTATATTTTCTTAAATGAAATCATCTCGAAGAAACATATATTATTCAATAATTTCAATATATAGAGATTTTCAAAGAAATATCACACGATTTCAAAATTGTTTTATAAACTCATTTTCTCAAATACAGTATTTTCAATACATAAAATCACACATATTACACTTTCAAGAAGACAAGAAATAAATGATATAACCAACCATGTGGTATGGGACACGTATGTTAACTACTATATTGGCTAATTCTGTACTAGTCGATTAAAGCTATTTCTGATTTCAGTGTGAAATGGGCTAAATTATAGTGAATCGATTAGTGAAACATGCGCTATAGGACATATCGTTTTCACTTTTCAAGTTACTAATTGGAAGTCTGTGACACATTCTTTATTGTGCCAGTACTTAAAGTTGTTGGGTCCTATATGTATTTGAATATACAGATAAAGTTGTTTGGCATTTAGTGAAGGTTGTTGGGACAGAATAAGGATTGTCGGGTCTCTTATTCAGTTATCGAGTTGTTAGGCCTCGATAGAGGATTTTTGAGTCTCTTAATAAATATTATCGGGCTGATGGGTCACTTTTAAGGGCCGATGGGTCTGTTAATATATAAGTACTTGGCAGGCTTCAGCTATTTATTTTTGATGCACCTGCAATTTGATGTTTTGGATCCACTTTATGATGTTTTGTTGAATTAGTTGCAAATTGGTGCTATGGATCCAATTTATGATTGTTTGTTGATGTTGAAATTCTTTTATAATGTAAGATTTATTTTGATGCTTATTCATATATAGTGATCACTTGTAAGTTGCTTATATGAGTTTTACATGTTGACATTGATGGATTTCTTTTGTTGTTCTTCGATTTTTTGGATATCTTTTCTTTATTCTTAGCTTTGAGATAAATTTTTGAGGCAAATTTTCACTTCTTGTCATTCATGTAGTTTTTGAGATCATATATATTGTTTAGCAATAATTATCTCATGAACTAGTTGTTGATTTGGGCTTAACTTATTCCTTTTCTATGAAAAAGGAATCCTTATCTATATGACTTTATATTTCACTTATCATATTATAACTGATATGTTTGAGCTAGACTAACCTATGTATTTGCACTTCGGTTGTACTAAGTTGTTTCAGGTTTACAGCTTGTTGTTGATTCGTGTTTAGTTTTTTCACCATGGACTACCTCTCTTGAAACTATTACCTAAGATGTGCAGTTGTGTATTCATGTCACAATGTCGTATGTATATATTCTTTTGGGATATGTTGTATATGTATATGGTTTATGCAAGACCATTCAAGTATGTAGCATATGT
This sequence comes from Allium sativum, assembly GCA_030737875.1. NCBI lineage: Eukaryota > Viridiplantae > Streptophyta > Magnoliopsida > Asparagales > Amaryllidaceae > Allium > Allium sativum. Next base: position 984,117,312 of record CM060922.1, on the reverse strand, counting down.
ATATGTTGTATTCTGTTGTTGTTACTATACGTATTATGTAATGTAATCTGTGATGTTTTGTACTTTGTTATGAATATGATTCTTAGCCATCATAGCTTTATATTATATGAATTAAGTGCATCAATCCAAAATGAGGTAATAAAGAAGAATTTTATACATCCAATCACAGATTCGATATTCATTTAATGTAGAACTACATATGGGCGCTCCTAACAAGCCATATTCTCTGCTCTAATTAACGACATTACTCGTTAATGCTTTTTATTAGAGTGGATCTTGGGATGGTGTTACACAACTTTAGTGTTTTATGAAGATTTAAGAAAACGGAAAACTAACACATTCTAGCTTATATGTTTTACGAAGATTCAGTATTGTTTTAGCGAAAAATCTGAGAATTTTTAAATAAATGTGTGATTTTTTTGGTTTACAGTGCAAAATGGCTCTCATTCCAAGTTTAAGCTATAGTATCTTGCTCATTTCATGTTGAAATTGTGCCACTTATTTTTTAAATGATAGTATAGATGTTGGAGTGTATGTGTGACCATTTTTAGGTCATTCTAGTCCTTATACCTACCTGAAATTTGTCACTAAAGTTTGAATTGGTGTAGTTTTGTACCTAGTGAAATTTCCATCACCCAGGTCGACCTGTACTTTCTAGGGGTTGACCCAAGGGTCGACCCGAGCCAAAGTTAGGTTGACCTAAATTGGTAACTTTTTCCTCTATTTCTTATTTTGCAATTTCTAACTTTTTCCGCTATGTTATATTTTGCAATGTCAGATCTGCACATATTTATTGAATCCAGTTGGTTTTTACATGTTTCTTTTGTGAGTTTGAAATAGTTTTAATGCTAATTTTGTATGAGTTGATCATATATGGATAAGCCAATATTATAGTAAATCCATACTTCAAATTAGTAAGGTTCCATGTTGATTTTGAATGTTTGTTTCATGAATAATTTTTGTGTATTTACCGACATATGCACATTTTATGAAATGTTTTGATAAAGAATTTAATTATAAATATTTCTCTACCACTTTGGGACAAAATGCTTTTCTAGATTTGTTTTAAAAATGAAATCGTCTCAAAACAATATATATTATACAATATTTTCAGTATATAGGGTTTTTTTAAGAAATGATTCAAAGGATTTCAAAGTCATTTTGTAAAACTCATTTTCACAAATTCCTTATTTCCAATATATAAAGCCACATGATTTTGCTCCCTTCGAGAAGGCGAGGTCATAATTCAATGATGTAGTAAACCTTATGGTATAAGACACGAAGATATATTATATCGGTTAATTCCAATGATTGAAGCTATTTCTATATTTCAATGTGAAGTAGGCTGATTTGTAGTGAACCGATTAGTAAAATATGCAATATGCAACATATTATTTTCACTTTTTGAGTTATTGTTTAGAAGTCTAAGACACATTCTTTGTTATGCCAGTACTTGGGGTTGTCTGGTCCTATATGTATTTAAATATACATATAAAGCTATTTGGTGTTTGATGTAGGCTGTTGGGTCAGAATATGAGTTGTTGGGTCTTTTATTCAATTATCGACCTATTAGGTTTTGATATAAGGCTGTTGAATTTTTCAATAGGTATTTTTGGGTTGATGGATCTCTCAATATAAAAGTACTTGGCAGGCTTTAGCCATTTATATTGATATTGTCTTCGTTTGATGCATGTCTAGTTTATTGTTTTAGATCAATTTTTATACATTCATTGACTTTGTTATTATTGATGCTTTGGATCCAATTTATATTGATTTATTGATGTTGAATCTCCTCTTATTGCCTAAGAGGTATTTTAATGCTTATTTATATATAGTTGAATAAATTCTTACATGAGTTTGAGATGTTGATATCTGATGGAGTTCCTATGTTATTCTTAGAAGTTTGGAGAACTTATTTTATGCTTAGCGCATTTTTCGAAGTAAACTTCCATTTATTATCATTTATGTTATTAATAAAAACCTATATGTTGAAAGTGGTAACTTATCTCATGAGCCTATGTTGTATCATATTGATAATCACTCATTCTTTCCTTGCGAAAGAGTTGTTCCTAATGAAGTTATTCATCGCTTATTATCTTATCTACTAACTGTTTGAACTAGACTAACCTGTGTGTTTAATTGCATGAGTCAGGCTAAGATTTTACAGGTTAGCACTAAATATAGACATTAGTTATCCAGCTTCTGCATATGGATCATCTCATCCTTTTTGATGACTTTATTAGCATGTTTTGAGTAGTTGTTTAGTGATAATCCATGTATTTTGATCTATAGATTTATTCATTTTGACTCGCTATATACAAACATAGTGGTTTTTATAACCATTATTTTGAGACATTGTGTATTGTATGGTGGATTGTATTTGTATATATTTGTTATATTTGCTATTTTATGGTCTGTATTAATTTAATATAATCATGTTTTGTTCTAGATTTATTATATAGCCACCCTAGTATTGTATTAGGTAAAACCTAAGTATGTCATCCACCCGAGATGAGAAAAAATGAGCATTTTATCAATGTACTTGGTGCTTGTTTAATACAAGGCTCAAGGATGGTAGCTCCTAACCAACCCTATTCTCCGCTCTAACAGATAGTATTACCCAGTAATGCTCTTTACTAGGGTGGGTCTTGACGTAGGGCATTATAGTTAGTATCAGAGACCAGATTTCAATCCTATGACATATGGGTTATGGGCCTACCACGCTTCCGCTATTCCATTTTGACGTATGGGTTAATTTTTTACACTCAAACATTGAGTTTATATGTTATTTTTCTTGAATTTGTTAGAGTCCGATGTTAAAAATGAATTACTGCAACTGGAAATTGTTTCGGTAAAGTTTAAGTGCAAAACTGTGTTTAAGTCCAACTCTGAACTGCTTTATCTTAATCATTTCATGTCGGAATCATGCCAAATATTTTTTAAATAAAAGTATATAAGTTAGAGTGCACGCAGTAAAATTTGGTGTGATTCGGAACCTTGTAACCTGTTCAAACTGAAGCTAGAAGTGATTAACGGGCAAGAATTGGTGTCTGAGGAGATTTCCATCCCCAGGTCAACCCAATACAAGAAGTTTCAACTCTTGGTTGACCCTTGGCATTTCTAGGTTGACCTTTGGGCAACAAATATGTCGCCAAGATTGTTCGTTGCTTATAGGCTTTAAACTCTGAGTTCGGTGAAAACAGTGTTCGGGTTCAAATTTATGCTCTTTATCTTGTTTAATTTTGGTTTGATTTGCATGATTCATCTATTGATGTAAAGTCTTAGTGTTGGCATATCAAATTTCAGAACATTCTGAGGTCATTAAGGTAATATAAATAGGTCTAAAAGTTGAAACTGGAGAAGATTTCTAACTTAGGTAGAATTCAACATAGCCTGAGTCCATGTTCGAGACTTCATATCTTTTCCACTTCATGTCGAAATTCAGTGATTCTTTTTCCAGTTGATAGAGATATTGTTCTAGTATGTGCGTACCAATTTTCATACCATTCTGAGGTAGTTGGTCATTCAAAACTTATTGCAACCAGAGTTGATTTTTGGGTACATTTTCATGGCTTAGTGTTTGATTTAGGTTATTTTTTTAAGTGTTTTCATGCCAATTTTGATCTAGTTTCAAGCCATGATTCTTGAATTTTGTTTTGGCTAATTTCTGCAGCGAGGAAGCCTACATTATCGCCAATATATAGTTTGAATTTGGTGAATTTCTAGGTAAATTTCCATGTGTCATGAGTTTTTCTAATATTTCTATGTATACATGCACGTGTTTTATAAACCATTTTAAAAGAGGTTTTAAATATAAATAAGTATTGTTTAAAGACAATAATTTTCTATATTATAAAAAAATTTATACCATTAATATATATTTCTTATTATATAAATAGACTTTTCCAAATAAGTGATTTCCAAATATTTTCCAAAATTGCTTATAAAACCCGGTTTCTAAAGTGTACTTATATATATATAAAACCACGCGTTTTTTCATCCTTCGAGAAGGCAAGATTTTGATTAAATGATTTGCTAAACCTGATGGTATGAGACACGTAGGTAGATTATATGGGCTAGTTTCAGACTTGTTGATTGAAGATATTTATTTTTTCAGTATGAAATAGGCTGACTTGTAGTGAATCGATTAGTGAAACACGTGGCATGAGACATATTATTTTCATTTTTCGAGTTACAGTTTGGAAGTATATGGCAATGATTATTGTTTGTTGTACTGTTGCGAAGCGAACCATCAGCTTTGGTTGCAAACACTACCAGAGCACCCCATTCAGAAATACTCTGTCTTATGAACCCCTTTTCAAGCAGCTCTTTGATTTGCTTGTTGGGCTCCTTTCTCTCCCTTGGAGCCATGTGCATAACGGGTAAAGCAACGGGCTTTGCATTATCAACGAGGTATATGCGGAAGTCTATCTCCTGCTTCGGAGGTAATCCCTTTACCTCTTCAAACACGTCTGAATATTCATGGACTATTCTTACAGACTGTAAGTTCTCGACAGACGCATCAAGTGATTCTAGATAACTAAGCATGACGGAGTTCCTGGGATTACAAGAAATTTCGAGAGTGTTACCGAGGCGAGTCATGAGTCTAACCACTCTTTTTCCATAATCGAGGACGGCACCATTACTGGATAGCCAGTCCATGCCTAGAATCAACCCATAGCCCGCGAAGCGCAAAACAAAGGCATTGCATCTAAATCCAACGCTCAGTATAGATATTTTCAAATCCAAACAAACCATTAACAAATAAGCTGAGCCCCCAATTGGATTTGAAACAACCAAGGGATCCTCTACTATACTGGTGTCAAGGTGCAGAGATTCAACTAAATCAGCGGATACAAATGAGTGCGATGCAACAGAATCAAACAATAGACAAACAGGATGATAAAAAAGAAAGACTAAACTTTCGACATAAATATTTCTACCTCATTCTTGCGGAGGTGCCGTGAGAGCGTGGACTTGTCCTCCAGAAGAAGTTCCAGCTCCCTGCCCTTGCTTCCTTGGGCAGGCCCTAGCCATGTGTCCTGTCTCACCACAGTGGAAACAACCACCCATCTTCCTTTTCTTCTTCCTGCAGTCTTTGACCAGATGTCCAGGAATGCCACAGAAATTACACTTTCTCTTTTCACGGGTTTGTTTTCTTCCCTCCTTTCTTTGGATCAGCCTTCTTGTTATGTGACCCTTCCCCCTTCTTATCTTGAGGCACTTCTGCTTTTGCCTCATTCTTGCCCTTGTCTTCCTCATTTAAGAGTGCCATGTCCACTAACCTTTCGTAAGTAGCCCCCATAGGTATGTGGGTCATAGCCAAACTGTGAAGTGGCTCATTCAATCCCTTGACAAAACGGAGAGCCTTCTTATGAGGAGTATTCAATAAGTCCAGTCCAAAGCGGGCCAGCTGATTGAATTGATTGATGTACTCCTTGACCGTCATACTTCCTTGCTTAAGAGATAAGAATTTTTCCAGCTGTAAACTTCGTTCAGCTTGTGAGAGGAATTTCATCTCAAACCTTATTCTGAAATCCATCCATGTTTCAACCGGCCTCTCAGCGTCAATTACTTCCCACTAATAGGAAGCTTCGTCTTTGAGCAACCACACCGCCAACTGTATCTTTTGTCTATCGTCCACCTCGAAGATGATGAACAGATCCCCAATTTCTTTAAGCCAGTTCCTTGCTTCCACGAATGATTTAGTCCCCTTGAAATCCTTTCCACCCATGGCCCTAAAATCTCTACAGTTCTTTGAGAAAGCATTTGCATGAGGAGGAGGAGGAGGAACCCCTACAGCTGGAGGAGGGATATCTGCTGGGCCTGCGTCGTTGGCCCTAGCCTCTAAGTACCTCCTGAACCAGCCATATATTGGCACACCCTCTAGAAGGTTAAGATTCCCAGACATGCTGAAACGAAAAAGAAAATATTCAAAAACGAAGGATAGAAAGATAGTGCATATGGCTTTGGGGATTATGCCTTTTTAAATTAAAAACAACATTTTTCCTTGTAAAATGCTTCTTTATAATTCTTTTTGAAAGATAGTTTTTCAAAAATTCTTATCTAATTTGGTAAACCTTTGCTCTGATACCAAGTGAAACACCCCACCTCCATTAAGGTCACCTACAAAGGGAATGCCTTAACTTTGGTGGAGAGTTATAGGTATAAGACACAGAAAAATTTACAAGACAGATAAATTTAAGCAGCGGAATCCAAATATTCATTTCATACGTAGTTCAACACAAAAGCATTACATCAAATTGTCTCAAAACAACATCAAAACATTGCACCATAATTTCTGTCTTGATTATCCAATAAAGAAGCATAAAACGAAAAAGTAAAAATGCATAAATCCTCAAGAATCATATCCAACGCCATAGCCAATGCAAGAGAGTCCAAGTCATACATCTACTTTCTTAAAGCTTGTAAAGTGTCTAATTAAGCAGGAGTATTTCCTCCCTGTGGACCTGGGGGGAGGGGGAACGGAAGAAAAGAAGACAAAAGAAAACGGGTCAGACAATAAGTCTGGTAAGTTCAGTGGTTACTAGTATTTAAACAAGAAAAGGGGTCATGACAGTGATAACTGAACATAGGACAATACCCTAATATAAGATAAGAGGGACGTGTGATAGCACCCATTACTATAGTCTCTGCACCTACTTAACCATTGGTTCAACCAATCCACGTGTTTACAACAAACGATCCCCTTAATGATCGACTCCTACTTGCACGTATTCATGTCCTGTGTCCTTTGGCCCCGCTTGATTGTAGTCACCTGTGCTGGTCCCACCATGGGATGTATCAGTCCCTCTGGTGGCAACCCGACACGATTCAAGATGCACAGTGTACACTACTGATGCCCAGTGCCTGATTTTTCCACTCCGGAGTACGTGCACGCCCATACTCTATCGGAACCTACAGTGGCCCATAAACCACTGACGTTTTGACCGCTTATAATTCAGCCCAGTAATCATGCCCCACCCTGCCTAGTTCAGGGTATCATGATACATCTATGTGGGTTACTACTGAAATGGGTCCCCGTTACTATGGTTTTCTAATCAACATGTTTATTTGGTTAAGTGTCCAAGTTTACCTGACCCAGCCCATTCGTTTTAATTAACATGTTGAATTCGGTTAAGTGTTTTCCTAATTTACTTAACCCTACCAGTCTTGACTCAGCTTTAATTACTAAAGCACTAACCACTCACATTGGACAGGTCTTGTTGTGGACACTGGATATGCCGGTCGGTTCCGGGCAGATTTACACCACAACTCAGTCTAACCTCGGGTTCTTTTTGGGCTTGATGCACTAACCATGCACATTAGACAGGTCTTGTTGTGGTTACTGGATATGCCGGTCGGTTCCGGGCAGATTTACACCACAACTCAGTCTAACCTCGAGTTAGGCAAATTCGTCTTTTCTAAAATTCATATTTTTCTATGTATGTCAAATTTCCTTTATGTGAATTAAATTTAATTTAATCACGGCATAATTATCCTGTGATTATGCTCAACATAAATGGTATATCAAATATACCATTAAATGAACAAATCTATGCCATGAATATTCATATTTCCCATCGCTACCCCCGTGGAACGTATGCGTAAATCACATAAAATGTTGGGCTAACAAGTTAGCCCAAACCCATAAAAAAGAAGGGGTAATAAACAAAGAACATGAAATGATCATAAATAGCATACATTTAACTTTTCACATGTAACTTGGCATAGAAGTATGTCACTAAACTTTAATCATTTGGGTAAAGGTGAACTTGTGACTAGGTTGAATCTAATGGTCATGTAAACTCGACAAAGGTCTAGCATGAAAGTTTAGCATATAATCACAGTTTCAACTTGCAACTTGGCATATAATCTTATGTATGTCAGAACATAAGAAAGCTATCATAATCATTTTCTTATCACAATTTAGCATGATGTTAACAACATAAAAGGACTACAATTCCACTTTTACAACATAAATAGATTCAACTTGGCATAGTTCTAAATATTCATAAATGTAAATCTAACATGTAAACATGTGATTTAGATCCTAAACTTGCAAATAACCACCAAAATTACTGCATGACATGTTTTACAATTTTGTTGGCATAATAACTTCTTTACTTAATCGTAATAACATATAATGTTGTGCATCACCCAAACATACAGACATGAGATATACAACATGTTCATTGCCATAAGCATATAGATATGAAATATACAACATGTTCATTGCCACAAACATATAGACAAGATTAATTTCCATGATATTTTAAGATAAACGAGAATCAAATCTCATACATAAGCATCGTACTATTCCAATTACAACATGTCATGATTCAATCGAAAGGAATGTTTAAATCTGCGTAACAACTAACTTACAAACTAAAAGAAATTATTGCATTCGGAAACCTGAATTCTGAAATTGGAGATGCGCGCCTTTGATGAAGATCGTTGAACTAAACTAGTTTTAATTTGATTCTTGTTTTAAGTTCTTTAACTCGTCTTCTGAATCGAAAAGGGTGACGGCTACTCCAAGTACTCCATTGACGGCATTTCAGTTCTAGGTTTTATTTTCTGTGTGTTTTTAGGTTAGGCATTGAGTTTTTATACAGAATTTCAGTTTGATTATAGCCGTCAGATGAACCTAGGGTTAATCACAGCCACTCAGACCTGATCAGGCCTATCCAGAAACCCTAGTGACTCAGTAGTGAGTCAGAAATCGTTCAAATTTCAGATCTGGCCGGGGGCCAGGTTGACCATAAGGTCGACCCCCAGGTCGACCTCAAGGGGGGAGGTCGACCCCATGGTCGACCTGCCTGGGCGGGAATTTTCCCGCCCAGCTCGCTTCTGGCTTCTGTTTGAATTTTGAACTTGTTCTTTCGAGCTGTTTAAGTTTATTCGAATTTCTGAAACTTCTAATAGCCATAACTTCTTCATACGAAGTCCAATTCACGCAAACTTGGACTCTATCTCAACTAGAATTCCGAGACGAACACAATGGCGTAGCCCGTTTCCCTTAATTTTCACATTTTAAATTAAGTATCATAGGAATTATTATTATAACGTTAATAGAAAGTACGGGGTGTTACATTTGAGATTTTAAGTGACTATTATGGTTCTGCCTCTCAGGAGTACGTAAATGGCTCCGCGACATTCCAACCGTTGTTAGCTAGATATTATTTGGGACAAGTCCACCTTTAGATATATATTAAATGAAAAGGACCTGCTTATATGCATAGGTATTAAACGGTTTGTGCTTTGATGAACTTGGGTTTCGATATTATTATTTTTGGAAATTTAATCTCAATGAGGCTCAGATTTTTACAAAAACCAAACATATTACTTTGTTTGGAAACATTTCCTAGTGAATGAAGAACCTACATACTATGATCAATAGAAAACTGATTCCAAGTAACCCACAAAGTATTGCATTTTTTAGACTTAGTTCTGTCTCATTTTTATAGTGACAATAAAATGCATGCCGACATTACAATTAAAAGCGTTAAGTTGTGCTTTCAATGAAGTCCATATCTAGAAAAGGTCAAGTGGAATTTACGTAGGACACTGTTTATGGATGTGCTCACAAATGTAATTGTGAGCCAGGTCGATTTTATAAGAATATTATGGCTTAAATTCTCTGAAGCACTCATGGAACCAACTTTTTCATGACCAAAATGAAAACAACCACGAGCTTGGATTTGAAAGGAAACAATGCTTTGTAAAACTCACTGCATTGTTATACACCACCGATTGATGGCTCAAAATGATTTAATCTACCGATTAGTTAATTTTGTGTAGCCGATAAGCTTTAACAAGAGAAAGTTCAAAGTGAAGTATCTGCTTATCCACGATATAGCATTTATACCATATGCACTCTGAGATATTCCCCTTTATTTAAGGTAGATATATAGTATTTTTCATGCAGAGGGGTTTTTAGAAACTTTCATAAGAAGCATATGAATGAAGATGTCGTTAGTCCCACATTGGCAAAATAAGATTAAGTGTACACTGACAAAAATAAAAAAAGTACATCATCATTTATGTGGGGATTGTTAGACTTCATAAGAAGTATATGAATGAAGATATAGGTAGTTCTACAACAACAAAAATAAGAGAAGTATACATGATTGTGGACTCATTTCTCTCAATCTATGTTAGGCTATTTAGGTGTGAGAACTTTGTGCAAGGATCTATTATGAAGGATATTTTTGCCAAACTGAGATTCAATAGTTTAACATTGAAAAATATTGAAAAAAATACCTTTTAAACAGAAACAACTAACGGAATGAATAAAGGGATTTGTTCAATGGATACTACTTTTATTAATATCTAAAACATTGTGTTATTTCAAAGGGATATGACTTCTGATTTTTATAAAAGACGGGAATGTTGATCGTATTCCTTAGTCTTTTGTAAGTTAATTTTTCCATCCTAATCTCGTTGTTGCATAAAAATAGTTTTCATTTATTATGGTTCAATATATTCCTCATAATTTTCAATAACAATTGACTATTATGTCTTATGAGACTTCGAATAAAAGTCTTACGAAAATTAATAAGGCTAACCTAGGTCAAAATTTTATTTCAATGTCTAGTAATTTGTTGTTCTTCTATGTTCCTTCAAGCAATGAATGAAATCTTGATTCAAAATTTAGATGATAAACTTGTGTAGAAGTTTATTGTTGATTTACATTCAATTTATGTTAATATAGTGATTAATCACATCAATTTCATCTCTACTACTAATAAAGTGATCAAACTACATGGAAATATAACATTAATAGTTTCATATCCCCTAAAGTAACTTAGTTTTTGTTTTGATTTTTTTTTTGAACCAAAGAAAAAAAAGGAAGAGTGTACGAGAGAAAAGAACCACAAACCGTAAGGATAATGGAGCAATGCTCCACATTATGAAGAAGATCGAATGCCTGGTGCGTATTACATGTGAACAACGTAAATGATCCACTAGTATAAATATTTACACATTGAACTTTTATTTCAATTGCAAGAGCATTCCCAACCATGTGTCGGTTGGGAATCAACTGACCCTCAATAAGGTGTCAGTTGCTCTATTTTGGGTTGCTTTGGAAACCTCTGAGGTTGCCAAAGCAACCCAGTTGGTTTCTTTGAAAGCAGCCCTTAGCTGGCTTATTTAAATCCGGCTAGGGGAGAAGGAAATAAATCTATTGCCCCTTAGCTGGTTTTGAATAATCCACTTAAGGGGCAACGGCTATTTCCCCGAACATTGCTCCTTCTACACTTCATCCTCTTCCACTCTCTTCTTCTATATATACAACACATTTTGCAATTCCTAACTACATGATTTTCTCCTCCTTCTCTCAACTACATAACTAATATTTTGCTCTTCACCTACTTGCAATGTCAAAGCATAACATAAGGAAAACCAAGGTTTCATCTTAATGAAATCAAAATTCATACAACTATCAACACGACCAACATCAATTTCTAACACAAACCCTTAATAGCACACTCAAAACTCCAATTTAGGTACTATACAAAATTAACCCAATTGTTATCTTCTACAACAAAACCTAGAGCCATTCTAAACGGTCATTGGTTCCTGTAAGGAATTACATTTGCACAAAATAATATATAGGCATTTAGTTATGGAAATCTCACATAGCGGAACGAAAAAAATATAATACTAAAATATGATGTACCACTTTATTAAAAATCCACTGAATTCAAACATGGACCATCAAAATACATTTGTTCCATAGGTACATCAATAAATTCATTTTCAAAATTTTTCATAAGAAATACAACAATGATATTAGTAATGGTATAATATCTCTGTTTTCGTCTTCAGCCTCCATCGTTGCTTCCATAGAATCTACCCCACGTACTGACCTGTTGGATATGTTAAGGAGAGGGGTCAAAACATAAAGTCTTGTGTGACTAAAATATAATATTTACTTAAAGTACATACCCTAGATTTAGCAGGTTATATATATGTGTGTATATATATATATATATGTATATATATATATATATCAAGGTATGTCTATGCAACACACAAACATTTACATAAACACTAGGTATCTAACCAATGAGGTGGACATCTAAGTCAATCGCATAATACCTTCATTAGTGTATTTAGGGTAAAGACCCAACGAGGAGGGCGTTCTCGGTCACTTATGGCCATATTAAAGGTGGATTCTTATGATCTCTTGTAACCCTGAGGCAGACCCTAGCCTCTTAAGACCATGTCATAATACGTCAACGTTCTTAAGTCTATACTCTCACTTGTAGTATGAGAAGTAGTATTGTAAACGTTACTACTTAACTGATATTACGGTAGTACACCTATGTCGCTAAAGACATCTCTTAGATAGTTGGTGAGCATGCTATGGCCACATATCTTTTATATAAACCGGTCATGTCCTTAGTTGAGCCCCTACAAGCTTCTAAAGGAAGTGGACATCCCCCATGAACTACCTTACTCAGTTACCGCTATGCCTAACCACTTTAGAGAAGTAGGACCTATAAACTTACTTCGAATCTAATAAGAAGGGGTCCCACAACTTTGGTTCCTCTCCAAGGAAAAAAACTTCGGAGGGTTTGTAACGACCCAGATTTTCGGTTGGTTAATTGTAAATATTTAATATGGATTTAAATATTGAGTTGATAATATAAATGGAATTTTATATTGAGTTATCGTTTTAATAATCATAATACGATTTATTTTGAATATATATAATCATCATACTAGGAAAATGAATTTATTTGAATTTAAGATTTAAAACTGAATTGAAAACAGTTCAGATGATCAATACAAACTTATATGTGAATTAGAATAATAATATTAATTTATTTTTGAAGAATTAATTATTTTGAATTTAATTTATATCAATTTAAATTAATACCTCCTCCATACGATTAAATGGAGCTTCGTATCCTATCCCAGTGGGTTTAGAATGGTGGTTTAACCCTAGGAAGGCCTGTTGCTGGGCTCAAATAGGAGTTGAAATCAACGTGATAGTTTAAATTAAAGGATACCAGTTCTAAATAAAATAAAATAAAAGTTTATTATAAAAATAAATTTCCTTCATTCTTAAGAAACAAAGTACACTGTGGTTATATGTACTTTGCCAAGACCAATTTCCTTAGTGGTTAAGAAATCATCTTCTTTAAATCGCAATTATTTTTCCCCAATCTCCGATCTAATTTTTTCCGTTTGTTCCCTTCTGTAAGAAATGAAAACCAAAGCCACCAAAATTGGATTCATAACAAATCATTTTAAGGTCAAACATAATTTCCTAAAACCCTAGAATCTATCATGGGTTGTATTAAAGAGAGCGTCAATTTAAAGTCTTCAATTTAGATTCGGGTGCGATTTCTGGAGCTCCACTTTCAACAGTAAACGTGGGATGAGCTTCGGTAATGATAAGGAATACTGGGTGCATGCGATTCCACTTGGCGAACTCGATTTTCGAATCGGTAAAGGAGGTTTCCATCGATCTGAAGGGAAGTGAGTGAGTTTGAATTGACAATGGAGTTTGTGAAGTTGAAGGACATCGCACAACGGTTTTCGATAAGATCCCGTGACCAGAACTTTCGCACCCTATAGTTGAGGTGGTGAAATCGAAATTTGGTAGAGGCGTTGAGCAAATTCTGATGGTAGCAATGGATTGTTGAGGTACTGAAAATTTCAGATTATGGGGTATATGATGGGGATGGGACAATGGAGTTTTAGGAGTCTATATTCACGGTTTCGGAACGAAGCAGTTCACAATTTTTTTTACTGGTAGTGGCGTGATCTATTTTGACTATGCATGGTAAGTGGAAGTCAAAATGAGGGGGAGTTCTGTTGAATCTGGGCATGTGTTGACAGCAGTTGTAAGAAGAGAGCAGTTTGGAATTGTTTGAAAGGGTCAATGGGAAAGATGTACGAAGCAGTTGTTGGTCAGGCGGGTGCTGTACCAAGAAGGGCAGTTGATGGAGTGAATAAGTCCATGGCGATAATGACTGGAAGATAAGCTTGGTGATGGATTGAAGACTTTGTGTCAAGTTCCTAATGTTCGTTGCGAAGGAGGAAGTCTGGTGTGGGCCCCCTGCCCGAGTGATTTTTTACTAAGGTAATTTAAATTTGTTATTTATTCATTTAAGTAAAAATTAAAGATATAAATGGATTAATGAAAAAAAGAATATACGTTTCTGTTTTACGAGGTCCGATTGGAATAAACTAGTACGATAGGTTGGTAGCTGCGAAATAAACAAGACGGAGTTAGCAAGAATTTTAAATTCAATCGATGGTTCGACTTAACTTGAAAGAGACTGGAATGGACTGCGAATAAAATCATGGTGAGTAAATCTCACTCGTATTTTTTAATTAAAATTTATTTTGATCATTAAAAATATTTGTTTGTTGTTTGGTTGTGTTTAAAATATTATTGTGGCTATTATTAAATATATATTAGTTATTTAGGATTGGTGTTTGTGATTATTATATATATATATATATATATATATTGGTGATTTCATAGTTCCTGTAGTACCATTAGAGGATGCCCGCGGTACTATTAGTGGATGACCTTCTATACCACGATATCTTGCCTCGAAGCAGGATGGGTATTATTTATATGGCAAACGTCTGTGGACGCAGGAAAACAAGTTGGAGGGATCCAACTAGATTCCTAAAAAATATTATTATTTGTTTGGTTTCACATATGTTATCTTATATGATGTGTTAGAAAAATCAGTGATTGATAATTTGGTATTTTAGATGTTTGAAATATCACTGGGCTAAAATGTTCATATACAAAAATATCGTGAAAAGGATATTTGAGATTTAAAAGGGGAAATCTATTTTCAAAAATAGAATTTGAATTTTTAATGAGCTTTAGAAATATTAAATCGTTTTGAATAAATAAAACAAGTATTGAATTTATAAACGATGTTTGTAAATTAAAACATACAAGAAATTGAAGTGATTAATTTATAAACGATGTTTATAAATTAAATAATACAAGAAATTGAAGTAAATTTATAAACGGTGTTTATAAATAAAATGGAATGATTTTCATTGGAAAACCAGGGAATTGAAACGAATTTATAAACAAAGTTTATAAATAAATTCAAAATTTTATCATTTGATAATTTGAATATTTAATTCAAATGTGAAATTAAAAATAGAAATGGGGAATCATTTTAAAGTAAACGATGAAATTTATTCTAATGTTCAGAATGTAAATTGAACTAAAAATAAATCCATATGGATTTATGATTTGAATTCGATTAGATCGAATTTGTATAAATAAAATATTTTTAGAAAAGATATTAGAACTATATTAAATAGAAGTTTAAATTTAAATATGGAAATAAATTCTATATTTATACAGATAAGTTAAAACAAATAGAATAATCCAAAATAAGCTTTTGGTTTTTAAACAGATTTTGAAATGGAACTTGTTTGAATATATAAAATAAGTAAATTTATAAACGATGTTTTTAAATATGGAAAATTAATTATAAAGAAATGATTTGTAGGTTTAAATTCGATTATGGATTTAAAAATAGAATTTGAAATCATTTCGAAAAGGAAACATTGGTTTTTATTCTGGAATTCAGAATATAAAAGGAATTGGATTTCAAATGGAATTTGAAATTGAGAACTTATTTTAATGTATAAAACAAGGAAGTTGGATTAACAAACGATGTTATAAATCTAGTAAAATAAATTGTCATTAGATAATTTAGATGTTTAAATTCAAGTATGAATTTAAAAGTGAATTGGAAAGTGTTTTGAAATAGGACGACTGATTATCTTCCAGAATTCAGAATGTAAACTGAATAAAACCAATGGATTGATAATTGGAATTCGATTATATCGAATTAAATAAAATAATTTATTTCAAAGGGAATTGGAATGCATTATAGGAAATTGAGTTATAGATAAATTTATAACGGAGTTATGAAATAATCGGCGACTAAGGAAAATCAGAAATATTAAGTTGAGTTGAAAAAATTGGTTTAATATATATTAAAATATATTAGAATGAAGTTAGAATTTATATATAAGCGAAGTTTAAAATGTTTATATATTAAATATATTTAAAACGAACTCCACGCAACGTGGAAGTTCGTAAATTGGCGTTTCGAACTTTAATTGAGTATATAGAACTCAATTTAAGTTGGAATTTTTTGAAATAAGAACCATGAGGACCAATTGGATAATAGTTTTATAATGGAAGAGAAAAATCTGGATTTCATTGGATATATTTTGAGTTATGTCAAAATCAAATTTTCAAAAAAACAGCGCCATAACCATTATAAAACCATAACGGTTTATTTATAAATAAAGGGATTTTAAGTAATTAAAATATGGATTTTTATTCAAAAAAATCTAGACTTGAGTTATAAAATATATACAAACTCAAATTGTGTAAATGAAATGATTTTTGAAACAAAAATCAGATTTTTGATTGTTGAATATGATTAACTAATTTGAATAAAAATTAGTTAATGGAATTTTAAACTGAAATTGCACTTTGGATCAGAAAAGGGGTTTGTATATTCATATTCGAAATCGAATATGAAACTTGAATTAGAAATGGCATTTGATTGTTTTATAAACATGTGTGTGTGTATATATATTTGAACGTGATATGTTTAAATAAAAAGTGAAATAGGCAAAAGAGCTAATTAATGAATAAACTAGCGAATTGAGTTAAAATGGCCAGATTGAGTTGGAATAAATTAGGAATGTATATGAGTTAGACAAGCATGGGATGAAGTGTATGAAGATTATAATTTGTGTGTCCGACAAAAAGGTACACGTTTAAATTCCATATGAGTTTTTATGCATCGAATCGGCAAGTTGCTTGGCTTTTTGATTTTCTTATTGAATGGAAAGGGACTGGAGAGGCGAGTTGAGGTTTGAACTATCAATCGGTACAAAGGAGGTGCTGGCGAATTTTTCCAGAAATTTAAGGAGTTAAGAATATTTTTAAGAAAATTCGATAATTAGAAATCAATGTATAGATATGTACATAGAATTCAATAAGGAAACGAACTTAAAAATATAATATTACAAACAAAAAGGAAATCATTAATTAAATCTAGTAAAATTTGAAAGAGAAACGTATACTGGTTTGAAAATGAATAATTGGTTTTTATGATGTTGATCATTCGATGTCAGTGGTCTTGTCCGTTTTGAAGTTAATGATGTTTTCAATCAAGGTTTGAGAGGTAGTTATACCCCAACTTGATTGATTTCATTTTTAACTGATAAATAGTAAGATCCAGTATCGAAGAGAAATATTTGAATAAGAGTTAGTTGAATGCAGTATTTTGGGTTGTTTGTAACGATGTTTTACACAACAATCGATTTAACCCAAGTAAGTGGAATGTTGGAAATATAAAGATAAATTTTCCTACGTATTGAAATAAATGAATGGTCATGAAAGAGATAAGTAATTGGAATGTTTTCCAATTATAAATAGAATATATTTTCTAAGTATAGAAAATAAAAGAAGGCGATATATGGAAATGTTTTCCAAATAGCGTAAGAGGCCAAGATGATTATCGAAAATATCGTGTTAACGAATATGGATAAGGAAATGGAGAAGTGTTTTAATTAATGAAATATTTATTAAAAGGCCAAGTGATCTGTTTGATTCTTTGAATGAATGTTTGTTTTTCTTCGATAGTTAAATAACTGACTATCGAAGTGTTTACCAATATCGTTGTCGATATGAAGAGACCAGTTGGACTATTATCTGAGAACAACTCTGCATTGGCAGTAGCGTTGCGAATCAGATTATATGAAGAAAAACGGAAACGGAGTAGAGTGCAAGGGCTTTTTATATAGATAGAAATTGTGCCTTCGGTTTCGTTCAATCCCAGAACGAACGTATATGGACAAATGTCTGACAGAGTATTTCCAATGATCCCATATGTTCTATACAAATATATGTGGTGGCGGAGAATTTATTCTCTTAGCATAATATCCAAAATATATTTGTGCAAATTAATTAATGATTAACGGATCTGACAATGTGGCATTTAGAGTGACTGTGCTATCAATGAATGATAAGTAATCGTAGCCTCAGGCCTCAACAACCGAGAAATGACAAAAATCGGGCAGGCAGCATGGCTAAGTGGGTAGCTCCGAATTAGGGTGTATTATCACCTATCTAGAGAAATTCATTTCATTCTTTATTCTATTCGATGTTTTCCCATTCAGGAAAACCGTTGCTGATCCCAACCGTCGGTAATATACATTCGATACACTCAAGCGAAATGAGTGGTCGGTCATGTATGGCCGGGTTACAAGATGTTCTTGTTGAACCCAGTGTATTCTCCTCTAGAGATACACTATCGGAAGGTGGTTCCATACCTTGTCATAGTTGGGAATTCATTACCCAATAAGTACCCACGGTTTTGATTGTGTATTATGTATAAGGAGCGTGAGATGAAAGCGTTCCACTAGATTTCTATTTATTTGATTTAGACACTATTATAATATCAAAAGAGTTGTGATATAAAGATTATCGTGTTCTTTTAAAAAGATTTTGAAAGTTGAATCAAGTGTTATGGATTCTCATAAGGGAAACCCGTTTCGTGTTATACGGCGTGGTCTTATGAAATATTGTTTATTTTTTTCAAACTGTTTTAATGGTTTACTCAAACCAGTCCCATGACTGACCCGGAGTTTATTTTCTTTGTTTTCCCTAAACTCTTGGGTGTCCAAATTTGTATGGGCAGTCAAGTAGTTCAGGATTTTACAGATCTATCTAAAGGAGCTTGGAGCAGGAGGCTTCAGTGTTAGATATATAGTATTTTTATTTCCGCTATGTTGTAAGTGTGTACTCTGATATTTGTATGTTATACAGTTAAAATTTTGTATTTCAAAAGTTATGGTATATTATATTTTGTTCTGCTGCGATGAGAGATTCTGTGTTGTTATTTCTGTTCTCCATTTATCTTTTTCTTCTTAAAAAAATGATTCATATTTCTGTGATATTTGGGTTGGACGTGTGATGTATGTAGTCAACTCAGATAGTATAGATTTGCGGGTCATTACAGGGTTCCTAGTCCTAACCACTTAAGACCCAAACTAGATAAGAAGAGAGTCAGCACATAAGATGTAACACCCCGAATTTTCTATTAACACTAAAGTTGCTAAAAATATTAATAAGTGTGTAAGAGAGGGGATGTATCTAATATGAATATAAAAATATTAATAAGTGTGTGAGAGAGGGGATGTATCTAATATGTATATAAAAACAATAATAAGTAAAGGGGGATGTATCTAATATGTACATTGTAGAATATATATATATATTTATGACATGAATAGAAGTTTATTAATATGCTGAGTGTTTGCTGAGTCACTTCTGACTCATTGCTGAGTCAACAAGATAAACCCCATCTTGTCTGAACGGCTGCGGTTATTTCTAGGTTAAATCTAATGGCCTAAATGAATTCTAAAATCTATAAATAAGTGGGTAGACCCTAGACCTAAATCACTTGTAAAATTAGAGAAGCTACCGTCATGCTGCTGCCATGGAGTTCAGCATAGCCGTCACAAACTAAGAAGAGGAAGCCTAATCATCTACAACTAAATCTACACAAATCAAATCAAAAGATCTCTCTTTCTCTAATTCTTTTCTTTTGTTGGTGAGTATGATGATTCTCACAAGACTATTACAAACTAATTTGACTCAGTTATGAATGGATCACAAGAAAGTGATGTGATTTGTAATTGTAAATTCTATATATTGTGGATCTCTTATTATGTTATTATGTTGTCGTATGATGTAAATTATATATGCTATGTCATGCTATGTTGTAAATTCTCTTATGCTATGTCGTGCTATGTTGAGAATCATGTCAAGCTATGTTATACTATCATACTATGACATGTTATAAATCATGCTATATTATGTTGAAAAATCATGATGTTGTTGGATCATGCTTAAAGTTATGTTTTTTTCTTAATTTAAATGGATCTTGTTTATGGGAATTTGCCTATTAGGTTAGGTGTACCCATAAACTTGAAACTATAATTAAATAAAACTTGATTATGGGAATTTGCCTATTGAGTTAGGTGTACCCATATAAAACCATGTTGTTAAAAAAAATTAGATGATGTTGATTCACACATGTTCATATGTAAGTTTATGAAAATTGATTGAGATCATATTAGGTGAATTTTGAACAAGTTGACACCTTTAGATCCATGACATGTATAATCTATGCAAGTTGGACATATGCAAGTTTCACCCCTTATTATGATTCATTTGGTCACATATACATGTTGTTATTATGATAATCTCTTTTATGCTATGAGTTAGGCTATTCAAGTCTAACATATATTTTGCGAATAAACGTTCAAACGTGGGGTAGGGGCAATATTAGGAATTAATAAATTGGGTGCAATTTTGTAAGATGTTGCATACCATGAATGAATGTCCATAATTGAGTCAATTATGGACATTGTTAAAAATTGGAAGTAATTAATAATTCAAGTAGGGAATTATTAAAATTGGGGGGAAAGTGGATTATTATTAATAATCAATGCTTAGGACACGAGGTTGGACCCGTTTGTGATGTAAACCTGCCCGGACCCGCCCGGCAAATCCAGTAGTCACAAATGTCGGCCCAATGTGAGAGGTCCTAGGCCCAAACTAAAGCATAACAGTTGTAAAGACACGAGGTTAGACTCTTTTATGGTGTAAGACTGCCCGGACCCGCCCGGCAAATCCAGCTGCCATAAATGCCAGTCTAATGTGAGAGGTCTTTATGAGGTTATGGCCTTAATGAACTAAGAAATACTTAACCAGATAATCATGTAAGGTGGGACATGGGGGTTAAGTAGGTGCCTTGGGTGGCATGAGGAATCTGGTGGTTGCCTTTAGAGGCATTTGAAATACGATTAGACTTAACCAAACACACATGTAAATGAACATGACTAAGTGGGTTAAGTGGGATGGACTAATGGGGACAAGCTTAGGTGGAATGCTTGTGGTAAATAGTGGGGGCCCATTTCAACCAGTATCCCAAAACGTATCTTTGTGGGCTCGACCCAAGTCGAGGACGGGACACGCATACTGGGTTTGACTATAAGAGGCCAAAACAGGGAGCAGTGGCAACGCAAGTCCAACGGGTTTCATATGCGTGTGTGGACCCGGGCTGGTAGGTAAGACGTTGTTGCATCGTGTAGGTATAAGCCGTGCATGTCCGTTGTATCAGGTTGCCACTTTAGGGGAGTGATACACCCCACTGTGGGGCCATCACGGGTATCTACGAGTTAGGGAGCCGATCGAATAATGGGAAGTAGGGTACACCTAGTGGAGATAGGGGCAGGCGGCACCTATGTAATCAGCTAGGGGTACGTAAAGCCATTGGGAAAATTTCTAAGTGAAGCTAAGTGGGATGAATCTTTAGGGTGACTGGTGTGGTGCAGTATAGTGTTTATCCTTTAGTATTTAGGAGCGCCTATAACGTTGCCTTTAGCGATTGTCTATGTCCTTAATCTGCTCTTCATAGACATTTTCTTGTTTTCCAGCTTATGCCTTAGTCCAGTTATTTTGGTAATAGTATTGTAGAATTATCATATTCACCAGACTTTATGTCTGACCCCCTCTTTTCCATCCTTTTTCTCCCTTCAGGTCCGCAGGTTGGGCCAAGTTCTAGTGGAGTCTAGTTGGATCGGTTATCTTCTGGAAAGCTTGGACTGCTAAAGTAAAGTCCAGCTTGTTATCTTTCTTTTTTAATGGCTATTCATGTAATGGGATTATGTACTTGTTTTATCAAGATAGATATTGTACTTGACATTGAATATGGTGTTATGATGTAATCAAACATGTTTTGACTTCTGCTACAATGAAATAAAGTTTTTGAA
The DNA here is from genome assembly GCA_030737875.1 of Allium sativum. NCBI lineage: Eukaryota > Viridiplantae > Streptophyta > Magnoliopsida > Asparagales > Amaryllidaceae > Allium > Allium sativum. Next base: position 984,095,436 of record CM060922.1, on the reverse strand, counting down.
TTTCCAAGTACTATTTTATATCTGTCTTGTTGTAATTTTACTGTTCTATATTCACTTAAAACCTCCATGGAAGTTAATGCATTCCCTTTGTGAGTGACATTAATGGACGTGGGGTGTTACACGTGGTATCAGAGCATAAGGTTACCAGAACAGATAAAAAAAAATTTTAGAAAAATATTTTTTTTCTAAAGTATTTTTGGAAGAAGTGCTTTCAAAAAAAAAAACATGTTATTTAAAGAGAGTTTTTATGAAAAACATAATCCCAAATAGCCACATCCTTATCTTTATCTTTCGAATTCTCCATTTTGAATCTTTCCTTTTTCGTTTCAGCATGGCTGAAGATCTTAATCTCCCAGAAGGTGTGACGATTCCAGGGTGGTTTAGGAGATACTTGGAGGCTAGGGCCACCACTGCAGGCCCAGCGGATACTCCTCCACCCCTAGTTGCACCCATTCCTCCTCCTCCTCCTCCTCCTCGTGTTGACACTTTTGCAAAGACGTGCAAGGAATTCAAGGCTATGGGAGGAAAAACTTTTCAAGGGACTGAGACGTTTGTGGAGGCCAGAGATTGGCTTAAGGAGACTGAGGAATTGTTGGATATCTTTGAAGTGGAAGATGGGAGGAAAGTCCGTTTAGCTGCTTGGTTAATGAAGGGAGAGGCCTCGTTTTGGTGGGAGGTCACTAACGGGGAACGTCCAGTTGATTCATGGGCGGATTTCAGACGAAGGTTTGAGGCAAAGTTTCTTTCAAGGGCAGAGGAGAACTTAAATATGGAAAAATTCCTGGCACTAAAGCAAGGGAGCTCATCAGTAAAGGAATATGTCAATAAATTTAATCAGTTAGCAAGGTTTGGCTTGGAATTGGTGAACACGCCAGAGAAGAAAGCTTTGAGGTTCGTTAGAGGCTTGAATGAACCGTTGCAAGGGTTGGCTATGACCCACATCCCTATGGGAGCCACCTTTGAAAAGCTAGTAGAAATGGCACTTATGCATGAGGATAAGGCAGTTGAAAAGAAAGGGGATCAGAAGAAACCCCAACAGCAAAATAAGAAGGGTGGTAAAAACAATAATGGCAAAAGGAAGAAGAAATGCTTCAATTGTGGGACGCCTGGCCATCTCAGCAAAGATTGTAGAAAGAAAAAGAAGACTGGTTGTTTTCATTGTGGAGATGCGGGACATTTAGTGAAGGACTGTCCAAAGAAGGGGCAGAGGGCAGCCTCGGGAGGACAGGTGCAGGCTCTTATGGCACCAGGGCAGGCAAGGGGGCAAGTTCAGGCTATTGCGGCCCCACCGCTGCAAGAAAGAGGTAGAACAATTTCTGTTGAAAGCTTAGTTTTTCTGTTTGATCATCCTGTCCGTACCTTATTCGATTCTGGCTCATCTCATTCGTTTATCTCTGCATCATTAGTTGAATCACTGCACTTGAACACCAGTTTAGTAGAGGATCCCTTGGTCGTTTCAAATCCAATTGGGGGTTCGGCTCATTTGACCATGATATGTTTGGATTTGAAAATCTCTATACTTAGCGTTGAATTTAGATGTGATGCTTATGTATTGGGCTTCACGGGCTATGAGCTAATTTTAGGAATGGATTGGTTGTCTAGAAATAGGGCCATTCTTGATTGTGAAAGGAGAGTAGTTAGGCTTGTGACTCGCCTTGGTAATGCTCTCGACATCTTTTGTAATCCCATAAATTCCGTTATGCTAAGTTATCTTGAATCGCTTGACGCGTCTGTAGAGAACCTGCGATTGATAGAAGTGGTCCGGGAATATCCGGATGTGTTTGAGGAGGTGAAGGGCTTACCTCCAAAGCGGGAGATAGACTTTCGAATTTATCTTGTGGATAATGCTAAACCCGTATCTTTGCCAGTGCACCACATGGCTCCTCGTGAAAGGAGGGAACTCAATAAGCAAGTAAAGGAGTTGCTTGAGAAGGGATTCATAAGACGTAGTATATCGGAGTGGGGTGCTCCAGTAGTTTTTGCCACAAAGGCGGATGGGTCTCTTAGACTTTGTATGGACTATAGAGAACTAAACAAGCTTACTAAAATAAACCGACACCCACTGCCGAGGATTGACGATCTCTTTGATCAGTTAGTTGGCGCCTCAGTGTTTTCGCAGTTGGACTTAGCCACTGGCTTTCATCAACTGAGAGTGGCTGAGGATAGTATAGATAAGACTGCTTTTAGGACTCCTGACGGATTCTATGAATGGCTAGTGATGCCCTTTGGTTTGACAAACGCCCCTGCATATTTTGATGAGTAGGGTGTTTAGGGAATACCTTAACAAATTCGTGGTAGTCTTTGTGGATGACATCTTAGTCTTTTCTAAGAATAAAGAAGAGCACTCCCTACATCTTAGGGAAGTGTTGGAAACCCTTCGAGCACATAACCTTAAGGCAAAATTTTCTAAGTGTCACTTCTGGAGGAAGGAAGTACGGTTCTTAGGGCACGTGGTTTCCAAAGAAGGGATAGCAGTGGATCCCGCAAAGGTGGTGGCCATCCAAGATTGGAAGGTCCCTAAAAATGCAACCGAAGTAAGAAGTTTCTTGGGGTTGGCTGGCTATTATAGGAAGTTTATCAAAGACTTCGCAAAAATATCAGCTCCATTAACACGGTTAACGAAGAAGAACCTGGTTTTTACGTGGGACAAAGATTGCGATGATGCGTTCCAACGTTTAAAGAGAGCCTTAACTTCAGCCCCAGTCTTAGTGCTGCCAGACGGGAATAAACCGTTTACCATCTATACTGATGCTTGTGGGACGGGACTTGGCGCGGTCCTCATGCAAGAGGGAAGAGTAATAGCCTATGGTGGAAGGCAGTTGAGGGTTCATGAAAAGAATTACCCCACGCATGACTTAGAGCTAGCCGCAATTGTTTTCGCGCTTAAGTCTTGGCGTCACTATCTTCTTGGTGAGAAATTCGAACTGTTCACTTACCACAAATCATTAAAATACTTATTCTCTCAGAAGGATTTGAATTTAAGGCAGCAACGGTGGATGGAATTCTTAGCCTCCTACGATTTTGAAATAGCATATACCCTGGGCAAGGGTAACGTGGTGGCAGACGCCTTAAGTAGGAAAAGGTTGTCCTTGAGTCCGTTGTTTGTTGAACGACAAAGCTTAGAATTCATCTCTATGTTTGACTTTAGACCCTCCGTTGACTTAGTACCCGGTCTGTTAGCATCCTTGGAGGTTAGACCTACACTTCTAGGACGGGTTGGTGAGGCACAGCGAGACGACCCACAGTTGGTTGAGATAGTAGAAAAGCTCAAAGGGGGGGAGTCGTCAAGCCATCTTCGTAGGTATACCCTAGACGATAAGGGTTGGTTACGAAGGGATAATAGACTTTGTGTACCACAAGACGAAGACTTAAGGAAGGCCATTCTTGATGATGCTCATCGCTCAAAAATGACCATTCATCCCGGCGGGGTTAAGATGTACAAAGATATGAAGCGGGTTTTCTTTTGGGCCGGTATGAAAAAGGATGTGGCCGAGTACGTCGCTAGATGCTTGGTGTGCCAACGAGTTAAAGCAGAACAAAAGATACCCGGTGGGTTGCTTCACCCATTAGAAGTTCCACTATGGAAATGGGAAAGCATCTCAATGGATTTTGTGGATGGATTACCAAGATCAAGGAAGGGTAACACGGGGATTTGGGTTATAGTAGATAGACTTACTAAAAGCGCCCATTTTATTCCCGTGAAAAGTAAGAGGACTGCTCCGTGGTTGGCTTCTGTATACATTAAGGAGATAGTTCGTTTGCACGGTATTCCTTCTAGTATAGTAAGCGACCGTGACCCCATCTTTACTAGCGAATTTTGGAAGAGTTTACAAGAGGTGGTAGGGACTCAGCTATGTTTGAGCACCGCATATCATCCTCAGACAGACGGCCAGACCGAGAGGGTGAATTGCATTCTAGAGGATCTTTTAAGGCTTTGTATCCTAGACTTTGGGGGTACATGGGAAGAGCACCTTCCGTTAGTAGAATTCGCATATAATAATAGCTTTCAGTCTAGTATTGGCATGGCACCTTTCGAAGCTCTTTATGGAAGGCCTTGTCGTTCGCCTACATGTTGGTGGGAATCTACCGATAAAATCCTACTTGGGCCCGATATGGTTAGGGAAACCTCGGAGAAGATTGAGTTGATTCGAAGGAGGATGAAAGCAGCACAAGATAGGCAAAAATCGTATGCTGATAAGAGGAGGACAGATCTTGAGTTTGACATTGGGGACATGGTTTTTATCAAAGTATCTCCGTTATAGAATGTTGTTCGCTTTGGGTCCGTGGGGAAATTAGCACCAAGGTTTATAGGGCCGTTTCCTGTAAAAGACAGGATTGGGAAGATGACATATAGGGTGGAGTTGCCTGAGAAACTTAGTGGAGTACACGACGTATTTCATGTATCACATTTGAGGAAGTGTTTGCACAAGACCGCGGAGGTGGTAGAGCCGAGCTTGCTTAAAGAGTTGGAAATAGAGCGTGATGCAACAATTAGATGAGCTCCTACATGCATTCTTGGGTCGGAGATCAAAAAGTTGAGGAATCGAGAGGTCAGACTGGTTAAAGTGCAATGGGGAGATGATGAGAGCAACGCAACTTGGGAGACAGAAGAGAAGATGCGTTCGTTGTACCCTTTTCTTTTTGAGGGTATGTCTTTTAATTTCTCCTTTATCGCTTAGCTTATCTTATCTTATCTTTAGTATGTCCTCTCATTAGTATCTTTGACCTTTAGTTAGGATAATCCTATGGTTGAAACATGTGTTTGAGACATGTTATGTATGATGGATGCAAAATGGATGCAAGTGTTTGCTAGTGGTTGCTCGTGGATGCATATATACACACACTTTAGGCACTAGATCGGCTCAGTCACTACATATTGCATATATATGGATGTATTTAGTATAATGGATGTATAATGGTTGTACCATCATATGGATGCTTCATTCGGTTGAATGGGTGTGCACGCATATAGAAGTAGTATGTAAGCAATTAGGATCTTTTGCATACATAATGGGTTCATGACACTTACATAATTTGCATTAAGGGGGTCAACTGAATCAGTAGACCGCCTGATTTCGCATTAGGTAAGGACATGTACACACACTTGCATATGATCATAAAGCATTAGAAGTCTTTTAAGGACAATGGATGCCTGTGTATGATGGATGAGTAGATGGACGTTTGGATGGTAGGATATACATTCTTCCAGATTTAAAGATTTCGGGGACGAAATCCTAAAAGGAGGGGAGAATGTAACACCCCGAATTTTCTATTAACACTAAAGTTGCTAAAAATATTAATAAGTGTGTAAGAGAGGGGATGTATCTAATATGAATATAAAAATATTAATAAGTGTGTGAGAGAGGGGATGTATCTAATATGTATATAAAAACAATAATAAGTAAAGGGGGATGTATCTAATATGTACATTGTAGAAAATATATATATATTTATGACATGAATAGAAGTTTATTAATATGCTGAGTGTTTGCTGAGTCACTTCTGACTCATTGCTGAGTCAACAAGATAAACCCCATCTTGTCTGAACGGCTGCGTTTATTTCTAGGTTAAATCTAATGGCCTAAATGAATTCTAAAATCTATAAATAAGTGGGTAGACCCTAGACCTAAATCACTTGTAAAATTAGAGAAGCTACCGTCATGCTGCTGCCATGGAGTTCAGCATAGCCGTCACAAACTAAGAAGAGGAAGCCTAATCATCTACAACTAAATCTACACAAATCAAATCAAAAGATCTCTCTTTCTCTAATTCTTTTCTTTTGTTGGTGAGTATGATGATTCTCACAAGACTATTACAAACTAATTTGACTCAGTTATGAATGGATCACAAGAAAGTGATGTGATTTGTAATTGTAAATTCTATATATTGTGGATCTCTTATTATGTTATTATGTTGTCGTATGATGTAAATTATATATGCTATGTCATGCTATGTTGTAAATTCTCTTATGCTATGTCGTGCTATGTTGAGAATCATGTCAAGCTATGTTATACTATCATACTATGCCATGTTATAAATCATGCTATATTATGTTGAAAAATCATGATGTTGTTGGATCATGCTTAAAGTTATGTTTTTTTTCTTAATTTAAATGGATCTTGTTTATGGGAATTTGCCTATTAGGTTAGGTGTACCCATAAACTTGAAACTATAATTAAATAAAACTTGATTATGGGAATTTGCCTATTGAGTTAGGTGTACCCATATAAAACCATGTTGTTAAAAAAAATTAGATGATGTTGATTCACACATGTTCATATGTAAGTTTATGAAAATTGATTGAGATCATATTAGGTGAATTTTGAACAAGTTGACACCTTTAGATCCATGACATGTATAATCTATGCAAGTTGGACATATGCAAGTTTCACCCCTTATTATGATTCATTTGGTCACATATACATGTTGTTATTATGATAATCTCTTTTATGCTATGAGTTAGGCTATTCGAGTCTAACATATATTTTGCGAATAAACGTTCAAACGTGGGGTAGGGGTAATATTAGGAATTAATAAATTGGGTGCAATTTTGTAAGATGTTGCATACCATGAATGTCCATAATTGAGTCAATTATGGACATTGTTAAAAATTGGAAGTAATTAATAATTCAAGTAGGGAATTATTAAAATTGGGGGGAAAGTGGATTATTATTAATAATCAATGCTTAGGACACGAGGTTGGACCCGTTTGTGATGTAAACCTGCCCGGACCCGCCCGGCAAATCCAGTAGTCACAAATGTCGGCCCAATGTGAGAGGTCCTAGGCCCAAACTAAAGCATAACAGTTGTAAAGACACGAGGTTAGACTCTTTTATGGTGTAAGACTGCCCGGACCCGCCCGGTAAATCCAGCTGCCATAAATGCCAGTCTAATGTGAGAGGTCTTTATGAGGTTATGGCCTTAATGAACTAAGAAATACTTAACCAGATAATCATGTAAGGTGGGACATGGGGGTTAAGTAGGTGCCTTGGGTGGCATGAGGAATCTGGTGGTTGCCTTTAGAGGCATTTGAAATACGATTAGACTTAACCAAACACACATGTAAATGAACATGACTAAGTGGGTTAAGTGGGATGGACTAATGGGGACAAGCTTAGGTGGAATGCTTGTGGTAAATAGTGGGGGCCCATTTCAACCAGTATCCCAAAACGTATCTTTGTGGGCTCGACCCAAGTCGAGGACGGGACACGCATACTGGGTTTGACTATAAGAGGCCAAAACAGGGAGCGGTGGCAACGCAAGTCCAACGGGTTTCATATGCGTGTGTGGACCCGGGCTGGTAGGTAAGACGTTGTTGCATCGTGTAGGTATAAGCCGTGCATGTCCGTTGTATCAGGTTGCCACTTTAGGGGAGTGATACACCCCACTGTGGGGCCAGCACGGGTATCTACGAGTTAGGGAGCCGATCGAATAATGGGAAGTAGGGTACACCTAGTGGAGATAGGGGCAGGCGGCACCTATGTAGTCAGCTAGGGGTACGTAAAGCCATTGGGAAAGTTTCTAAGTGAAGCTAAGTGGGATGAATCTTTAGGGTGACTGGTGTGGTGCAGTATAGTGTTTATCCTTTAGTATTTAGGAGCGCCTATAACGTTGCCTTTAGCGATTGTCTATGTCCTTAATCTGCTCTTCATAGACATTTTCTTGTTTTCCAGCTTATGCCTTAGTCCAGTTATTTTGGTAATAGTATTGTAGAATTATCATATTCACCAGACTTTATGTCTGACCCCCTCTTTTCCATCCTTTTTCTCCCTTCAGGTCCGCAGGTTGGGCCAAGTTCTAGTGGAGTCTAGTTGGATCGCTTATCTTCTGGAAAGCTTGGACTGCTGAAGTAAAGTCCAGCTTGTTATCTTTCTTTTTTAATGGCTATTCATGTAATGGGATTATGTACTTGTTTTATCAAGATAGATATTGTACTTGACATTGAATATGGTGTTATGATGTAATCAAACATGTTTTGACTTCTGCTACAATGAAATAAAGTTTTTGAATTTCCAAGTACTATTTTATATCTGTCTTGTTGTAATTTTACTGTTCTATATTCACTTAAAACCTCCATGGAAGTTAATGCATTCCCTTTGTGAGTGACATTAATGGACGTGGGGTATTACATAAGACCTACCCAATGTGTAGTAAACATGCCTATTTACACACAATAGGTTTATATATATATATATATATATATATATATATATATATATATATGTACATATATTTACATATACATATATGTACACTGAACCTCTCGTTAGAGCGTATGCTTGTAGATGTTGGATATGTTGGGCGGTTCCGGGTAGGCTTCTACTATAAGTAAGTTTAACCTCATATAATAGTGTACTAGATTTGAATGGCACATGGCACCCATTCCTATCACATTAGTTGGGCCTACTTGTGGTTGCTTGATTTGCCGATCGGTTCTAGGTAGGCTTATAGCACAAATGGCTATTAACATCGTGTTTGTGTGTCACTACTTAATATATGTACAACCCATTATTCACACACACAAGCAACCAATATATGAGGACATTTCAAATCCTGTCCTAATCGCATTTATTACGTTAATTACGCTATATAAGCAGAATATTCAGTACGTATAAATAATGCTAATTTTCGTATGAATGAAAGAACGTTCTAACGAGATAAAAACTGTCAACTTGTCCTGAGTTTAAGCCATGCATGTTAATTTCCATATTTTGACCGCTACATTTAAGGCATGATGACATAATTGCATAATAACAGATAGCAGTAACGGAAAACATAACATACATATAATTTCAACTTGCACCCTAAGCTTATTGAAATGATCCTAGTAATAAACCAAGAATAGAGTGTAATATACATATATACACATATGTACATAAATATATATGTATATATATAGACTTTATTTTACCTAATTTACCATTTTTTACGTATAGCACATAAAAAAGTTTGTATTTGATAGGCTTCAAATCTAAATACATTTGGATTCAGAATAGAACCCAAACCTAATCAAATAATGAATCAAACCAAATCTAAACCTTTTTAGGTTACAAACAAATATTTAGACAAAAAGATAAATTACATAAAATAGAAGCATATCACTCAATTGTTCTCAATTCACTACCAAGATCCACAAACCCCATAAATTGACAAATCTTGTGAAATACATAAAAACAAAGGATTTGGGGGTTTTACATTTTAATATTTGTATCAAATCCTCTTAGACAAAAAATCCATATGATAATCTACAAATGTAAAATATGCCTAAGAAAATACTAATTCCACTCACATTGATTGGAAGGGCGTAGATCTGATGTTGTTGTGCATTTTTGATGTAAATTCCAACTCTAGAGATTTATTTCTGGAATCAATGGCGGCAGAGGCAGAGTGGAGGCACAATGGAGAAATTGGCTGGGGTTTAGTTGTGAAGTGTGACACCCCATGTCTGTTAATGTCACTTTTATGAGACTGCATTAAGTTGCGTAAAGCGCAATAGGTAAACTGTAACGTCCCGCATTTTTGTCGGTTCGTGCTTGAATATTTAAATCAGTTTAAATATTGAATTCAGGATATAAGTGGATTTATATATTAATTAAAAATGAATTTGAACATATAAAAATATATATTAATTATAATTGTGCTCACAAAGACACTGCAGTTCGTAATTTAACGTTCTGAAATTCAACTGAGTGTACAGGACTCGTTTTAAATCGGATTTCTTCGAAACGAGAAACGTTGGAATCTGTTGAACTGTATCTTTCCAACGGAAGTGGAAAATGGAGATTTCGTTGTATAGATCGCAAGATATGTCCAAATCAACTATTCAATTAGTCGCTATAGAATCGTTTGTCGACCGTAACGGTTTATTTGAAATAACTAGATATCGGATTCAAATTTGGATAGGGTTCTTTTAAGACATAGCGATAATTTAATTTTTAGAATTTTACTGTAATTTTTAATTAATTAGATATGCAACTTTTTATTTGGAGTATTTCGTACCCTGTATCGATATTTCGGGATTTCAAAATATGAGTCAACCTACCGGTATTCTTTTATTTTTGGGATCATGACACCTCGGTTAGCCGTACTTTCTTCAGAAATTGGGATGTAGAAAAGACGTGGCTACCCTATTACAAAACCATACATTCCATTTAATGCTCCTCAATACTACACGTTCTCTTTGCCTAAAAGCTAAGTAAATATATATATTATAACATTGGAAATATAAACTACCCTACACACTATCCATACCCTAATACTTACACGCTAAGGCTTCTTCCTTCTATTTAAACAATCAATCTCTGTTCGTTTCTTCTGCATGAAATAACGCTAAAGCTTTTCAATGGTGGAAGGGCCAAACAAATGGAGATGAACGGTATGGGAAGTGGAAGCAGTTCGGTCTCGCGGTTAAAGGGAGGGATGCAGTTCTGTTATTGCATGTAGTTGAGTACAGTCTCGTGGCATTGGGATAGGAAGTGAGGAGCAGAACGTGAGAAACAAATGGTAAGGGAGCACGAAGTCTTACGGAAAGGTGGAGGAGCTATGGCTGCTCGAAGTGGTGATCCGGGGAGTTTGAGCGGAGACTTGAAACAAGACTGAAGTAAGAAAGAGGATTAAAGGACACATCAAACATGATGCTCGAGACAGGGGAGTAACGAAGAAGCAGTACAAGTTCATGTTTCTGAAGCAGTGCTCTCAACTTTGGGTTAGCTTGCGGGTATGGGGAAACATAAACGTATGCCCGTGATGATGGGAGGAATTTCGTAATATACTAGGAGCATGTATAGAGCACAATATGGCAAGCAACAGGGACAGTAGTGGAAGGCGTTTGGTGGTAGTCTGGAGTAGCACTTCGGACTGTCTGAAGGTGGTCTCCTCTTGCAAGTAGAAAACGGAAAGGAAGGCGAGCAGGAGGGTTCGGTGGTTGTATCCTGATGGGTGGCATTGGACTTAAAATGTGAATAGGAGTGGGAAGGGGTGTTTTCACTTTGCAGGAGTATTGAAAGGGAGGCGAGCAAATTGAAAAATGGTAATTCTTGTTGATAGACACGGAAAGTGTAGTAGTCAATAAAGGAAGGGGAAAATATATAGAAAGCCCAAGAACCAGTGGAAAAGAAAAGGGGCCCAAAAACCGGTTAAGGTGAATTAGCAAGAAAAGGGGATTCGAGTGAATTACTTATAATACCATACAAGAACACGACAATTCCGACGTGCACAAAGTAGGGAACACCGTTCAAAATAATGTACTCGTGTTAAAAGAGGGATTGAGTTCGGATGTTTGGAGCGTATATTTCAGATGAGAGAAGGACATTGTGGAGATGAGTTAGGATGGGGAATGGACCATTTTGAATGAAGAATCGCCAGTCACGCTGGGTCCATATGTACGTAAGCTACAAAATGAAGCCAACTTGGAATGGTCCGGAGCTCTTTTGGATTGATGGCATAATTAAACGTCGGATCCAAGTCAACCAACGCAAATCGTTATTTAACGGTTAACGCACCAAGGTGAGTAAAATCACTAACTCTGATTTATTTTAAAATATTTAATTATATTTTAATGTTGTTTGAATGTTGTGTGATGGTCGATTAGGTAGATTACAATATATATCGTTACATATGTACACATCATCGGTTGGACACTGATTCCATCAATTAGAATATCCCCTAGTATAGAGTTAGTGTAAATTGTGTTGACTGACGTCTGTGGATGCGGAAACCGGTTGGAGGAATCCAACCAGATTCCTTGATAATTATATGTACTGTTTGTTTGTATGAACCCGAATTATATTTAAAACCCCATGTGAATATTGATGTTGAACGGAAATTCAACATCTATTTCGATAAATTAATAAACGATATCGATTTAGAAAGTGGTGACAGTCGACCGTAAACCCATCGTTTTGTTAAGGAGTTGATTGGCCGTTAGCAAAATCAACTAAGATAATTATAAAAATTATATTTTTTTAATTGAAAAGAAGATTTAAATTTATGATAGAAGTTCTATTATAATCCAGTATTTTAGAGTTCGTTTTTATAAAATAAATAAGAACAATTGTTGATATTTAAATAAGTTTATAAAGCAGAAATTATCCAATGATTAAATATTTGGATAATTATATTTAAGATAAACAATTTAGAAGTATTATTAGATTAATTATATTAATCTAATGTTAAGAAGTATTTCAAATCAGTTAAAGAATTTACAGATGGAATGAAGTTGATTTAATCAACTATTATTTGGGAAAATGATTATCAGATTAATTGGATTTTAGTTAATCTAACGAAAATGGTTTGGAAATAAATTAATCAAGATTAATGAGATTAGTTACCCGTTTAATTTAAGAAGTTATAAATAGAACGATGGAATGAAATGAAAGCGAAGAGCAAATGTTTAAAAATAAATAATAATAAACAACGAAGATTTCAAAGGATGAATATGATGTTATAGAACCGTATTCCAAAGTAAAACAAGGAAATACGATTTGATGAATATTATAAGTAATAAAGGATTAGAATACAGACTTATATCTGTTCTAAGGTAAGAACGTTGTCGATCAAGGTTTGAGAGGTAAATAGAATACCCCAACTTGAACGGCTTCACTATTATCGAGGAATGATACCAGTTTGTGACGGAGATAGATGTTAAGATTAGTAGAAAAGGAAAATGGCATCATATGCAAGTTTAGAACTATAGCGATAAAATAAACGTTGTTGATTAGGCTTAAGCATGACTGTTATGTCAAGATTAGTGATAACAGGGAATATTACAGTGTATGACAAGTTTGAACTATAGCGATAAAATAACGTTGTTGACAAGGTAAGTGTGATTGTAATGTTGAGACTAGTTATACAGAGAATATTACAGCGTATTGCAAGTTTCATTATAGCGATAAGTTAACGCTATTAACCAAACTTAAGCGTGATTTTTATATATGGCAGCACTTCCTAGGAAATGAAGCAGTTTAGTTGAAATCCACTTATTCGAAAGTGATAAATAACGATGTCATAAGAAAATATAAGAATCAGTCTTAGAAAGATAAATTGGAGAAATCGTGTTAGAAAACGATGACAGCATTTCGATGTTCGAAATGTGATTAGAATTAAAACATTAGGATTTGGAACTAGAATTCGACGATGTCGAATGTATTAAAAGTAAATCATTTTTAGGGATTATAACCTGATAGAATAATTAACGTTTAGTTTTAAATAAATAAATGTTAATAGGATAGGATTCAGTATTTAGTTATAAACTCGATATTCATTTGATAAGAAATCGACTTAGAAACAGAGTTTATAAAGTGGATTGGAAATATAAAGTGTGAAAGAGATTTCGGTAAACGAGATAACGATATAGATTTTCTAAATAAAGAAGTTATTTGATAAAGGTGTTCAGATTTCTATAATAGTATGATATTCACCTTTTAAAGTGAATAATGTTTTAAAAGTGAACGTGGGGCCGATTAAAAGGTTAAAAGGAAATTGGAAATATTTTCAATAAAAATAAGGTAGATTATCCAAGTATAGAAATAAAGAATGTGTAATTAATGGTAATAGTTCGAACGTTAATAACGTATGAGTTTAAAATAACTGGAAATGTTTTCCAAGAGGTATGAAAAGGCTAAAACGGAATTTGAGAAATATATGGTTAGATATGGGAATTCGAATAATAAAACGAATGTTAAATAAAAAATGCCCGTGATTGTGTGGTGTTAGTTGTACATTTAAATGAATGTTGTTTTTACTTCGATAGTTAAATAACCGATTATCGAAGTGTTTTGACGATCGTTGTCAATATGGAGAGACCGGTTGGATATATTATCCGGAAACCACTCCGTATAGGCATAAGCGTTGCGAATTAGATATGCTAAAGATAATTGAAGACGGAGTTAAATGCAAGGGTCGTCAAGTCCCAGAATGATGTTTTTTCTGTTTGTCCAATCCCAGGACAACCTGTATGGACGAGTGTCTGACAGAGTATTTCCAACGGTCACGCCGTTGATTTTACGAATATACCAAGTTGGTGGGGAGAAGGTGACTTCTCTTTATTCTACACCCAGTGTGCATTTGTGTAAACAATGTGTGATTATGGATTTGACGATGTGACATTCAAAGTGAATGGTGATCAGATGTTCTGAAGATAGATGTAGCCTCTAGCCTCACAACCAAGAGGTGACAGAAGTTGGGTTAGGCAACATGGCTAGTTGGGTCATCCCCAAGCAGGGTGTATTGTCACCGATCTAGAGAAAATTCATATTTATACTTCTTTTCGATTCTGTATCTTCGGATGACGGTTGGATGGCCTACAACCGTGGTGGCAATATATTCGCGACACTCAAGCTAAATGAGTGAGCGGTCATGTGTGGCCGGGTTGCAAGACGTTCTTGTTGAACCCTGAGTGTATCCCCTCTAGAGTACACTATTCAGAAGGTGCTCCCATACCTTGTCTGTTGAAATCCAATCTCCAATAAGTGCCCTGCGGTTTATGATTTTATACTATATATATGTGGAACGTGAGATGTAAGCATTCTGCTACTTGTATAATTATTTGTTTAGACATTATCATAATATCACTGGTTTTGATATCAAAGTATTTTGGATTATAGTAAGGTAAAAACCGTCCATGTTTATGTGTGGGCTGGTCTTACTATTATCTTCTTGTTTGAAAAGGATTTTCAAAGTTAAACAGTATGGTTGGAATTTACTCACACCAGTCCCATGACTGACCCAGAGTTTATTTTGTTGTTTTCCCTAAACTCTTGGGTGCCCAAATTTGTACGGGCAGTCAAGTGTTTCAGGTTTTTACAGATACATATGGAGGAGCTCAAAGCAGGAGACTTCACCATTAGTTATTTAGAGATTATTTCCGTTGTGATGTATATGAGTTATGCTCTGATATGATATGTAAGTACAAATTCATATTTGTATTTCAAAGTTATGTGATATATTACATTTTATTTATTCCGCTGTGATTTTCGTGTTTACTCTGATTCTGTTCAGTTGTGATCTTCTTCTTCTTCTATTCTATTAGTTCTATCATTTCTATCTAATCTTCTAAATTCTTCTATTAATGACCTGAACTTTCGTGCATTTTGAGTTGGATGTTTATGATATTAGTCAGCTCAAATTGGTACGAATTTTCCGGCCATTACAGTTGGTATCAGAGCTGAAGGTTAAGTGATTACCTTGGCTCTGTGACGTAACTCAATAGAGATGGAGTCAGTAATACTCTAGATTGAGTTGAGTGTATATGTATGAGAGCGTATTTGTGAATTAAAATAAAAACTGTTTTATATTGTGTTGATTGGTCAGTCGAGTGGTTTATGAATTCTGGTCGAAACTGTAATGCAAACTGGGTCGATAGGTGTTTCTAAACTCTTGAACAGAGTAATTCAACATAATATGTTTTGAAAAGAGGGTAAATGAAATAATTTTACCCAAAAATATATTTTGATATAAAGAAAGCATATATATTGGAATTATCAAATATATATTGAATGTGTTGGTTGAAATTATGATCGAATAAAATTTACAATTGAGTTAGTTATATAAATAACCAATCGAAATATTATATAAGTATAATATGTAAAATCAGATGAGTTAAATCTGAATTAAAAGCCAGAATTGAAATAAAACTCCAGAAACTTGGGAAAAAGTTGGAAATAATGTTGGATTAAATATATGGGAATTTCAAAATCCTGGGAGATTTGAGATTTGTTTTCCAAGTGTTGTGAAAGGATATTTTGATGTAATTTCAAAATAAAGTGTTTTGAAAGCAATCTAGTATTGAACTCACTTTGATCGCTGGGAAATAAATTCCGATGATGAAGTCGACCATTATCGGTGTTCATTTTCGAGGTTCTAAGTGACGGATTACTACCAAAAGAGTTTATTTTTGAAGTGTTTTGAGAAAACGGGTTGTTAAAGATTCAACTGTTTTAAATTTCTAAATATATATATTATTTCAAACTGATTTGAAATAAAAACCCAAGGAATTCGAATTCTGAAAATTTAAAATTTATTTATGAATTAAATAAATAAAGAATTTAACTAAGTCAAATAAAATGGGAGTTGAATTGAAGCCAAGTAAGTGGAAATCGTACTGGAATAAAGATTTGACTTGGCAAAGTAATTGAATTGGTGAAATAAGATTTGAATTTGAACTGAACTTGGTAATGGAATTGGATTACCAAGTAAGAATTTGGAATTTGAGGTTGAAACTAGAGAGTTAAAAAGGAATTTGGGTTGGGATGAAGGAAATTTTTGGTTGAGGATAAACTGACTGGAGATCGGTTGGAATATTCGCTTACGTATGCTGAATGGATTTACAAATGGAAATGATAGAGTTGAGTGCCCGACCAAAAAGGTACACGTTTATATTTTAATGGAATATGAGATTTATTATCCCGTTTGGCAAGATACGTAGTTATTGATTTTCTTTTGGATTGGAGAAGGCCCAGAGTGGCGAGTGGTAGCAGTACCGATTGAGCCGTGTAGAAGAGATACTGGCAAAATTCTCCGAAAATTTAGCTGTTAGAAAATTTTTAGAATTTTGAAAATATTCGAAATAAGAAGGAATTGATATTTAATTGGAATTAATCAGTTCAGTTGAAACTGAAATTTATGAAGTAAACCAAAAAGATTTTTAACCGGTTTATAACAGAGATTATAGCATTTTCCCTATCTTAGCAATTTCGAGGACGGAATTATTTTAAGGGGGAAGGACTGTAATGTCCCGCATTTTTGTCGGTTCGTACTTGAATATTTAAATCAGTTTAAATATTGAATTAAGGATATAAGTGGATTTATATATTAATTAAAAACGAAGTTGAACGTATAAAAATATATATTAATTATAATCGAGCTCACAAAGACGCTGCAGTTCGTAATTTAACGTTCTGAACTTCAACTGAGTGTACAGGACTCGTTTTAAATCGGATTTCTTCGAAATGAGAAACGTTGGAATTTGTTGAACTGTATCTTTCCAACGGAAGTGGAAAATGGAGATTTCGTTGTATAGATCGCAAGATATGTCCAAATCAACTATTCAATAAGTCGCTATAGAATCGTTTGTCGACCGTAACGGTTTATTTGAAATAACTAGATATCGGATTCAAATTTGGATATGGTTCTTTTAAGACATAGCGATAATTTAATTTTTAGAATTTTACTATAATTTTTAATTAATTATATATGCAACTTTTTATTTGGAGTATTTCGTACCTGTATCGATATTTCAGGATTTCAAAATATGAGTCAACCTACCGGTATTATTTTATTTTTGGGATCATGACACCTCGTTTAGCACGACTATACTCTTAGTTCTGTCTGTACGTGAACAGAATTTATAACTCAAAAAAGACATAAAGTAATGACATATATTTAACGCTGACGTGTATGTATGGCTAGTGTGCAAATTTGTCCAAACTCGGACCTATAGAGTAAACACGCAAATGAAGAGCTGGTGTGTAGGTATGGCTATTCTTTTCCCTAACCTAAGTACCTTCATTTGGAAATTACACTGAAGCCACACTACCTTGAGTTAAAATACATAGCTATATATATATTTATACACTTAGGCGAGTACAGAACAAGAAAGGAAAACACAATAGGGTTGTCTTCTGCAAGCTATATGTTGGAAATATAAACTAAGGCCTAAAAACATACGCAAATACCAAAGTGGTATGGTGGAACTTAAGCCTACTCTATAACCTCTATCTCCCCTAATATTACTTCACAGCAAAGGATATATAAAAAGAAACCTTACCATAACCTTGCCTAATTCGTAGCCTAATATAAGTATGGTTAGCCGTACTTTCTTCAGAAATTGGGATGTAGAAAAGACGTGGCTACCCTATTACAAAACCATACGTTCCATTTAATGCTCCTCAATACTACACGTTCTCTTTGCCTAAAAGCTAAGTAAATATATATATTATAACATTGGAAATATAAACTACCCTACACACTATCCATACCCTAATACTTACACGCTAAGGCTTCTTCCTTCTATTTAAACAATCAATCTCCGTTCGTTTCTTCTGCATGAAATAACGCTAAAGCTTTTCAATGGTGGAAGGGCCAAATAAATGGAGATGAACGGTATGGGAAGTGGAAGCAGTTCGGTCTCGCGGTTGAAGGGAGGGATGCAGTTCTTTCATTGCATGTAGTTGAGTACAGTCTCGTGGCATTGAGATAGGAAGTGAGGGGCAGAACGTGAGAAACAAATGGTAAGGGAGCACGAAGTCTTACGGAAAGGTGGAGGAGCTATTGTAACACCCCACTCCCGCTATGATCACTCACTAAGGGAATGCCATAGCATCGGTGGAGTATTTTAGTGAATATAGAACAGAAAAATTACAACAAGACAGATATAAATAGTACTTGAAATTTTAAAACATCATCTCATAATAGCGGAAGTAAAACATGTCTGGTTACATCATAAAACCACAATAAAGGTCAAGTACAATATCCATCAAAATAAAGAAGTACATAATCCCACTCTCATACAATAGCCAAACAAAAGAAAAGATAACTGGATAACTGGAGCTTTACATCTATCCAAGCTCCTAAAGACTGGAACAGCAATCCGATCAAGCTCCACTACTGCTAGGATCCACCGTAGGACCTGAGGGTTGGGAAAAAGATAAAAACAACAGGGTCAGACATAAGTCTGAGCGAGTCCTATAACTTTAACAATACAATCGTTAAAGTAACCAGAGAAGACATAAACTGATATACGGTAACATATAGGGATGAATGGCTACCCTAAGCAGTCAACTAAACGAAGATAAAGGATAAAGACGCATCTACCCTCCCTAAGGTAAATTACTAAACTGCACCACACCAGTCGTTCCTAACTTAAAGGTTGATCCCACCCAAGGACTTATAAAATTTACTAATTAGTACCTGCGTACCCCTAGGTGACCAAGTAGGCGCCACGGGGCCCTACAATCCACTAGGTGTACACACTACTTCCCATTCGATCGGCTCCCTAACGTAGATACCCGTGCTGGCCCCACCATGGGATGTATCATTCCCCAATGTGGCAACCTGATGAAACTAAAGGTGCACGGCTTATATCTACTCGATGCAACAACGGCTTACCTACCAGCCCGGGCCCACTCACGCATATGAAGCCCGTTGGACTTGCGTTGCCACCGCTAACCCGTTTGCCTCTTACAGTCAAGCCCAGTATGCGTGTCCCGTCCTCGACATGGGTCGAGCCCACAAAGATACGTATGGGTTACTGGTTGAAATGGGCCTCCACAAGCTACCCACCTAAGCTTGTCCCTTTTTCTAGTATATCCCACTTAACCCTTTAATCATGTTTTAATTACATGTTCTATTTTGGTTAAGTATTCTAATCGTATTTTCTATTGCCACCCAAGGCAACCACTAAATTTTCTCATGCCACCCGAGGCACCCACTTAACCCCTCATGTCCCTCTACATGCTAATGTGGTTAAGTGTTTCTTAATTAATTAATTAAGAACGTAACCTTTGTAAAGACCTCTCACATTAGACTGTCTTTTATGACCGCTGGTTAAGCCGGTTGGGTCCGGGCAGCCTTATGTCATAACAGAGTCTAACCTCGTGTCTTTACATTAATTACGTATTTAGTTTGTGCCTAAGACCTCTCACATTGGGCTAACATTTGTAGCAACTGGTTAAGCCGGTTGGGTCCGGGCAGTTTTACGCTACAACTGAGTCCAACCTCGTGTCTTAGTCAATTAATTACACCTAATTAATCACCCTCATAATTTTATATTAATTATCCCTAATTAATCAAGTTTTCTTAACATGGGTAGACCTAACTTAATAGGTAAATTCCCATGGGGTAGACCTAACTCAATAGGTAAATTCCCAACACATAGTATGGGTACACCTAACCAAATAGGCAAATTCCCATACTATGTTTATTTATTTTGTGTTATGCATAATTATATTAATTTCACACAATCTTATTAACTTATGCATTTAATTACCCCATCGTTCCCACGTAATTTCGTTCATGATATAACACATATAAAAGGTGTCAACTTGCATATGAATGAACATGTTTCAAAGGTGCCATCTTGCATATTAACAAACACATAACTTGCATATGAACTTGCATAACATGTCACATAACTTGCATATAATATGTCACATAACTTACATATTCATTTTGCATAACAAACTTGCATATTAGCTTATAGACTTGCATAATGTGTCATCATGAACTTGCATATTAATAAACATGTAACTTGCATATTTACATACATGTAACTCGCATATTAACAAACATGTAACTTGCATATAAAGAAACATGTAACTTGCATATTTACATACATGTAACTTGCATATTAACAAACATGTAACTTGCATATTAACAAACATGTAACTTGCATATTTACATACATGTAACTTGCATATTAACAAACATGTAGCTTGCATATTAACAAACATGTAACTTGCATAGCATATTACCATGAACTTGCATAACATGCATATGATTACATAGCCCACAACTTGCATATTTAGCATCATGCAAACATAACATACATCATATTAAACTTGCATAAGCTTACATACTCAACATGCATAAACATAAGATTAATGCTAACATCATATCATATGATTCAAAGCTCATTAACCCACATACAAAACCATAAATCTCATCACATCTCATCTAATTAGTTTACCAAAAGATCATCAAAGTGATAGAAACTCACAACTAGCAACTTTGAACACCAAATGAAGAAGATTAAGATGCTAAGAAGGGATTAGAAGTTGATTAGAGAGTGATTAGTATGCAACCCTCTTCATAAAATTAGTGGAGGCCATGAGAGCTAGCATTTTGCCATAGTTTAGTCACTAGGTTTAATTATGAATGAATTAGGGTAGGTTAGGGTCTTATTTATAGATTAGGCAAGTGTTTTAGGCCATAGGATTAACCCTAGATTCAATCCAAGCCATCAAAGCATGTCTTGGGGAAGAAGTCAAGTGTAGGAACCATCTAGGGCCTTTAGATTAAAGATGGACCATGAGAACCATTCAAATGCAAAATCTGCACTTGAGCGAATCGGCCCACGGGTTGACAGCCAAACACCCTGGATTAACCCCTAGTCGACCCAGCGGGCTCGGGTCGACTTCAAAAATCGGCCGGTTCGGTTATTCCCCTCTCCCAATTCGCTGTTTTGAGCATTTTTGCATATTTATTTATTAAATTTTCAATTATATATATATATATATATATATATATCAATATATATATATATATATATATATCTACACAACCCATTTCACTTAATTAAGTATACTTTAATTTGGGAATTTTCGTGAAACTTCGCGAGGCCATATCTTGGTCATACGGACTCCGATTTTCGAAAACTCGGACTCTATTTCGCGTATTTTTCCGAGACGAACACAATGGCATAGCCCGTTTCCCTTGATTCCCATTTTAGAATTAAATTCTGCCTCGATTTATGTTATTACAGGTTATTGAAAATACGGGTTGTTACATTCTCCCCTCCTTAAAGGATTTCGTCCCCGAAATCTTCAAGTTAGGAAGAACGTATCCTACCATCCAATCATCCATCTACTCAAAGCATCATCCACGAGCAATCATTGTCCTTACAAGATTCTAAATGCTGGATGGATATATGCAAAAGTGTGTGTATATGTACTTACCTAATGCGAAAATCAGGCGGTTACTGATACAGTAAACCTCCTTAATGCAAACCATGATAGTGCCATGCATCCAATATGTATGCGAAACCCTATTGACACATACAAATTTCTACATGCGTGCACAACCATACACAAAAATGCATCATCCATATGATAACACAGCCATGATACATCCATCAATCTAACTACCACATCCATTTATGCAATATGCAACATGAAGTGACTGAGCCGATCTAGTGCCTAATGTGTGTGTATATGCATCCACGAGCAACCACTAGCAAACAATTGCATCCATATGCATCCATCAACCATAACATGTTTCAAACACATGTTTCAACCATAGGTTTTACCCTATCTAAAGGTCATAGGTATTAGCGAGAGGATATACTAAAGATAAGATAAGTACTAGACAAGCAATAAAGGAGAAGTTAAAAGACATACTCTCAAAAAGAAATGGATACAAAGAACGCATCTTTGCTTCCGTCTCCCAAGTAGCATTGCTTTCGTCATCTCCCCATTGCACTTTAACTAGCTGAACTTCTCTGTTCCTCAACTTCCTAGTTTCTGACCCAAGGATGCGAGTAGGAGCTCGTCGAATCGTCGCATCACGCTCTACCTCTACATCTCTAAGCAAGCTCGGCTCTACCACCTCCGCGGTCTCATGTAAGCACTTCCTCAAATGTGATACATGGAATACATCATGAACACCACTAAGTCTGTCGGGCAACTCCACCCTATATGCCATCCGTCCAATCCTTTCCTTAATAGGAAACGGCCCAACAAATCTCGGTGCTAACTTCCCTACGGACCCAAAGCGAACAACATTTCTCAATGGAGATACTTTGACAAAAACCATGTCCCCAACCTCAAACTCAAGATCCGTCCTTCTCCGATCCGCATAAGATTTCTGTCTATCTTGCGCTGCTTTCATCCTTTTTCGAATTAAATCAATCTTCTCTGAAGTCTCTCTAACCATATCCGGCCCAAGCAAGATCTTATCCGTAGATTCCCACCAACATGTAGGAGATCGACAAGGCCTTCCATAAAGAGCTTCGAAAGGAGCCATACCAATACTGGACTGAAAGCTGTTATTATATGCGAACTCCACCAAAGGAAGATGTTCTTCCCATGTACCTCCAAAATCCAAGATACAAAGCCTCAAAAGATCTTCTAAGATACGGTTCACCCTCTCAGTCTGACCGTCCGTCTGAGGATGATATGCGGTGCTCAAACACAACTGAGTCCCTACCGCCTCTTGCAAACTTCTCCAAAACTCACTAGTGAAAATAGGATCTCGATCACTCACAATGCTGGATGGTACGCCACGCAATCTAACAATCTCTCTAACATAGACTGAAGCAAGCCATGGAGCGGTCCTCTTACTCTTTACGGGTATAAAATGGGCACTCTTGGTAAGTCTGTCTACCACAACCCAAATTCCCGTATTGCCCTTCCTCGATCTCGGTAACCCGTCGATGAAATCCATCGAGACACTATCCCACTTCCACTGTGGAACTTCCAATGGGTGTAGCAACCCACCGGGTTTCCTTTGCTCCACTTTAACTTGTTGGCACACTAAGCATCTAGCCACATACTCGGCCACATCTTTCTTCATACCGGCCCAAAAGAAAACTCTCTTCATGTCTTGGTACATTTTGTCTCCACCGGGATGAATAGTCATTCTTGAACGATGTGCATCATCCAAAATAGCCTTCTTCAAACCCTCATCTTGCGGTACACAAAGTCTACCGTCTCTATGCAACCATCCCTTATCATCTATGGTGTATCTACCCAAATGGCTGGACGACTCCCCTCTTATAAGCTTCTCTACCAACACAACCAACTGTGGGTCGTCTCGCTGAGCCTCGCCAATCCGTCTCAAAAGAGTAGGTCTAACCTCCAAGGATGCCAACAAACCAGGTACAAAATCAACAGAAGGTCTGAAGTCAAACAAAGAAAGAAACTCCAAGCTTCGTCGTTCCACGAACAATGGACTCAAAGATAGCCTTTTTCTACTTAAGGCGTCTGCCACCACGTTACCCTTACCAGGGGTATACGCTATCTCGAAATCATAGGATGCTAAGAACTCCATCCACCTTTGCTGTCTTAAGTTTAAATCCTTCTGAGAGAATAAGTACTTCAATGATTTATGGTCGG
The DNA here is from genome assembly GCA_030737875.1 of Allium sativum. Lineage (NCBI taxonomy): Eukaryota > Viridiplantae > Streptophyta > Magnoliopsida > Asparagales > Amaryllidaceae > Allium > Allium sativum. Next base: position 984,071,608 of record CM060922.1, on the reverse strand, counting down.
TGAACAACTCGAATCTCTCACCAAGAAGATAATGGCGCCAAGACTTAAGTGCGAAAACAATCGCGGCCAACTCTAGATCATGGGTAGGGTAATTCTTCTCATGCACTCTCAATTGTCTCCCTCCATAGGCTATTACCCTTCCCTCCTGCATCAAGACTGCGCCTAATCCTGTTCCACAAGCATCGGTATAAACAACAAACGGCTTACTCCCATCTGGAAGCACTAAAACTGGAGCGGTGGTCAAAGCTCTCTTTAACCGTCGGAAAGCATCATCACAATCTACATCCCATGAGAAAACCAGATTCTTCTTCGTCAAGCGGGTTAATGGGGCTGATATCTTCGCGAAGTCTTTGATGAACTTCCTATAATATCCTGCCAACCCCAAGAAACTTCTTACCTCGGTAGCATTTCTAGGAACTTTCCAATCCTGGATAGATACTATCTTTGCGGGATCCACAGCTATCCCTTCCTTAGAGACCACATGCCCTAAGAATCGCACTTCTCTTCTCCAAAAATGGCATTTAGAGAATTTAGCTTTAAGACTATGCGCTCGAAGAGTCTCCAACACTTCCTTGAGATGTAAGGCATGCTCTTCTTCATTCTTGGAAAAGACCAAGATGTCATCCACAAAAACTACTACAAACTTATTCAGATACTCTCTGAACACTCTACTCATGAGATCAACAAAGTATGCGGGGGCGTTTGTCAACCCAAATGGCATCACTAGCCACTCATAAAAACCATCCGGAGTCCGGAAAGCAGTCTTCTCTATACTGTCCTCCGCCACTCTTAACTGATGAAACCCTGTAGCTAAGTCCATCTGCGAAAATACTGACGCGCCAACCAACTGATCAAAGAGATCATCTATCCTCGGTAATGGGTGTCTATTCTTCTTCGTGAGCTTATTAAGTTCCCTATAATCCACACAAAGTCTGAGGGACCCATCCGCCTTCGTGGCAAACACTACTGGAGCTCCCCACTCCGATATACTTCGCCTTATGAACCCCTTCTCAAGCAACTCCCCTACTTGCTTATGAAGTTCTCTTCTCTCACGAGGAGCCATGTGGCGTACTGGCAAAGACACTGGTTTGGCATTATCCACCAAATAAATTCGGAAATCTATCTCCCGCTTCGGAGGCAAACCCTTTACTTCTTCAAACACATCCGGATATTCCCGGACTACTCTGACAGAACACAAACTTTCGACCGAAGCATCGAGCGATTCAAGATAACTTAGCAAAACAGATTCCATGGGATTGCAAGAGATCTCGAGAGTGTTACCCAAGCGGGTCATGAGCCTGACAACTCTCCTTTCGCAATCAAGAACGGCACCATTACTGGATAACCAGTCCATGCCCAAGATCAACCCATAGCCCGTGAAGCCCAATACAAAAGCATCACATCTAAACTCAACGCTAAGTATAGAAATCTTCAAACCCAAACATATCATAGACAGATATATGGAGCCCCCAATTGGGTTTGAGACAACCAAGGGATCATCAACTAGACTGGTGTCTAAGTGCAGTGACTCAACTAACGATGATGAGATAAAAGAATGCGATGCGCCAGAGTCAAACAAAGTACGAACTGGATGATCAAACAGAAAAACCAGACTTTCAACGGAAATAGTTCTACCTCTCTGCTGAATCGGTGGAACTGAGAGAACCTGAACTTGCCCCCCTGACTGAGGTGGTGCTATAAGAGCTTGCACCTGGCCTCCTGAGGTAGACCCCGTCTTCTGCCCCTTCTTTGGGCAGTTTTTCACAAGATGCCCTGCTTCACCACAATGAAAGCAACCGGTCTTCTTCTTTTTGCGACAATCCTTACTGAGGTGTCCTGGTGTTCCACAATTGAAGCACTTCTTCTTCGTCTTCTTTTTGTCACCATTGCCTTTTCCGCCCTTGCCTTGTTGTTGCTGTTGCGGTTTCTTCTGATCCCCCTTTTTCTCTGGTGCCTTAGAATTCTTATCATCCTCATGCATAAGTGCCATGTAGACAAGCTTCTCAAAAGTGGCCCCCATAGGAATGTGAGTCATAGCTATTCCTTGCAATGGTTCGTTCAAGCCTCTAACGAACCTCAAAGCCTTCTTCTCCGGTGTATTCACCAACTCTATGCCAAACCTTGCTAATTGATTGAATTTGTTGACATATTCTTTCACCGTGAGATTCCCTTGCTTCAAATTCAAGAACTTCTCCATAAACAGATTCTCTTCCGCCCTTGAGAGAAACTTAGCCCCAAACCTTTGCTTAAAATCTGCCCAAGAGTCAACAGGGCGTTCTCCATTAGTGACCTCCCACCAGAATGAGGCCTCTCCCTTCATTAACCAAGCCGCCAACTTGACTTTCTTTCCCTCTTCCACTTCAAAGATATCTAGCAACTCTTCCACTTCCTTAAGCCAATCTCTAGCCTCTACGAAAGTCTCTGAACCAAGAAAAGGTTTTCCTCCTATAGCCTTGAACTCCTTGCAAACCTTAGCAAAATTATCCACTCTAGGCTGAGGAGGAGGAGCGGTTGTCTCTGGTGTAGTAGCATTGGCCGGACCCGCAGCCGCGGCCCTAGCCTCTTGCAACCTCCTATACCATAGTGGTATAACTAAACCCTCCGGGATGTTAAGATCTTCAGCCATGCTGAAACGAAAGAGGAAAGATTCAAAAAGGAGATTCCGAAAGATAAAGATATGGCTATTGGGGATTATGCTTTTCTTTTTCAAAAACTTTTTCTCTTAGAAGACATGCTTTTAAAAATACTTTCTTCGAAAAATACTCTTAGAAAGTAGTTTTTCTCAAAAAATTTATCTGTTCTGGTAACCTTAAGCTCTGATACCACGTGTAACACCCCACTCCCGCTATGATCACTCACTAAGGGAATGCCATAGCATCGGTGGAGTATTTTAGTGAATATAGAACAGAAAAATTACAACAAGACAGATATAAATAGTACTTGAAATTTTAAAACATCATCTCATAATAGCGGAAGTAAAACATGTCTGGTTACATCATAAAACCACAATAAAGGTCAAGTACAATATCCATCAAAATAAAGAAGTACATAATCCCACTCTCATACAATAGCCAAACAAAAGAAAAGATAACTGGATAACTGGAGCTTTACATCTATCCAAGCTCCTAAAGACTGGAACAGCAATCCGATCAAGCTCCACTACTGCTAGGATCCACCGTAGGACCTGAGGGTTGGGAAAAAGATAAAAACAACAGGGTCAGACATAAGTCTGAGCGAGTCCTATAACTTTAACAATACAATCGTTAAAGTAACCAGAGAAGACATAAACTGATATACGGTAACATATAGGGATGAATGGCTACCCTAAGCAGTCAACTAAACGAAGATAAAGGATAAAGACGCATCTACCCTCCCTAAGGTAAATTACTAAACTGCACCACACCAGTCGTTCCTAACTTAAAGGTTGATCCCACCCAAGGACTTATAAAATTTACTAATTAGTACCTGCGTACCCCTAGGTGACCAAGTAGGCGCCACGGGGCCCTACAATCCACTAGGTGTACACACTACTTCCCATTCGATCGGCTCCCTAACGTAGATACCCGTGCTGGCCCCACCGTGGGATGTATCATTCCCCAATGTGGCAACCTGATGAAACTAAAGGTGCACGGCTTATATCTACTCGATGCAACAACGGCTTACCTACCAGCCCGGGCCCACTCACGCATATGAAGCCCGTTGGACTTGCGTTGCCACCGCTAACCCGTTTGCCTCTTACAGTCAAGCCCAGTATGCGTGTCCCGTCCTCGACATGGGTCGAGCCCACAAAGATACGTATGGGTTACTGGTTGAAATGGGCCTCCACAAGCTACCCACCTAAGCTTGTCCCTTTTTCTAGTATATCCCACTTAACCCTTTAATCATGTTTTAATTACATGTTCTATTTTGGTTAAGTATTCTAATCGTATTTTCTATTGCCACCCAAGGCAACCACTAAATTTTCTCATGCCACCCGAGGCACCCACTTAACCCCTCATGTCCCTCTACATGCTAATGTGGTTAAGTGTTTCTTAATTAATTAATTAAGAACGTAACCTTTGTAAAGACCTCTCACATTAGACTGTCTTTTATGACCGCTGGTTAAGCCGGTTGGGTCCGGGCAGCCTTATGTCATAACAGAGTCTAACCTCGTGTCTTTACATTAATTACGTATTTAGTTTGTGCCTAAGACCTCTCACATTGGGCTAACATTTGTAGCAACTGGTTAAGCCGGTTGGGTCCGGGCAGTTTTACGCTACAACTGAGTCCAACCTCGTGTCTTAGTCAATTAATTACACCTAATTAATCACCCTCATAATTTTATATTAATTATCCCTAATTAATCAAGTTTTCTTAACATGGGTAGACCTAACTTAATAGGTAAATTCCCATGGGGTAGACCTAACTCAATAGGTAAATTCCCAACACATAGTATGGGTACACCTAACCAAATAGGCAAATTCCCATACTATGTTTATTTATTTTGTGTTATGCATAATTATATTAATTTCACACAATCTTATTAACTTATGCATTTAATTACCCCATCGTTCCCACGTAATTTCGTTCATGATATAACACATATAAAAGGTGTCAACTTGCATATGAATGAACATGTTTCAAAGGTGCCATCTTGCATATTAACAAACACATAACTTGCATATGAACTTGCATAACATGTCACATAACTTGCATATAATATGTCACATAACTTACATATTCATTTTGCATAACAAACTTGCATATTAGCTTATAGACTTGCATAATGTGTCATCATGAACTTGCATATTAATAAACATGTAACTTGCATATTTACATACATGTAACTCGCATATTAACAAACATGTAACTTGCATATAAAGAAACATGTAACTTGCATATTTACATACATGTAACTTGCATATTAACAAACATGTAACTTGCATATTAACAAACATGTAACTTGCATATTTACATACATGTAACTTGCATATTAACAAACATGTAGCTTGCATATTAACAAACATGTAACTTGCATAGCATATTACCATGAACTTGCATAACATGCATATGATTACATAGCCCACAACTTGCATATTTAGCATCATGCAAACATAACATACATCATATTAAACTTGCATAAGCTTACATACTCAACATGCATAAACATAAGATTAATGCTAACATCATATCATATGATTCAAAGCTCATTAACCCACATACAAAACCATAAATCTCATCACATCTCATCTAATTAGTTTACCAAAAGATCATCAAAGTGATAGAAACTCACAACTAGCAACTTTGAACACCAAATGAAGAAGATTAAGATGCTAAGAAGGGATTAGAAGTTGATTAGAGAGTGATTAGTATGCAACCCTCTTCATAAAATTAGTGGAGGCCATGAGAGCTAGCATTTTGCCATAGTTTAGTCACTAGGTTTAATTATGAATGAATTAGGGTAGGTTAGGGTCTTATTTATAGATTAGGCAAGTGTTTTAGGCCATAGGATTAACCCTAGATTCAATCCAAGCCATCAAAGCATGTCTTGGGGAAGAAGTCAAGTGTAGGAACCATCTAGGGCCTTTAGATTAAAGATGGACCATGAGAACCATTCAAATGCAAAATCTGCACTTGAGCGAATCGGCCCACGGGTTGACAGCCAAACACCCTGGATTAACCCCTAGTCGACCCAGCGGGCTCGGGTCGACTTCAAAAATCGGCCGGTTCGGTTATTCCCCTCTCCCAATTCGCTGTTTTGAGCATTTTTGCATATTTATTTATTAAATTTTCAATTATATATATATATATATATATATATATCAATATATATATATATATATATATATCTACACAACCCATTTCACTTAATTAAGTATACTTTAATTTGGGAATTTTCGTGAAACTTCGCGAGGCCATATCTTGGTCATACGGACTCCGATTTTCGAAAACTCGGACTCTATTTCGCGTATTTTTCCGAGACGAACACAATGGCATAGCCCGTTTCCCTTGATTCCCATTTTAGAATTAAATTCTGCCTCGATTTATGTTATTACAGGTTATTGAAAATACGGGTTGTTACAGCTATGGCTGCTCGAAGTGGTGATCCGGGGAGTTTGAGCGGAGACTTGAAACAAGACTGAAGTAAGAAAGAGGATTAAAGGACACATCAAACATGATGCTCGAGACAGGGGAGTAACGAAGAAGCAGTACAAGTCCATGTTTCTGAAGCAGTGTTCTCAACGTTGGGTTAGCTTGCGGGTATGGGGAAACATAAACGTATGCCTGTGATGATGGGAGGAATTTCGTAAATATACTAGGAGCGTGTATAGAGCACAATATGGCAAGCAACAGGGACAGTAGTGGAAGGCGTTTGGTGGTAGTCTGGAGTAGCACTTCGGACTGTCTGAAGGTGGTCTCCTCTTGCAAGTAGAAAACGGAAAGGAAGGCGAGCAGGAGGGTTCGGTGGTTGTATCCTGATGGGTGGCGTTGGACTTAAAATGTGAATAGGAGTGGGAAGGGGTGTTTTCACTTTGCAGGAGTATTGAAAGGGAGGCGAGCAAATTGAAAAATGGTAATTCTTGTTGATAGACACGGAAAGTGTAGTAGTCATTAAAGGAAGGGTAAAAATATATAGAAATCCTAAGAACCAGTGGAAAAGAAAAGGGGCCCAAAAACCGGTTAAGGTGAATTAGCAGGAAAAGGGGATTCGAGTGAATTGCTTATAATACCATACAAGAACATGACAATTCCGACGTGCACAAAGTAGGGAACACCGTTCAAAATAATGTACTCGTGTTAAAAGAGGGATTGAGTTCGGATGTTTGGAGCGTATATTTCAGATGAGAGAAGGACATTGTGGAGATGAGTTAGGATGGGGAATGGACTGTTTTGAATGAAGAATCGTCAGTCACGCTGGGTCCGCATGGACGTAAGCTACAAAATGAAGTCAACTTGGAATGGTCCGGAGCTCTTTTGGATTGATGGCATAATTAAACGTCGGATCCAAGTCAACCAACGCAAATCGTTATTTAACGGTTAACGCAGCAAGGTGTGTAAAATCACTAACTCTGATTTATTTTAAAATATTTAATTATATTTTAATGTTGTGTGATGGTCGATTAGGTAGATTACAATATATATCGTTACATATGTACACATCATCGGTTGGACACTGATTCCATCAATTAGAATATCCCGTAGTATAGAGTTAGTGTAAATTGTGCTGACTGACATCTGTGGATGCGGAAACCGGTTGGAGGAATCCGACCGGATTCCTTGATAATTATATGTACTGTTTGTTTGTATGAACCCGAATTATATTTAAAACCCCATGTGAATATTGATGTTGAACGGAAATTCAACATCTATTTCGATAAATAAATAAACGATATCGATTTAGAAAGTGGTGACAGTCGATCGTAAACCCATCGTTTTGTTAAGGAGTTGATTGGCCGTTAGGAAAATCAACTAAGATAATTTTAAAAATTATATTTTTATAATTGAAAAGAAGATTTAAATTTATGATAGAAGTTCTATTATAATCCAGTATTTTAGAGTTCGTTTTTATAAAATAAATAAAAACGATTGTTGATATTTAAATAAGTTTATAAAGCAGAAATTATCCAATGATTAAGTATTTGGATAATTATATTTAAGATAAACAATTTAGAAGTATTATTAGATTAATTATATTAATCTAATGTTAAGAAGTATTTCAAATCAGTTAAAGAATTTACAGATGGAATGAAGTTGATTTAATCAACTATTATTTGGGAAAATGATTATCAGATTAATTGGATTTTAGTTAATTTAACGAAAACAGTTTGGAAATAAATTAATCAAGATTAATGAGATTACTTACCCGTTTAATTTAAGAAGTTATAAATAGAACGATGGAATGAAATGAAAGCGAAGAGCAAATGTTTAAAAATAAATAATAATAAACAACGAAGATTTCAAAGGATGAATATGATGTTAAAGAACCGTATTCCAAAGTAAAACAAGGAAATACGATTTGATGAATATTATAAGTAATAAAGGATTAGAATACAGACTTATATCTGTTCAAAGGTAAGAACGTTGTCGATCAAGGTTTGAGAGGTAAATAGAATACCCCAACTTGAACGGCTTCACTATTATCGTGGAATGATATCCGTTTGTGACGGAGATAGATGTTAAGATTAGTAGAAAAGGAATATGGCAGCATATGCAAGTTTAGAACTATAGCGATAAAATAAACGATGTTGATTAGGCTTAAGCGTGACTGTTATGTCAAGATTAGTTATAACAGGGAATATTACAGTGTATGACAAGTTTGAACTATAGCGATAAAATAACGCTGTTGACAAGGTAAGTGTGACTGTAATGTTGAGACTGGTTATATAGAGAATATTACAGCGTATTGCAAGTTTCATTATAGCGATAAATTAACGCTGTTAACCAAACTTAAGCGTGATTTTTATATATGGCAGCACTTCCTAGGAAATGAAGCAGTTTAGTTGAAATCCACTTATTCGAAAGTGATAAATAACGATGTCATAAGAAAATATAAGAATCAGTTTTAGAAAGAGAAATTGGAGAAATCGTGTTAGAAAACAATGACAACATTTCGATGTTCGAAATGCGATTAGAATTAAAACATTAGGATTTGGAACTAGAATTCGACGATGTCGAATGTATTAAAAGTAAATCATTTTTAGGGATTATAACCTGATAGAATAATTAACGTTTAGTTTTAAACAAATAAATGTTAATAGGATAGGATTCAGTATTTAGTTATAAACTCGATATTCATTTGATAAGAAATCGACTTAGAAACAGAGTTTATAAAGTGGATTGGAAATATAAAGTGTGAAAGAGATTTCGGTAAACGAGATAACGATATAGATTTTCTAAATAAAGAAGTTATTTGATAAAGGTGTTCAGATTTCTATAATAGTATGATATTCACCTTTTAAAGTGAATAATGTTTTAAAAGTGAACGTGGGCCGATTAAAAGGTTAAAAGGAAATTGGAAATATTTTCCAATAAAAATAGGGTAGATTATCCAAGTATAGAAATAAAGAATGTGTAATTAATGGTAATAGTTCGAACGTTAATAACGTATGAGTTTAAAATAACTGGAAATGTTTTCCAAGAGGTATGAAAAGGCTAAAACGGAATTTGAGAAATATCTGGTAAGATATGGAAATTCGAATAATAAAACGAATGTTAAATAAAAAGTGCCCGTGATTGTGTGGTGTTAGTTGTACATCTAAATGAATGTTTTTTTTACTTCGATAGTTAAATAAACGATTATCGAAGTGTTTTGACCATCGTTGTCAATATGGAGAAACCGGTTGGATATGTTATCCGGAAACCACTCCGTATAGGCATAAGCGTTGCGAATTAGATATGCTGAAGATAATTGAAGACGGAGTTAAATGCAAGGGTCGTCCAGTCCCAGAATGATGTTTTTTCTGTTTGTCCAGTCCCAGGACAACTTGTATGGACGAGTGTCTAACAGAGTATTTCCAACGGTCACGCCGTTGATTTTACGAATATACCAAGTTGGTGGGGAGAAGGTGACTTCTCTTTATTCTACACCCAGTGTGCATTTGTGTAATCAATGTGTGATTACTGATTTGACGATGTGACATTCAAAGTGAATGGTGATCAGATGTTCTGAAGATAGACATAGCCTCTAGCCTCACAACCAAGAGGTGACAGAAGTTGGGCTAGGCAACATGGCTAGTTGGGTCATCCCCAAGAAGGGTGTATTGTCACCGATCTAGAGAAAATTCATATTTATACTTCTTTTTGATTCTATATCTTCGGATGACGGTTGGATGGCCTACAACCGTGGTGGCAATATATTCGCGACACTCAAGCTAAATGAGTGAGCGGTCATGTGTGGCCGGGTTGCAAGACGTTCTTGTTGAACCCTGAGTGTATCCCCTCTAGAGTACACTATTTAGAAGGTGCTCCCATACCTTGTCTGTTGAAATCCAATCTCCAATAAGTGCCCTGCGGTTTATGATTTTATACTATATATATGTGGAACGTGAGATGTAAGCATTCTGCTACTTGTATAATTATTTGTTTAGACATTATCATAATATCACTGGTTTTGATATCAAAGTATTTTGGATTATAGTAAGGTAAAAACCATCCATGTTTATGTGTGGGCTGGTCTTACTATTATCTTCTTGTTTGAAAAGGATTTTCAAAGTTAAACAGTATGGTTGGAATTTACTCACACCAGTCCCATGACTGACCCAGAGTTTATTTTGTTGTTTTCCCTAAACTCTTGGGTGCCCAAATTTGTACTGGCAGTCAAGTGTTTCAGGTTTTTACAGATACATATGGAGGAGCTCAAAGCAGGAGACTTCACCATTAGTTATTTAGAGATTATTTCCGCTGTGATGTATATGAGTTATACCCTGATATGATATGTAAGTACAAATTCATATTTGTATTTCAAAGTTATGTGATATAATACATTTTATTTATTCCGCTGTGAGTTTCGTGTTTACTCTGATTCTGTTCAGTTGTGATCTTCTTCTTCTTCTATTCTATTAGTTCTATCTTTTCTATCTCATCTTCTAAATTCTTCTATTAATGACCTGAACTTTCGTGCATTTTGAGTTGGATGTGTATGATATTAGTCAGCTCAAATTGGTACGAATTTTCCGGCCATTACATAAACAACAACTTAATGCACACGACAGAAAAAATATTACAGCGGAAAAACTTGAAACTTTTTGTTAAAGAACATTTCGAAGTCAAAGTTACATCATCATATTTCTCAAATATCAAAAGCAATCTGTCTCATAATTAGAGTACATAAACCATAATAATATCCCTCAAGTTACATTACAATAAGCATGAATAAACTGAAGAAAAATACTTGCAAAAGAGGAGTTATCCAAGTCCAACTAGAATCACGATCTCAACTACTGACCGCTCCCACTCTGAGAACCTGAGGGGGAAAGGAATAGAGAGAAGGAAAACAAAAAGGGTAAGACATAAAGTCTGGCAATTTCTAGTAATTTTTAGCATATATATATATATATGAAAAGGTGTCACGATAGATCAATAATATTGGAAGAGAAAGTACAGTAAAACATGATTATATGTACGCGGTAACTAGAATGTCAAGGCAAGACAAAGGTAGATTAAAGTTCTTATTTATACCCCAAGAGTTAAACTTACTGCACCAACTTTACTAGTATTAACATGATTAGGTGTTACCCTAATACTGCCCATGCGATCGACTCCCTAATACCCGAATATCCTGTGTCTGCCCCAACTGTAGGGTTTATCAGTCCCTAACCCAGCAACTTATAAAACACAGCCATATCCGTAGGTATTTTGAAATCTTAGGTTCCGTCGTTGGATCCATGCACGCACATGACTCCGGCGGAAACGCGTCAATAATACCCCCCCCCCCCCAAAAAAAAATACTTGAACCTCTTATAATCAGATTCAGTAAAGCGTGCCCTTACCCCTACCTAGTGCGGGATACATATCATGATACTAACAGGGGTACTAACTGATATGGGTTCCACATGACTTGATACAATCCAACCCCTAGGCTTGCGTCCCCATGTACCTAGGACTTAAGTGTCCCGATAACTGTAACACCCCACGTCCATTAATGTCACTCACAAAGGGAATGCATTAACTTCTATGGAGGTTTTAGGTGAATATAGAACAGTAAAATTTCAACAAGACAGATATAAAATAGTACTTGGAAATTTAAAAACTTTATTTCAATTGCAGCAGAAGTCAAAACATGTTTGATTACATCATAACACCATGATCAAAGTCAAGTACAATATCTATCTTGGTAAAACAAGTACATAATCCCATTACATAAATAACCATTAAAAAGAAAGATAACAAGCTGGACTTTACTTCAGCAGTCCAAGCTTTCCAAGAGATAAGCAATCCAATCAGACTCCACTGGAACTTGGCCCAACCTGAGGACCTGAAGGGAGAAAAGGATGAAAAAGAGGGGGGGTCAGACATAAAGTCTGGTGAGTATGATAATTCTACAATACTATTATCAAAATAACTGGACTAAGGCATAAGCTGGAAAACAAGGAAATGTCTATGAAAGAGCAGATTAAGGACATAGACAATCGCTAAAGGAAACGTTATAGGCGCTCCTAAATACTAAAGGATAAACACTATACTGCCCCACACCAGTCACCATAAAGATTGATTCCACTTAGCTTCACTTAGAAACTTTCTTAATGGCTTTACGTACTCCTAGCTGACTACATAGGTGCCGCCTGCCCCTATCTCCACTAGGTGTACCCCACTTTCCATTTTTCGATCGGCTCCCTACTCGTAGATACCCGTGCTGGCCCCACAGTGGGGTGTATCATTCCCCTAAAGTGGCAACCCGATATAACGGAGATGCACGGCTTATACCTACACGATGCAACAACGTCTTACCTACCAGCCCGGGTCCACACACGCATATGAAACCCATTGGACTTGCGTTGCCACCGCTCCCTGTTTTGGCCTCTTATAGTCAAACCCAGTATGCGTGTCCCGTCCTCGACTTGGGTCGAGCCCACAAAGATACGTTTTGGGATACAGGTTGAAATGGGCCCCCATTATTTCCCACAAGCATTCCACCTAAGCTTGTCCCATTAGTCCATCCACTTAACCCACTTAGTCATGTTCATTTACATGTGTATTTGGTTAAGTCTAATCGTATTTCAAATGCCTCTAAAGGCAACCACTAGATTCCTCATGCCACCCAAGGCACCTACTTAACCCCCATGCCCCACCTTACATAATTATCTGGCTAAGTATTTCTTAATTCATTAAGGCCATAACCTCATAAAGACCTCTCACATTAGACTGGCATTTATGGCAGCTGGATTTGCCGGGCAGGTCCGGGCAGTCTTACACCACAAAAGAGTCTAACCTCGTGTCTTTACAACTGTTATGCTTTAGTTTGGGCCTAGGACCTCTCACATTGGGCCGACATTTGTGACTACTGGATTTGCCGGGCGGGTCCGGGCAGGTTTACGTCACAAACGGGTCCAACCTCGTGTCCTAAGCATTGATTATTATTAATAATCCACTTTCCCCAATTTTAATAATTCCCTACTTGAATTATTAATTAATTCCAAATTTAACAATGTCCATAATTGACTCAATTATGGACATCCATTTAAGGCATGCAAAATCATATCAATTGCACCCCAATTTATTAATTTCCTAATATTACCCCTACCCCACGTTTGAAAGTTTATTCGCAAAATGTATGCTAGACCCTATTAGTCTAACTCATAGCATAAAAGAAAATATTCACAACAACAACATATATATGTGACTAAATAAATCATAACAAGGGGTAAAACTTGCATACATTACAACTTGCATAAGGTTATACATGTCATGGATCTAAGGGTGTCAACTTATTCATAATTCACATAATATGATTTTGATCAAATTTCATAAACTTGTATAGGACATGTGTGAATCAACATCATTAACAATATGGTTTTATATGGGTACACCTAACTCAATAGGCAAATTCCCAAAAATCAAAATTCATTTAATCATAGATTCATGTATATGGGTACACCTAACTTAATAGGCAAATTCCCATATTCAAGATCCAATTAATTTGTAGATTCATGTATATGGGTACACCTAACCCAATAGGCAAATTCCCATAATCAAGATCTATTATAAAAAAAACATAAACTTTAAACATGATCCAATTCGCATAAATACTAACATCATGATTTTACAACTTGTATGATTCAACACAATTTAACATGACATCATTATCGTATAACATAAGTATTTCAACATATGTGATAATATGAGATCTACAACATATATAAGATTTACAACATAGCATATCATAATTTGCAACATAGCATGATATGATTTACAACATAGCATAGCATGATTAATCACATATGACATAGCATAGGATTATTTACAACATAATCACTACAACATAACAACATATATATGATAACATAATAGCATAACAAGAGATCCACAACATAATTTACAAATACATAACAATTCATATCACTTTCTTGTGATCCATTCATAACTTAATCAAATTATTTTATAATAATATTGTGAGATTCATCATACCCACAATTTTAAAGAAGAGAAATAGAAAGAGAGAGAGCTTTTGATTTGATTTGAATAGATTTAGTTTGTAGATTAGGCCTTCTTCTTCTTTAGTTTGTGACGGCTATGCTGAACTCCATGGCAACGGCATGTCGGTAGCTCTCCAATTTTTCAAGTGATTTAGGGTTAGAGTCTACCCACTTATTTATAGATGTTAGTATTCATTTAGGCCATTAGATTTAGAAATAACCGCAGCCATTCAGACCAGATGGGGTTTATCTTATTGACTCAGCAATGAGTTAGAAGTGACTCAGCAAACACTCAGCAAATTAATAAACTTCTATTCATGTTTACATTAACTGCCCATATATATATATAAATATATATATACACACGCACCTATTCATGAATTCAAATTAATCCATAATTAACTTATGACCGTTTCTACACATTAATTTTCCAATTAATGTCTTAATTCCATTTTTCGCCTTTTAAGGCAATTCACATATCTCAAATTTGTTATATGCCTTTTTAAGGCAATTTCGTGCAAATTCTCAATATTAATTCTTTTAATTTGTGAATATTAGTATTAACAGAAATACGGGGTGTTACATTCTCCCCTCCTTAAGGGATTTCGACCCCGAAATCTTCAAGTTTATATCCTATCATCAACCTTCTACTCAATCAACAAACACTGGCATCCATTTTCCTTATAGACTTCTAATGCTTTCATGTTTAAATGCACAGTGTGTGTCTATGTCCGTATCTAATGCAAAATCAGGCGGTCCACTGATTCAGTTGATCTCCTTGATGCAATTCATGATAGTGCCATGCATCCATTATGTTTGCAAAAGATCCTAATTGCTTACAAACTACTTCTATATGCGTGCACATCCATTCAACCGAATACAGCATCTATATGATGGTACAACCATTATACATCCATTATACTAAATACATTCATTTATGCAATATGCAATATGTAGTGACTGAGCCGATCTAGTGCCTAAAGTGTGTGTATATATGCATCCACGAGCAACCACTAGCAACCACTTGCATCCATTTTGCATCCATCATACATAACATGTCTCAAACACATGTTTCAACTATAGGATTATCCTAACTAAAGGTCAAAGATACTAATGAGAGGACATACTAAAGATAAGATAAGTTAAGCGATAAAGGAGAAATTAAAAGACATACCCTCAAAAAGAAAAGGGTATAGCGAACGCATCTTCCCTTCTGTCTCCCAAGTAGCGTTGCTCTCATCATCTCCTCATTGCACTTTAACTAGTCTGACCTCTCGATTTCTCAACTTTTTGATCTCCGACCCAAGAATGCATGTAGGAGCTCGTCTAATTGTTGCATCATGCTCTATTTCCACCTCTTTAAGCAAGCTCGGCTCTACCACCTCCGCGGTCTTATGCAAACACTTCCTCAAATGTGATACATGGAATACGTCGTGTACTCCACTAAGTTTCTCAGGAAACTCCACCCTATACGCCATCTTCCCAATCCTGTCTTTTATAGGAAACGGCCCAACAAACCTTGGCGCTAATTTCCCAACGGACCCAAAGCGAACAACATTCCGTAACGGAGACACTTTGATAAAAACCATGTCCCCAATGTCAAACTCAAGATCTGTCCTCCTCTTATCAGCATACGATTTCTGCCTATCTTGTGCTGCTTTCATCCTCCTTCGAATCAAATCAATCTTCTCTGAGGTTTCCCTAACCATATCTGGCCCAAGTAGGATTTTATCGGTAGATTCCCACCAACATGTAGGTGAACGGCAAGGCCTTCCATAAAGAGCTTCGAAAGGTGCCATGCCAATACTAGACTGAAAGCTATTATTATATGTGAATTCTACCAACGGAAGGTGCTCTTCCCATGTACCCCCAAAGTCTAGAATACAAAGCCTTAAAAGATCCTCTAGAATACGATTCACCCTCTCGGTCTGGCCGTCCGTCTGAGGATGATATGCGATGCTCAAACATAGCTGAGTCCCTACCGCCTCTTGTAAACTCTTCCAAAATTCGCTAGTGAAGATGGGATCACGGTCGCTTACTATACTAGAAGGAATACCGTGCAAACGAACTATCTCTTTAATGTATACAGAAGCCAACCACGGAGCAGTCCTCTTACTTTTCACGGGAATAAAATGGGCACTCTTAGTAAGTCTATTTACTATAACCCAAATCCCCGTATTACCCTTCCTTGATCTTGGTAATCCATCCACAAAATCCATTGAGACGCTTTCCCATTTCCATAGTGGAACTTCCAATGGGTGAAGCAACCCACCGGGTTTCTTTTGTTCCGCTTTTACTCGTTGGCACACCAAGCATCTAGCGACGTACTCGGCCACATCCTTTTTCATACTGGCCCAAAAGAAAACCCGCTTCATATCTTTGTACATCTTGTCTCCGCCGCGATGAATGGTCATCTTTGAGCGATGAGCATCATCAAGAACGGCCTTCCTTAAGTCTTCGTCTTGTGGTACACAAAGTCTATTATCCCTTCGTAACCAACCCTTATCGTCTAGGGTATACCTACGAAGATGGCTAGACGACTCCCCTCCTTTGAGCTTTTCTACTATCTCAACCAACTGGGGGTCGTCTTGCTGTGCCTCACCAACTCGTCCTAGAAGTGTAGGTCTAACCTCCAAGGATGCTAACAAACCAGGTACTAGGTCAACGGAGGGTCTAAAGTCAAACATGGAGATGAATTCTAAGCTTCGTCGTTCAACAAACAACGGACTCAAGGACAACCTTTTCCTACTTAAGGAGTCTGCTACCATGTTACCCTTGCCCGGGGTATATGCTATTTCAAAATCGTAGGAGGCTAGGAATTCCATCCACCGTTGCTGCCTTAAATTCAAATCCTTCTGAGAGAATAAGTATTTTAATGATTTGTGGTCAGTGAACAGTTCGAATTTCTCACCAAGAAGATAGTGACGCCAAGACTTGAGCGCGAAAACAATTGCGGCTAACTCAAGGTCATGCGTAGGGTAATTCTTTTCATGAACCCTCAACTGCCTTCCACCATAGGCTATTACTCTTCCCTCTTGCATGAGGACCGCGCCAAGTCCCGTCCCACAAGCATCATTATAGACGGTAAACGGTTTATTCCCGTCTGGCAGCACTAAGACTGGGGCTGAAGTTAAGGCTCTCTTTAAACGTTGGAACGCATCATCACAATCTTCGTCCCACGTAAAAACCAGGTTCTTCTTCGTTAACCGTGTTAATGGAGCTGATATTTTTGCGAAGTCTTTGATAAACTTCCTATAATAGCCAGCCAACCCCAAGAAACTTCTTACTTCGGTTACATTTTTAGGGACCTTCCAATCTTGGATGGCCACCACCTTTGCGGGATCCACTGCTATCCCTTCCTTGGAAACCACATGCCCTAAGAACCGTACTTCTTTCCTCCAGAAGTGACACTAAGAAAATTTTGCCTTAAGGTTATGCGCTCGAAGGGTTTCCAACACTTCCCTAAGATGTAGGGCATGCTCTTCTTCATTCTTAGAAAAGACTAAGATGTCATCCACAAAGACTAACACGAATTTGTTAAGGTACTCCCTAAACACCCTACTCATCAAATCAACAAAATATGCGCGGGCGTTTGTCAAACCAAAGGGCATCACTAGACATTCATAGAATCCGTCAGGAGTCCTAAAAGCAGTCTTATCTATACTATCCTCAGCCACTCTCAGTTGATGAAAGCCAGTGGCTAAGTCCAACTGCGAAAACACTGAGGCGCCAACAAACTGATAAAAGAGATCGTCAATCCTCGGCAGTGGGTGTCGGTTCTTTTTAGTAAGCTTGTTTAGTTCTCTATAGTCCACACAAAGTCTAAGGGACCCATCCGCCTTTGTAGCAAATACTACTGGAGCACCCCACTCTGATATACTACGTCTTATGAACCCCTTCTCAAGCAACTCCTTCACTTGCTTATTGAGTTCCCTCCTTTCACGAGGAGCCATGTGGCGCATTGGCAAAGATACGGGTTTAGCATTATCCACAAGATAAATTCGAAAGTCTATCTCCCGCTTTGGAGGTAAGCCCGTCACCTCCTCAAACACATCCGGATATTCCCGGACCACCTCTATCGTTCGCAGATTCTCTACAGACGCGTCAAGCGATTCAAGATAACTTAGCATAACGGAATTTATGGGACTACAAAAGATGTCGAGAGCATTACCAAGGCGAGTCACAAGCCTAACTACTCTCCTTTCTCAATCAAGAATGGCCCCATTTCTAGATAACCAATCCATTCCTAAAATTAGCCCATAGCCCGTGAAGCCCAATACATAAGCATCACATCTAAATTCAACGCTAAGTATAGAGATTTTCAAATCCAAACATATCATGGTCAAATGAGCCGAACCCCCAATTGGATTTGAAACAACCAAGGGATCCTCTACTAAACTGGTGTTCAAGTGCAGTAATTCAACTAATGATGCAGAGATAAACGAATGAGATGCGCCAGAATCGAATAAGGTACGGACAAGATGATCAAACAGAAAAACTAAGCTTTCAACAGAAATTGTTCTACCTCTTTCTTGCAGCGGTGGGGCCGCAATAGCCTGAACTTGCCCCCTTGCCTGCCCTGGTGCCATAAGAGCCTGCACCTGTCCTCCCGAGGTAGACCCTGCCCTCTGCCCCTTCTTTGGGCAGTCCTTCACCAAATGTCCCGCATCTCCACAATGAAAACAACCAGTCTTCTTTTTCTTTCTACAATCTTTGCTGAGATGGCCAGGCGTCCCACAATTGAAGCATCTCTTCTTCCCTTTGCCATTATTGTTTTTACCACCCTTCTTATTTTGTTGTTGGGGTTTCTTCTGATCCCCTTTCTTTTCAACTGCCTTATCCTCATGCATAAGTGCCATTTCTACTAGCCTTTCAAAGGTGGCTCCCATAGGGATGTGGGTCATAGCCAACCCTTGCAACGGATCATTCAAGCCTCTAACGAACCTCAAAGCTTTCTTCTCTGGCGTGTTCACCAACTCCAAGCCAAACCTTGCTAACTGATTAAATTTATTGACATACTCCTTCACTGATAAGCTCCCTTGCTTTAATGTCAGGAATTTTTCCATATTTAAATTCTCCTCTGCCCTTGAAAGAAACATTGCCTCAAACCTTCGTCTAAAATCCGCCCATGAATCAACTGGACGTTCCCCGTTAGTGACCTCCCACCAAAACGAGGCCTCTCCCTTCATTAACCAAGCAGCTAAATGGACTTTCCTCCCATCTTCCACTTCAAAGATATCCAACAATTCCTCAGTCTCCTTAAGCCAGTCTCTGGCCTCCACAAACGTCTCAGTCCCTTGAAAAGTTTTTCCTCCCATAGCCTTAAATTCCTTGCACGTCTTTGCAAAAGTGTCAACACCAGGAGGAGGAGGAGGAATGGGTGCAATTGGGGGTGGAGGAACATCTGCTGGGCCTGCAGTGGTGGCCCTAGCCTCCAAATATCTCCTAAACCACCCTGGAATCGTCACACCTTCTGGGAGATTAAGATCTTCAGCCATGCTGAAACGGAAAAGGAAAGATTCAAAATGGAGAATTCGAAAGATAAAGTTAAGGATATGGCTATTTGGGATTATGTTTTTCATAAAAACTTTCTCTAAATAACATGTTTTTGAAAGCACTTCTTCCAAAAATACTTTAGAAAAATATTTTTCTAAAAATTTTATCTGTTCTGGTAACCTTATGCTCTGATACCACGTGTAACACCCCACGTCCATTAATGTCACTCGCAAAGGGAATGCATTAACTTCTATGGAGGTTTTAGGTGAATATAGAACAGTAAAATTTCAACAAGACAGATATAAAATAGTACTTGGAAATTTAAAAACTTTATTTCAATTGCAGCAGAAGTCAAAACATGTTTGATTACATCATAACACCATGATCAAAGTCAAGTACAATATCTATCTTGATAAAACAAGTACATAATCCCATTACATAAATAGCCATTAAAAAGAAAGATAACAAGCTGGACTTTACTTCAGCAGTCCAAGCTTTCCAAGAGATAAGCAATCCAATCAGACTCCACTGGAACTTGGCCCAACCTGAGGACCTGAAGGGAGAAAAGGATGAAAAAGAGGGGGGGTCAGACATAAAGTCTGGCGAGTATGATAATTCTACAATACTATTATCAAAATAACTGGACTAAGGCATAAGCTGGAAAACAAGGAAATGTCTATGAAAGAGCAGATTAAGGACATAGACAATCGCTAAAGGAAACATTATAGGCGCTCCTAAATACTAAAGGATAAACACTATACTGCACCACACCAGTCACCCTAAAGATTGATTCCACTTAGCTTCACTTAGAAACTTTCTTAATGGCTTTACGTACTCCTAGCTGACTACATAGGTGTCGCCTGCCCCTATCTCCACTAGGTGTACCCCACTTTCCATTTTTCGATCGGCTCCCTACTCGTAGATACCCGTGCTGGCCCCACAGTGGGGTGTATCATTCCCCTAAAGTGGCAACCCGATATAAAGGAGATGCACGGCTTATACCAACACGATGCAACAACGTCTTACCTACCATCCCGGGTCCACACACGCATATGAAACCCGTTGGACTTGCGTTGCCACCGCTCCTTGTTTTGGCCTCTTATAGTCAAACCCAGTATGCGTGTCCCATCCTCGACTTGTGTCGAGCCCACAAAGATATGTTTTGGGATACTGGTTGAAATGGGCCCCCATTATTTCCCACAAGCATTCCACCTAAGCTTGTCCCATTAGTCCATCCACTTAACCCACTTAGTCATGTTCATTTTCATGTGTATTTGGTTAAGTCTAATCTTATTTCAAATGCCTCTAAAGGCAACCACTAGATTCCTCATGCCACCCAAGGCACCTACTTAACCCCCATGTCCCACCTTACATGATTATCTGGCTAAGTATTTCTTAATTCATTAAGGCCATAACCTCATAAAGACCTCTCACATTAGATTGGCATTTATGGCAGCTGGATATGCCGAGCGGGTCCGGGCATTCTTACACCACAAAAGAGTCCAACCTCGTATCTTTACAACTGTTATGCTTTAGTTTGGGCCTAGGACCTCTCACATTGGGCCGACATTTGTGACTACTGGATTTGTCGGGCGGGTCCGGGCAGGTTTACGTCACAAACGGGTCCAACCTCGTGTCCTAAGCATTGATTATTATTAATAATCCACTTTCCCCAATTTTAATAATTCCCTACTTGAATTATTAATTAATTCCAAATTTAACAATGTCCATAATTGACTCAATTATGGACATCCATTTAAGGCATGCAAAATCATATCAATTGCACCCCAATTTATTAATTTCCTAATATTACCCCTACCCCACGTTTGAACGTTTATTCGCAAAATGTATGCTAGACCCTATTAGTCTAACTCACAGCATAAAAGAAAATATTCACAACAACAACATATATATGTGACTAAATAAATCATAACAAGGGGTAAAACTTGCATACATTACAACTTGCATAAGGTTATACATGTCATGGATCTAAGGGTGTCAACTTATTCATAATTCACATAATATGATTTTGATCAAATTTCATAAACTTGTATAGGACATGTGTGAATCAACATCATTAACAATATGGTTTTATATGGGTACACCTAACTCAATAGGCAAATTCCCAAAAATCAAAATTCATTTAATCATAGATTCATGTATATGGGTACACCTAACTTAATAGGCAAATTCCCATATTCAAGATCCAATTAATTTGTAGATTCATGTATATGGGTACACCTAACCCAATAGGCAAATTCCCATAATCAAGATCTCTTATAAAAAAAACATAAACTTTAAACATGATCCAATTCGCATAAATACTAACATCATGATTTTACAACTTGTATGATTCAACACAACTTAACATGACATCATTATTATATAACATAATTATTTCAACATATGTGATAATATGAGATCTACAACATATATAAGATTTACAACATAGCATATCATAATTTGCAACATAGCATGATATGATTTACAACATAGCATAGCATGATTAATCACATATGACATAGCATAGGATTATTTACGACATAATCACTACAACATAACAACATATATATGATAACATAATAGCATAACAAGAGATCCACAACATAATTTAAAAATACATAACAATTCATATCACTTTCTTGTGATCCATTCATAACTTAATCAAATTATTTTATAATAATATTGTGAGATTCATCATACTCACAATTTTAAAGAAGAGAAATAGAAAGAGAGAGAGCTTTTGATTTGATTTGAGTAGATTTAGTTTGTAGATTAGGCCTTCTTCTTCTTTAGTTTGTGACGGCTATGCTGAACTCCATGGCAACGGCATGTCGGTAGCTCTCCAATTTTTCAAGTGATTTAGGGTTAGAGTCTACCCACTTATTTATAGATGTTAGGATTCATTTAGGCCATCAGATTTAACCTAGAAATAACCGCAGCCATTCAGACCAGACGGGGTTTATCTTATTGACTCAGCAATGAGTCAGAAGTGACTCAGCAAACACTCAGCAAATTAATAAACTTCTATTCATGTTTACATTAACTGCCCATATATATATATATATAAATATATATATATATACACATGCACCTATTCATGAATTCAAATTAATCCATAATTAACTTATGACCATTTCTACACATTAATTTTCCAATTAATGTCTTAATTCCATTTTTCGCCTTTTAAGGCAATTCACATATCTCAAATTTGTTATATGCCTTTTTAAGGCTATTTCGTGCAAATTCTCAATATTAATTCTTTTAATTTGTGAATATTAGTATTAGCAGAAATACGGGGTGTTACATTCTCCCCTCCTTAAGGGATTTCGACCCCGAAATCTTCAAGTTTATGTCCTATCATCAACCATCTACTCAATCAACAAACACTGGCATCCATTTTCCTTCTAGACTTCTAATGCTTTCATGTTTAAATACACAGTGTATGTCTATGTCCGTATCTAATGCAAAATCAGGCGGTCCACTGATTCAGTTGACCTCCTTGATGCAATTCATGATAGTGCCATGCATCCATTATGTATGCAAAAGATCCTAATTGCTTACAAACTACTTCTATATGCGTGCACATCCATTCAACCGAATGCAGCATCTATATGATGGTACAACCATTATACATCCATTATACTAAATACATTCATTTATGCAATATGCAATATGTAGTGACTGAGCCGATCTAGTGCCTAAAGTGTGTGTATATATGCATCCACGAGCAACCACTAGCAACCACTTGCATCCATTTTGCATCCATCATACATAACATGTCTCAAACACATGTTTCAACTATAGGATTATCCTAACTAAAGGTCAAAGATACTAATGAGAGGACATACTAAAGATAAGATAAGTTAAGCGATAAAGGAGAAATTAAAAGACATACCCTCAAAAAGAAAAGGGTATAGCGAACGCATCTTCCCTTCTGTCTCCCAAGTAGCGTTGCTCTCATCATCTCCCCATTGCACTTTAACTAGTCTGACCTCTCGATTTCTCAACTTTTTGATCTCCGACCCAAGAATGCATGTAGGAGCTCGTCTAATTGTTGCATCACGCTCTATTTCCACCTCTTTAAGCAAGCTCGGCTCTACCACCTCCGCGGTCTTGTGCAAACACTTCCTCAAATGTGATACATGGAATACGTCGTGTACTCCACTAAGTTTCTCAGGAAACTCCACCCTATACGCCATCTTCCCTATCCTGTCTTTTATAGGAAACGGCCCTACAAACCTTGGCGCTAATTTCCCAACGGACCCAAAGCGAACAACATTCCGTAACGGAGAAACTTTGATAAAAACCATGTCCCCAATGTCAAACTCAAGATCTGTCCTCCTCTTATCAGCATACGATTTCTGCTTATCTTGTGCTGCTTTCATCCTCCTTCGAATCAAATCAATCTTCTCCGAGGTTTCCCTAACCATATCTGGCCCAAGTAGGATTTTATCGGTAGATTCCCACTAATATGTAGGCGAACGGCAATGCCTTCCATAAAGAGCTTCGAAAGGTGCCATGCCAATACTAGACTGAAAGCTATTATTATATGCGAATTCTACCAACGGAAGGTGCTCTTCCCATGTACCCCCAAAGTCTAGGATACAAAGCCTTAAAAGATCCTCTAGAATACGATTCACCCTCTCGGTCTGGCCGCCCGTCTGAGGATGATATGCGGTGCTCAAACATAGCTGAGTCCCTACCGCCTCTTGTAAACTCTTCCAAAATTCGCTAGTGAAGATGGGATCACGGTCGCTTACTATACTAGAAGGAATACCGTGCAAACGAACTATCTCTTTAATGTATACAGAAGCCAACCACGGAGCATTCCTCTTACTTTTCACGGGAATAAAATGGGCACTCTTAGTAAGTCTATTTACTATAACCCAAATCCCCGTATTACCCTTCCTTGATCTTGGTAATCCATCCACAAAATCCATTGAGATGCTTTCCCATTTCCATAGTGGAACTTCCAATGGGTGAAGCAACCCACCGGGTTTCTTTTGTTCCGCTTTTACTCGTTGGCACACCAAGCATCTAGCGACGTACTCGGCCACATCCTTTTTCATACTGGCCCAAAAGAAAACCCGCTTCATATCTTTGTACATCTTGTCTCCGCCTGGATGAATGTTCATCTTTGAGCGATAAGCATCATCAAGAATGGCCTTCCTTACGTCTTCGTCTTGTGGTACACAAAGTCTATTATCCCTTCGTAACCAACCCTTATCGTCTAGGGTATACCTACGAAGATGGCTAGACGACTCCCCTCCTTTGAGCTTTTCTACTATCTCAACCAACTGGGGGTCGTCTTGCTGTGCCTCACCAACTCATCCTAGAAGTGTAGGTCTAACCTCCAAGGATGCTAACAAACCAGGTACTAGGTCAACGGACGGTCTAAAGTCAAACATGGAGATGAATTCTAAGCTTCGTCGTTCAACAAACAACGGACTCAAGGACAACCTTTTCCTACTTAAGGCGTCTGCTACCACGTTACCCTTGCCCGGGGTATATGCTATTTCAAAATCGTAGGAGGCTAGGAATTCCATCCACCGTTGCTGCCTTAAATTCAAATCCTTCTGAGAGAATAAGTATTTTAATGATTTGTGGTCAGTGAACAGTACGAATTTCTCACCAAGAAGATAGTGACGCCAAGACTTGAGCTCGAAAACAATTGCGGCTAATTCAAGGTCATGCGTAGGGTAATTCTTTTCATGAACCCTCAACTGCCTTCCACCATAGGCTATTACTCTTCCCTCTTGCATGAGGACCGCGCCAAGTCCCGTCCCACAAGCATCAGTACAGACGGTAAACGGTTTATTCCCGTCTGGCAGCACTAAGACTGGGGCTGAAGTTAAGGCTCTCTTTAAACGTTGGAATGCATCATCACAATCTTCGTCCCACGTAAAAACCAGGTTCTTCTTCGTTAACCGTGTTAATAGAACTGATATTTTTGCGAAGTCTTTGATAAACTTCCTATAATAGCCAGCCAACCCCAAGAAACTTCTTACTTCGATTACATTTTTAGGGACCTTCCAATCTTGGATGGCCACCACCTTTGCGGGATCCACTGCTATCCCTTCCTTGGAAACCACGTGCCCTAAGAACCGTACTTCTTTCCTCCAGAAGTGACACTTAGAAAATTTTGCCTTAAGGTTATACGCTCGAAGGGTTTCCAACACTTCCCTAAGATGTAGGGCATGCTCTTCTTCATTATTAGAAAAGACTAAGATGTCATCCACAAAGACTACCACGAATTTGTTAAGGTACTCCCTAAACACCCTACTCATCAAATCAACAAAATATGCGCGGGCGTTTGTCAAACCAAAGGGCATCACTAGCCATTCATAGAATCCGTCAGGAGTCCTAAAAGCAGTCTTATCTATACTATCATCAGCCACTCTCAGTTGATGAAAGCCAGTGGCTAAGTCCAACTGCGAAAACACTGAGGCGCCAACTAACTAATCAAAGAGATCGTCAATCCTCGGCAGTGGGTGTCGGTTCTTTTTAGTAAGCTTGTTTAGTTCTCTATAGTCCACACAAAGTCTAAGGGACCCATCCGCCTTTGTAGCAAATACTACTGGAGCACCCCACTCTGATATACTACGTCTTATGAACCCCTTCTCAAGCAACTCCTTCACTTGCTTATTGAGTTCCCTCCTTTCACGAGGAGCCATGTGACGCACTGGCAAAGATATGGGTTTAGCATTATCCACAAGATAAATTCGAAAGTCTATCTCCCGCTTTGGAGGTAAGCCCTTCACCTCCTCAAACACATTCGGATATTCCCGGACCACCTCTACCGTTCGCAGATTCTCTACAGACGCGTCAAGCGATTCAAGATAACTTAGCATAACGGAATTTATGGGACTACAAAAGATGTCGAGAGCATTACCAAGGCGAGTCACAAGCCTAACTACTTTCCTTTCTCAATCAAGAATGGCCCCATTTCTAGATAACCAATCCATTCCTAAAATTAGCCCATATCCCGTGAAGCCCAATACATAAGCATCACATCTAAATTCAACGCTAAGTATAGAGATTTTCAAATCCAAACATATCATGGTCAAATGAGCCGAACCCCTAATTGGATTTGAAACAACCAAGGGATCCTCTACTAAACTGGTGTTCAAGTGCAGTAATTCAACTAATGATGCAGAGATAAACGAATGAGATGCGCCAGAATCGAATAAGGTACGGACAGGATGATCAAACAGAAAAACTAAGCTTTCAATAGAAATTGTTATACCTCTTTCTTACAGCGGTGGGGCCGCAATAGACTGAACTTGCCCCCTTGCCTGCCCTGGTGCCATAAGAGCCTGCACCTGTCCTCCCGAGGTAGACCCTGCCCTCTGCCCCTTCTTTGGGTAGTCCTTCACCAAATGTCCTGCATCTCCACAATGAAAACAACCAGTCTTCTTTTTCTTTCTACAATCTTTGCTGAGATGGCCAGGCGTCCCACAATTGAAGCATCTCTTCTTCCCTTTGCCATTATTGTTTTTACCACCCTTCTTATTTTGCTGTTGGGGTTTCTTCTGATCCCTTTTCTTTTCAACTGCCTTATCCTCATGCATAAGTGCCATTTCTACTAGCCTTTCAAAGGTGGCTCCCATAGGAATGTGGGTCATAGCCAACCTTTGCAACGGTTCATTCAAGCCTCTAACGAACCTCAAAGCTTTCTTCTCTGGCGTGTTCACCAACTCCAAGCCAAACCTTGCTAACTGATTAAATTTATTGACATACTCCTTCACTGATAAGCTCCCTTGCTTTAATGTCAGGAATTTTTCCATATTTAAATTCTCCTCTGCCCTTGAAAGAAACTTTGCCTCAAACCTTCGTCTGAAATCCGCCCATGAATCAACTGGACGTTCCCCGTTAATGACCTCCCACCAAAATGAGGCCTCTCCCTTCATTAACCAAGCAACTAAACGGACTTTCCTCCCATCTTCCACTTCAAAGATATCCAACAATTCCTCAGTCTCCTTAAGCCAGTCTCTGACCTCCACAAACGTCTCAGTCCCTTGAAAAGTTTTTCCTCCCATAGCCTTAAATTCCTTGCACGTCTTTGCAAAAGTGTCAACACCAGGAGGAGGAGGAGGAATGGGTGCAACTGGGGGTGGAGGAACATCTGCTTGGCCTGCAGTGGTGGCCCTAGCCTCCAAATATCTCCTAAACCACCCTGGAATCGTCACACCTTCTGGGAGATTAAGATCTTCAGCCATGCTGAAACGGAAAAGGAAAGATTCAAAATGGAGAATTCGAAAGATAAAGATAAGGATATGGCTATTTGGGATTATGTTTTTCATAAAAACTTTCTCTAAATAACATGTTTTTGAAAGCACTTCTTCCAAAAATACTTTAGAAAAATATTTTTCTAAAAATTTTATCTGTTCTGGTAACCTTATGCTCTGATACCACGTGTAACACCCCACGTCCATTAATGTCACTCACAAAGGGAATGCATTAACTTCTATGGAGGTTTTAGGTGAATATAGAACAGTAAAATTTCAACAAGACAGATATAAAATAGTACTTGGAAATTTAAAAACTTTATTTCAATTGCAGCAGAAGTCAAAACATGTTTGATTACATCATAACACCATGATCAAAGTCAAGTACAATATCTATCTTGATAAAACAAGTACATAATCCCATTACATAAATAGCCATTAAAAAGAAAGATAACAAGCTGGACTTTACTTCAGCAGTCCAAGCTTTCCAAGAGATAAGCAATCCAATCAGACTCCACTGGAACTTGGCCCAACCTGAGGACCTGAAGGGAGAAAAGGATGAAAAAGAGGGGGGGTCAGACATAAAGTCTGGCGAGTATGATAATTCTACAATACTATTATCAAAATAACTGGACTAAGGCATAAGTTGGAAAACAAGGAAATGTCTATGAAAGAGCAGATTAAGGACATAGACAATCGCTAAAGGAAACGTTATAGGCGCTCCTAAATACTAAAGGATAAACACTATACTGCACCATACCAGTCACCCTAAAGATTGATTCCACTTAGCTTCACTTAGAAACTTTCTTAATGGCTTTACGTACTCCTAGCTGACTACATAGGTGCCGCCTGCCCCTATCTCCACTAGGTGTACCCCACTTCCCATTTTTCGATCGGCTCCCTACTCGTAGATACCTGTGCTGGCCCCACAGTGGGGTGTATCATTCCCCTAAAGTGGCAACCCGATATAACGGAGATGCACGGCTTATACCTACACAATGCAACAACGTCTTACCTACCAGCCTGGGTCCACACACGCATATGAAACCCGTTGGACTTGCGTTGCCACCGCTCCCTGTTTTGGCCTCTTATAGTCAAACCCAGTATGCGTGTCCCGTCCTCGACTTGGGTCGAGCCCACAAAGATACGTTTTGGGATACTGGTTGAAATGGGCCCCCATTATTTCCCACAAGCATTCCACCTAAGCTTGTCCCATTAGTCCATCCACTTAACCCACTTAGTCATGTTCATTTACATGTGTATTTGGTTAAGTCTAATCGTATTTCAAATGCCTCTAAAGGCAACCACTAGATTCCTCATGCCACCCAAGGCACCTACTTAACCCCCATGTCCAACCTTACATGATTATCTGGCTAAGTATTTCTTAATTCATTAAGGCCATAACCTCATAAAGACCTCTCACATTAGACTGGCATTTATGGCAGCTGGATTTGCCGGGCGGGTCCGGGCAGTCTTACACCACAAAAGAGTCTAACCTCGTGTCTTTACAACAGTTGTGCTTTAGTTTGGGCCTAGGACCTCTCACATTGGGCCGACATTTGTGACTACTGGATTTGCCGGGCGGGTCCGGGCAGGTTTACGTCACAAACGGGTCCAACCTCGTGTCCTAAGCATTGATTATTATTAATAATCCACTTTCCCCAATTTTAATAATTCCCTACTTGAATTATTAATTAATTCCAAATTTAACAATGTCCATAATTGACTCAATTATGGACATCCATTTAAGGCATGCAAAATCATATCGATTGCACCCCAATTTATTAATTTCCTAATATTACCCCTACCCCACGTTTGAACGTTTATTCGCAAAATGTATGCTAGACCCTATTAGTCTAACTCATATCATAAAAGAAAATATTCACAACAACAACATATATATGTGACTAAATAAATCATAACAAGGGGTAAAACTTGCATACATTACAACTTGCATAAGGTTATACATGTCATGGATCTAAGGGTGTCAACTTATTCATAATTCACATAATATGATTTTGATCAAATTTCATAAACTTGTATAGGACATGTGTGAATCAACATCATTAACAATATGGTTTTATATGGGTACACCTAACTCAATAGGCAAATTCCCAAAAATCAAAATTCATTTAATCATAGATTCATGTATATGGGTACACCTAACTTAATAGGCAAATTCCCATATTCAAGATCCAATTAATTTGTAGATTCATGTATATGGGTACACCTAACCCAATAGGCAAATTCCCATAATCAAGATCTATTATAAAAAAAACATAAACTTTAAATATGATCCAATTCGCATAAATACTAACATCATGATTTTACAACTTGTATGATTCAACACAACTTAACATGACATCATTATCATATAACATAAGTATTTCAACATATGTGATAATATGAGATCTACAACATATATAAGATTTACAACATAGCATATCATAATTTGCAACATAGCATGATATGATTTACAACATAGCATAGCATGATTAATCACATAAGACATAGCATAGGATTATTTACAACATAATCACTACAACATAACAACATATATATGATAACATAATAGCATAACAAGAGATCCACAACATAATTTACAAATACATAACAATTCATATCACTTTCTTGTGATCCATTCATAACTTAATCAAATTATTTTATAATAATATTGTGAGATTCATCATACTCACAATTTTAAAGAAGAGAAATAGAAAGAGAGAGAGAGCTTTTGATTTGATTTGAGTAGATTTAGTTTGTAGATTAGGCCTTCTTCTTCTTTAGTTTGTGACGGCTATGCTGAACTCCATGTCAACGGCATGTCGGTAGCTCTCCAATTTTTCAAGTGATTTAGGGTTAGAGTCTACCCACTTATTTATAGATGTTAGGATTCATTTAGGCCATTAGATTTAACCTAGAAATAACCGCAGCCATTCAGACCAGATGGGGTTTATCTTATTGACTCAACAATGAGTCAGATGTGACTCAGCAAACACTCAGCAAATTAATAAACTTCTATTCATGTTTACATTAACTGCCCATATATATAAATATATATATATACACACACGCACCTATTCATGAATTCAAATTAATCCATAATTAACTTATGACCATTTCTACACATTAATTTTCCAATTAATGTCTTAATTCCATTTTTCGCCTTTTAAGGCAATTCACATATCTCAAATTTGTTATATGCCTTTTTAAGGCTATTTCGTGCAAATTCTCAATATTAATTCTTTTAATTTGTGAATAGTAGTATTAACAGAAATACGGGGTGTTACAATAACCTGATACAACACTAAACTTGGGACCTTTTTAGCTTATTATTTAACAAGTATAACTTAGCAGGTTTAAGTCCAATAATAAGTCTGGTTGTAAAATTACATTTATCTAAATGTTATTAGTGTACAACACCTTTTCACCCAAAAACACCTGCCCAGATATACTACTAGATTTGTAACATAATTTACTTAGTTCTACATCTAGTACAATCTTGTCATTACATGTCATACTTAATATTACACTAAGTCCAAATTAACCGATAGTTACATCGCATGATTTTTTCTAACATGTGATTATCCAAGCCTAATGGAATTATACCGATTAGCTTAACATGTAAATAACCCTATTTAACATGTAATTTATCCAAGTCAATTAACATGTAATAAGCCTAATAAATTAATTACACTAACATGTAAATAACCCTATTTTAACATGTAATAAGCCTAATAGGTTGATTAGACTAACATGTAAATAATTCAGTTTTAGCATGTAATAAGCCTAATAGGTTAATTAGACTAATATGTAAATAATTCAATTTTAACATGTAATTATCCAAATTAATTAACATGTAATAAGCCTAATAATTTGGCAAAGCCAGCGGGGATTAATGGCCCCAACCATATATTCATATTATAAGGAGGACTTACAACATAAATGCGACGATACAATACATAGATAAGAAGAGAAACAAGGATAAGAAAGGATATAGTCATATCCATTTGCATTTGACAAGGGGATCAAATGCATACGGAGACATGTGAATCTAACTGCTTATACTGCTAAGTCGTGTGATATAGAACTGTTCTACTTCTTTGCATTCCATTGAATACCCTATCATTCCGTTCTCTCCATAGCACCATGAGAGCAACCTTGAGCATAATGAGAAGCTCATAAGTCGTCGACTCCTTCCAGCGTGTTGCCTTATAGATGCTCAACCATTCTTCATCATTGTTGACATGTGGTGCAGCAAAACCACCACGTCTCTTTATCTTCCGCCATATATAATTGGAATATTGGCATTTAAAGAATAAATGTTGTATGTCTTCTTCACCTCTGTTACACAGATTGCAAGTAATATTAACATTTATCCCTCTGGTTATCAAACTTTTCTTTGTGTTCAAAGCGCACTTATAAACCTTCCACATCATGTAATTCAGTTTTTCAGTGTTTTTCACATTCCATATTCGCCGGTACCACTTGCATTTTCTCATCAGATCCTTTCCCATCAATGCTCCATAAACCGTAGCCGTATTGTATTCAGTCTTAGCATCCGTCCATTCAAGAACATCCGTAGTAGGTTGTGAATATTGTAGTCCATTGTATTTACGCCACACAGGTAAGAAACTAGCAGTGCTCATAGAAGGAAACCTTATTTTGCCGTCAATTATATAATTGCGAGCTAATGCATTTTGCGGAATTCCGCTCTGTAGTATCTCATGATACTGCAGAATATTGTGCAAAACCACACCTTTATCAATCCAAGGCGAACTCCAAAACCTTGCTTTACTATGTGCAGAGATCCTTATCTTTAAGTGGCGCATAAACTTGTCTCGCACCTTAATAATCATTTTCCAGACCCAGCTTTGATGCGGCTTAATTTGTACTGTCCAAATTTGATCACCTTTGAAGTTATGCTTCTCACACCAGTGAACCCAAGTATTATCTTTTTGCATCACAATATTATCAAAATTTCTAGCTACAGCAACCATATTCCGTCACTTAATGTTTTTTAATCATAAGCTGTAACAACCCGTATTTCTATTAACCTGTTATAACATAAATCGAGGCAGAATTTAATTTATAAATCTGAATCAAGGGAAACGGGCTATGCCATTGCGTTCGCCTCAGAAAAATACGCGAAATAGAGTCCGAGTTTTCGAAAATCGGAGTCCGTATGACCCGATTAAGGCCCAACGAAGTTTTCAGAAAATTTCAAAGTAAAAACAGATTTCAAATTCAAGTTTGAATTTGGAAATTAGGTCAGATTGGGCTAGGCGGGAAAATTCCCGCCAAAGCACCCAAGTCGACAGCACTGTCGACTTGGGAGTCGACTTGGTTGGACCCAAGTCGACAGCCCTGTCGACTTGGCTGTCGACTTGGTTCAGCCGGGCAGTTTTGCCTGGTGCACCATTTTGGAGTTGTGTTGAGTTTGGGGGCCAGATTCGGTTTTGAGGGCTGAGATTGGAACTAGGGTTTAATCCTAAGGCTAGAACTAATCCTAATCTCTATAAATAAGACCCTAACCTAACCCTAAATCATCATTATTCATTCATACAACTAAACTATGGCAAAATCATTCCTCTCATGGCCTCCACTCTCTTCATAAAATTCTAAGTTATTTCTATGAGAGATTTTCCATGCATACAAGTGTTTTGAAGCTTGTATGAGTGTCATTAGCTTGCATTCAAGTCAAGTTTCCATATTTACATCATAAAGCAAGGGTTTTGATCATTTTTGCTCAAGGGTTTTTCTATTGGAGCTTGCATTTTGGGTTTATTTGATTGCATAAGGGCTTTGTCTCAATCTATATATATTTTTGTGTCTTCATAAGCATTGTAAGCCCTTTTCTACTTTCATATTTAAACTCTAAAGTTAAATGAATGATGCAAGTTTGGTTGATCATTATGATATGCAAGTTTGCCATGATATGCAAGTTTACCATGTCATGTTATGCAAGTTTGATATGTTATGATATGCAAGTTTATCATGTTATGTTATGCAAGTTTGCCATGTTGTGATATGCAAGTTTATCATGTTATGTTATGCAAGTTTGATATGCAAGTTTGTCATATGATATGCAAGTTATGTTATGCAAGTTTGGGTTGATCCTTTTGTTCATGTTATCATGTTATGCAAGCTTATCTTGGGTTTATGAGCCTAAAGCTTCAAGCTTTATGCTAAAGGTTGCATTTTGGCAACATGTAAGTTATCATATCTCTTATGATAACTTGCATGTGAGGCTAAATGCGAACTTATGGCCATTTCTACATGTCATTTATCACCATGTATCACCAATATGCTAAGTTTGGTTTTATGCATGCTTTTGAGGCTTAAAATGTAATATGCAAGTATATGAACATATGTACATTTCATATGCCACCATGTTAAACTTGTGGCTTCAACACCTTTATGTCATGATTATGCCAAGTTCCCTCTTTCTATCCTTTATGAGCTATTGTGATATGTAAGCGATGGGATTGCGTTTGGGGTTGGGTAAACTTAAAAGACATAAAAACATAAGATTGGGAATTTGCCTATTAAGTTAGGTCTACCCATTGGGAATTTACCTATTAAGTTAGGTCTACCCAAATTCTTGAAAACTTGTAACATGTTTTGGAAACATGATGGACATGACACTTAGAAAATATAAGTGTGACCAACTCGAGGTTGGGTTGAGTTTGTAGCGTAAACCTACCCAGAACCGACCGGCTTAACTAGTTGCTACAAACAATAGGACCCAATGTGAGAAGTTGGTCATGTTGTACCTTGAACCCGAGGTTAGACCAAGTTGTGGTGTAAAGCTACCCGGAACCGACCGGCTTAACTAGTAACCGCGACGAAGTCTAATGTGAGAGGTTAAGGCACATTAATTAATTAATGCCTCATGATTAGGGTTTAAGTCATGGTCCACTTAATACTTAATCAATACGGGCTTGGTAGATTAATCAGGGTTAAGTCGTGAACTCATCGTTACACTTAACCAAGTTAATCCATGATTAGCAAGAGGGTTAAACCATACTTAACCCACTAGAAAATCCTAGCAATGGGGGTCCACTCCAGCAGTAATCCCAAGTTTGTATCATTAAGACCCTAGGGACTAGGCTAGGAAGGGAGCACGATTACTGGACTTGAGGTAAGTGACCAAAAACGACGGCAGAGTGGTACGCCGGTGTAGTTCCGGGCGGACTATGGTCGTGCACATAGTCCGAAGCCGGGGAAAACATGCACGGGTACCAGTAGATCGAGACTGTGCACTTATGTTTATGGTGTCCAGGGGTTGACACCCTAGGGCTTGATACACCCGACGGGAGACCCTGCACAGTCTGACTACAATTATGTTTGGGCCGTATTGACACCAACACGTGACGAGTTAGGCTTATAGGGAGCCGATCGACTAGACCGTTTGGTTGGACCTCGTATTAGGGTCACTTCATGTTATTGGACCTCGTATTAGGGTCACTTCATGTTATTGGACCTCGTATTAGGGTCACTTCATGTTATTGAACCTCGTATTAGGGTCACTTCATGTTATTGGGCCAATGCTTGGGCCAAGGGATCAATACTTGTTTATTCAAATCATGTTAGTTTGCTAGTACACCTGTGGTGCAAAAACCTTAAACCTGATTATGCGATGACACCTTTATCTACCTTGTTAGTTAATCATCATGCTAGTATGTTATCCTTATGTTCATCCCTGCTTCTCATGCCAGTTAACTTTATCAGTTTACATTGATTGTAGTAGGGCTTACTCAGTCTTTTTTACTGACCTGTTTTCTTTCGCCTCTTTTCTTCCGTTCCCCCCCCCCCAAGTTCTCAGGGTGGGAATATTGGAGCTTAGCTTGGATTTCTGATCACTTGCTTGTGGGATTTTAGCTCATGTACGGTCTTGACATGAAGCTAGCTATGGTTATCACTTATTTTGGGGATAGTACTTATGTATTTCAGTTTTTCAGTGATGTTGTTTTTATCTAGACTTGTGTATTTGGAAAGTTGACATTATGTTGTACCGGACTTGTTTTGAAATAGTTTGAAATCTTCCGCTGTTTGACTTATCTTATTTACTCTGTTTACATATATACATATGTTCTTGTTCTGCCTTGATATATCATTATGCATGTTTACCTGATTCAAACGCCCCTCCAAAGTCAGAGTGTTTGCAAGAGCCACCCTGGCGGAGGTGGGGTGTTACATTTGGTTTCAGAGCATATGGTTTACGAGAAGGAACAAAAAGGTTTTTAGAAAACTTTTGGAAAACTATTTTCAAAACCAAGTATAAAGTATTTTCCAAAGAAAAGTCTAGTTTATTTTAAAGGCTATTCCCCAAAAAGCCATTAGCAAAATTCCTTCGTTTTTCCTCCATTCTGAATCTGTCTTTTTCTTCGTTTTCAGTATGGCTGATAACTTTGCTATTCCGGAGGGAGTACACGTACCTGTTTGGTATAGGAGACTTTTGGAGGCTAGGGCGACCGAAGCCGGCCCCGCAGATGTTCCTCCTCCTCCTCCTCCAGTAGTTAATGTTCCTCCTCCTCATGTCGTTGAGGTTCCTCTTCCTCCTCCCCCTCAGCATCCTCAAGCTGACTTCGCAAAGACTTGCAAAGATTTCAAAGCAATGGGTGGCAAGAACTTTCAAGGCACTGAGACTTTTGTAGAGGCCAGAAATTGGTTGAAAGAGACCGAGGATTTATTTGCTATCTTTGGGTTAGACGATCAGAGGAAGATCTTGTTGGCGGTTTGGCTTATGAAGGATGAAGCCGCTTATTGGTGGGAAGTCACCAATGGTACTAGGCCTGTTGAGACTTGGGCCGATTTCAGGGCAAGGTTCGTGCTTAAGTTTCTATCTTCTGCTGAGGAGAATCTGCAAATGGAGAGGTTCATAACTTTGAAACAAGGAGATATGTCTATCAAAGAATATGTGAACAAGTTCAATCAGTTAGCTCGTTTTGGCTTGGATATGGTGAATACTCCTCAGAAGAAGGCTCTTCGTTTTGCTAGAGGATTGAATGAGCCGTTACAGGGATTGGCTATGTCACATATTCCCCATGGGGCCACATTTGAGAGCTTGGTTGATATGGCGTTACTTCAGGGAGATGTCAAGAAAGAGACCAAGATGAATGATACTCAAGCCAAGAAGACTGATTCCCAGTGGAAAGGAAATCAGGGTAATCCAAGTGGTCAAAGCAGTCAAGGCAATCAGAACAAGAACAAGAATAAGAGTCAAGGCAACAAGGGGAACAACAACAAGGGCAAGAACAACAAGGGGAAGTGCCATTATTGCGGTTCAGTTGGGCATCTTATTAAGGATTGTAAGAAGAGGAAAAGGAAGAATGGTGAATGCTTTTTCTGCGGTGAGACTGGACATTTCAGTAAGGATTGCCCAAAGAAGCAAGGGCAAGGCCAGGGTCAGACTCAGCGTGCTGGACCTTCAGGAGGGCAAGTTCATGCTCTCAATGCCGCTCCAGTTCCCGATCGAGGTAGTGTTTCTGTTGAGAGCCTTGTATATATTTCTGATTTTCCAGTTCGTACCTTGTTTGATTCTGGTGCATCGCATAGCTTTATCTCATCTGATCTTGTTGATAGTTTGCACCTTAGTACTAGCTTGGCAGATGATCCCGTCTGTGTCTCAAATCCTATTGGGGGTTCCGCCCATCTTTCTATGATATGTGGGGATTTGAGGATCTCTATACTGAGTGTAGAGTTCTTGTGTAGTGCTTATGTTCTTGGTTTTAGGGGATACGGATTGATATTGGGCATGGATTGGTTGTCCAGATATGGAGCCATCCTTGATTGTGAGCATAGGGTTCTGAGGCTCGTGACTCGCCTCGGAAACACCCTAGAAATTTCTTGTAATACGAGAGGTCCCGTCATGTTGTGCTATCTTGAATCACTCGACTCGTCAATGGAAACTCTTCAGTCTGTGAGAGTGGTTCGAGAGTATCCGGATGTTTTCGATGAAGTTAGGGGGTTGCCCCCTAAGCGAGAGATTGATTTCCGCATTTATCTGGTGGATAATGCAAAGCCGGTTTCTTTGCCCGTTCGGCACATGGCTCCGCGTGAAAGGCGGGAGCTAAGTAAGCAAGTGAAGGAGTTGCTTGAGAAGAACTTCATTAGACGAAGTATATCTGAATGGGGAGCGCCTGTGGTATTTGCTACCAAGGCAGATGGTTCTCTTCGACTTTGTGTTGACTATCGAGAGTTGAATAAGCTGACTAAGAAGAACAGACACCCGTTACCGAGGATTGGTGATCTCTTTGACCAGCTTATCGGTGCTTCTGTTTTCTCACAGCTTGATCTTGCTACTGGATTCCATCAGCTCAGGGTAGCTGAAGATAGTATAGAAAAGACTGCGTTTAGAACTCCAGATGGATTCTTCGAATGGCTTGTCATGCCGTTCGGCTTGACTAATGCACCCGCATATTTCGTGGACTTGATGAGTAGGGTGTTCAGGGAGTTCTTGAACAAGTTTGTCGTGGTCTTCGTAGATGATATTCTGATCTTCTCTAAGGATGAGGAAGAGCACGCAAGGCATCTCGTGGAGGTGATGGACACGCTTAGAGCACATCAGTTGAAGGCCAAGTTCTCCAAGTGTCACTTTTGGAGAAGGGAAGTTAGATTCCTTGGGCATATAGTATCTAAGCAAGGCTTAGCGGTGGATCCCGCTAAGGTAGTTGCAGTTCAGGATTGGAAGACTCCAAGGAATGCAACCGAAGTGAGAAGTTTTCTAGGTCTTGCAGGCTTTTACCGGAAGTTCATCAAGGAATTCGCGAAGATTTCCGCTCCTCTCACTAAATTGACGAAGAAGAATTTAGTTTTTGCTTGGAGCATAGAATGCGAGCTTGCTTTTCAGAAGCTCAAGAGAGCTCTCACATCAGCACCTGTTCTAGCTTTGCCCGATGGAGGGAAGTTATTTACAGTATACACCGATGCATGTGGCACGGGGTTAGGAGCTGTTCTGATGCAAGAAGGAAGAGTGATATGCTTTGGCGGTAGACAACTCAAAGTGCATGAGAAGAATTATCCCATTCATGACTTAGAGTTGGCAGCAATAGTATATGCACTCAAGGCTTGGCGCCATTATCTTCTGGGAGAAAGATTTGAGCTTTATACCGATCACAAGTCATTGAAGTATCTCTTTTCTCAGAAGGATCTGAATCTGAGGCAACAAAGATGGATGGAATTCTTGGTGTCCTACGATTTTGAGATAGCTTATACCCCTGGCAAGGGGAACGTGGTAGCAGATGCATTGAGTAGAAAAAGGTTGACTCTGAGTCCTCTATTCGTTGAGATGAAGAATTTGGAGTATGTGGCAACCTTTGATTTCTCTTTGGCGATTGAGTCGACGACCGGTTCTTTAGCATCTCTGGAACTCAGACCTACCCTTCTTGATCAAGTTGGGGCTTCGCAGAGAGAAGACCCTCAGATAGTTGAGATTATGGATAAGCTGATTCGAGGAGAGGCGTCTAGTCATCTCGCTCGATATTCTATTGATGACAAGGGTTGGCTGAGGAGAGACGGAAGGTTATGTGTTCCAATGGTAGAAGATTTAGTAAGAAAAGTTCTTGAGGAAGTGCATCGCTCTAAGTTGACTATACATCCGGGCGGAGATAAGATGTATAAAGATATGAAGCGCATTTTCTTTTGGCCTGGGATGAAGAAGAATGTGGCAGAGTTTGTCTCTAGATGTATCATTTGCCAACAAGTTAAGGCCGAGTCGAAGAAACCCGGTGGGCTATTGCATCCTCTAGACGTTCCACTATGGAAGTGGGAGAGTATTTCCATGGATTTTATCGATGGGCTACCAAGATCAAGGAAAGGGAATACGAGCATTTGGGTTATTGTGGATAGACTTATGAAGAGTGCTCATTTCATTCCGGTGAAGAGCAAGAGGACCGCATCTTGGCTAGCGTCTGTATATCTTCGTGAGATTGTGAGACTACATGGAGTCCCTTCTAGTATAGTCAGTGACCGTGACCCAATCTTTACAAGTCAATTCTGGAATAGCTTGCAAGAAGCTATGGGCACGAGGTTGAATCTAAGTACGGCTTATCACCCACAGACGGACGGTCAAACCGAAAGGGTGAATAGGGTACTCGAGGATCTGTTGAGACTTTGTATTCTGGATTTTGGTGGTACTTGGGAAGACCATCTTCCTCTTGTTGAGTTTGCATATAATAACAGTTATCAGGCAAGCATAGGGATGGCACCATTTGAAGCTTTATATGGGAGGCCGTGCAAGTCGCCTACATGTTGGTGGGAGACTACAAATGAGCTTATACTTGGGCCTGATATGATCAGAGATACATCCGAGAAGGTCGAGTTGATTCGGAGACGGATGAAAGCGGCCCAAGACCGACAGAAATCCTATGCTGATAAGCGAAGAACTGATTTGGAGTTTGATGTTGGGGATATGGTTTTCGTGAAGGTTTCTCCTTTTCGGAATGTGGTCCGATTTGGAGCCATTGGGAAGTTAGCACCAAGGTTTGTTGGACCATTCTCTATTATAGAGAGGATCGGGCAGATGGCTTATAGAGTGGAGTTGCCCGAGAAGCTTGCCGGAGTACACGATGTTTTTCATGTCTCGCATCTCCGGAAGTGTTTACATGAATCAGCAGAGGTTGTTGAGCCAAGTGTTCTGAAAGATGTGGAAGTGGAGAAAGAGGCTACCTTGAGGAGAGCTCTGATTCGTATCTACGGGACGTAGACCAAGAAGCTAAGAAATCGAGAGGTCAAGTTGGTGAAGGTTCAATGGGGTGAAGCCGAAGAAGACGCAACTTGGGAAACCGAGGAGAAGATGCGTGGGCTTTATCCATTCCTTTATGAGGGTACACTCTCAATCTCTTTTCTTTGTTAGCATATCTTTCTCTTGCTATCCATGTTTATCTAGTTTATCGTGTTAATCTTGTCATGAGAACCTTAGGTAGAAACCCTTTGGATGAATCATGTGTTTGAAACATGCTATGCTTGATGTTTGCAAGTGGTTGCAAGTGTTTGCAAGTGGTTACTCGTGGATGCATTATACACATTAGGCACTAGATCGGCTCACACACTCCTCATATTGCATATGCATGAGTGTTTATGCTTATTCATGGATGAAAATTTTTGTGTTATCACAGGGATGTTGCATATGGATGTATGTTATGTGCACACATATAGATGTTATACATTATGTTAGGAATTGCATACATATGGATTCATTTCACCAACATAATTTGTATTGATGATATTTGCATTAGATAAGTACATATACACACACCTTTGCATATGTTCATACAACATTTAGAATCTTGTAAGGACAATGATTGCTCGTGGATGATGTTTTGAGTAGATGGATGTTGGATGGTAGGATACGTTCTTCCTAACTTGGAGATTTCGGGGACGAAATCCTTTAAGGAGGTGAGAATGTAACAACCCGTATTTCTATTAACCTGTTATAACATAAATCGAGGCAGTATTTAATTTATAAATCTGAATCAAGGGAAACGGGCTATGCCATTTCGTTCGTCTCGGAAAAATACGCGAAATAGAGTCCGAGTTTTCGAAAATCGGAGTCCGTATGACCCGATTAAGGCCCAACGAAGTTTTCAGAAAATTTCAAAGTAAAAACAGATTTCAAATTCAAGTTTGAATTTGGAAATTAGGTCAGATTGGGCTAGGCGGGAAAATTCCCGCCAAAGCACCCAAGTCGACAGCCCTGTCGACTTGGGAGTCGACTTGGTTGGACCCAAGTCGACAGCCCTGTCGACTTGGCTGTCGACTTGGTTCAGCCGGGCAGTTTTGCCTGGTGCACCATTTTGGAGTTGTGTTGAGTTTGGGGGCCAGATTCGGTTTTGAGGGCTGAGATTGGAACTAGGGTTTAATCCTAAGCCTATAACTAATCCTAATCTCTATAAATAAGACCCTAACCTAACCCTAAATCATCATTATTCATTCATACAACTAAACTATGGCAAAATCATTCCTCTCATGGCCTCCACTCTCTTCATAAAATTCTAAGTTATTTCTATGAGAGATTTTCCATGCATACAAGTGTTTTCAAGCTTGTATGAGTGTCATTAGCTTGCATTCAAGTCAAGTTTCCATATTTACATCATAAAGCAAGGGTTTTGATCATTTTTGCTCAAGGGTTTTTCTATTGGAGCTTGCATTTTGGGTTTATTTGATTGCATAAGGGCTTTGTCTCAATCTATATATATTTTTGTGTCTTCATAAGCATTGTAAGCCCTTTTCTACTTTCATATTTAAACTCTAAAGTTAAATGAATGACGCAAGTTTGGTTGATCATTATGATATGCAAGTTTGCCATGATATGCAAGTTTACCATGTCATGTTATGCAAGTTTGATATGTTATGATATGCAAGTTTATCATGTTATGTTATGCAAGTTTGCCATGTTGTGATATGCAAGTTTATCATGTTATGTTATGCAAGTTTGATATGCAAGTTATGTTATGCAAGTTTGGGTTGATCCTTTTGTTCATGTTATCATGTTATGCAAGCTTATCTTGGGTTTATGAGCCTAAAGCTTCAAGCTTTATGCTAAAGGTTGCATTTTGGCAACATGTAAGTTATCATATCTCTTATGATAACTTGCATGTGAGGCTAAATGCGAACTTATGGCCATTTCTACATGTCATTTATCACCATGTATCACCAATATGCTAAGTTTGGTTTTATGCATGCTTTTGAGGCCTAAAATGTAATATGCAAGTATATGAACATATGTACATTTCATATGCCACCATGTTAAACTTGTGGCTTCAACACCTTTATGTCATGATTATGCCAAGTTCCCTCTTTCTATCCTTTATGCGCTATTGCGATATGTAAGCGATGGGATTGCGTTTGGGGTTGGGTAAACTTAAAAGACATAAAAACATAAGATTGGGAATTTACCTATTAAGTTAGGTCTACCCATTGGGAATTTACCTATTAAGTTAGGTGTACCCAAATTCTTGAAAACTTGTAACATGTTTTGGAAACATGATGGACATGACACTTAGAAAATATAAGTGTGACCAACTCGAGGTTGGGTTGAGTTTGTAGCGTAAACCTACCCGGAACCGACCGGCTTAACTAGTTGCTACAAACAATAGGACCCAATGTGAGAAGTTGGTCATGTTGTACCTTGAACCCGAGGTTAGACCAA
Source organism: Allium sativum (assembly GCA_030737875.1). Taxonomy (NCBI): domain Eukaryota; kingdom Viridiplantae; phylum Streptophyta; class Magnoliopsida; order Asparagales; family Amaryllidaceae; genus Allium; species Allium sativum. Next base: position 984,028,616 of record CM060922.1, on the reverse strand, counting down.
GTTGTGGTGTAAAGCTACCCGGAACCGACCGGCTTAACTAGTAACCGCGACGAAGTCTAATGTGAGAGGTTAAGGCACATTAATTAATTAATGCCTCATGATTAGGGTTTAAGTCATGGTCCACTTAATACTTAATCAATGCGGGCTTGGTAGATTAATCAGGGTTAAGTCGTGAACTCATCGTTACACTTAACCAAGTTAATCCATGATTAGCAAGAGGGTTAAACCGTACTTAACCTACTAGAAAATCCTAGCAATGGGGGTCCACTCCAGCAGTAATCCCAAGTTTGTATCATTAAGACCCTAGGGACTAGGCTAGGGAGGGAGCACGATTACTGGACTTGAGGTAAGTGACCAAAAACGACGGCAGAGTGGTACGCCGGTGTAGTTCCGGGCGGACTATGGTTGTGCACATAGTCCGAAGCCGGGGAAAACATGCACGGGTACCAGTAGATCGAGACTGTGCACTTATGTTTATGGTGTCCAGGGGTTGACACCCTAGGGCTTGATACACCCGACGGGAGACCCTGCACAGTCTGACTACAATTATGTTTGGGCCGTATTGACACCAACACGTGACGAGTTAGGCTTATAGGGAGCCGATCGACTAGACCGTTTGGTTGGACCTCGTATTTGGGTCACTTCATGTTATTGGACCTCGTATTAGGGTCACTTCATGTTATTGGACCTCGTATTAGGGTCACTTCATGTTATTGGGCCAAAGCTTGGGCCAAGGGATCAATACTTGTTTATTCAAATCATGTTAGCTTGCTAGTACACCTATGGTGCAAAAACCTTAAACCTGATTATGCGATGACACCTTTATCTACCTTGTTAGTTAATCATCATGCTAGTATGTTATCCTTATGTTCATCCCTGCTTCTCATGCCAGTTAATTTTATCAGTTTACATTGATTGTAGTAGGGCTTACTCAGTCTTTTTGACTAACCTGTTTTCTTTCGCCTCTTTTCTTCCGTTTCCCCCCCCCCCCCCCAGGTTCTCAGGGTGGGAATATTGGAGCTTAGCTTGGATTTCTGATCACTTGCTTGTGGGATTTTAGCTCATGTACGGTCTTGACATGAAGCTAGCTATGGTTATCACTTATTTTGGGGATAGTACTTATGTATTTCAGTTTTTCAGTGATGTTGTTTTTATCTAGACTTGTGTATTTGGAAAGTTGACATTATGTTGTACCAGACTTGTTTTGAAATAGTTTGAAATCTTCCGCTGTTTTACTTATCTTATTTACTCTGTTTACATATATACATATGTTCTTGTTCTGCCTTGATATATCATTATGCATGTTTACCTGATTCAAACGCCCCTCCAAAGTCAGAGTGCTTGCAAGAGCCACCCTGGCGGAGGTGGGGTGTTACATAAGCCACCATTACACTTCGGTTTCTCCAACTTATGGTAAGCTATTGGAGACATTTTGTTAGTGTGTATACTGCCAAACCAAAGAAATTTCCTCATTGCAGTTCTAATCATGACAATAAGTTTTTGCGGCAGGAGAAAGGTTCTGCACCACTAAACAGACATGGAAAAAATAACTGCATTGAGAATAACAAGTCTTCCCGGCTGAGAGAGAAATCTATTTTCCCATCTTGAGAAAACCGATGTAATTTTTTCATATAGAGGTAAACATTGAGCAGTTGTTATTCTTTTTGTCTCAAGAGGAATTCCCAGGTAATAGAAATCAGACTCCAACAAGGACATGCCAGTTATAGATAAGCATTCATCAGTTAGATACGGGGATAGGCCGGTCCTAATAATTTAATTAGACTAACAGTAAATAACCCAATTTTAACATGTAATAAGCCTAATAGGTTAATTAGACTAACATGTAAATAATTCAATTTTAACATGTAATAAGCCTAATAGGTTAATTAGACTAACATGTAAATAATTCAATTTTAACATGTAATTATTCAAATTAATTAACATGGAATAAGCCTAATAAGTTAATTAGACTAAGATGTAAATAACCCAATTTTAACATGTAATATGCCTAATAGGTTAATTAGACTAACATGTAAATAATTCAATTTTAACATGTAATTATCCAAATTAATTAACATGTAATAAGCATAATAAGTTAATTAGACTACCATGTAAATAACCCAATTTTAACATGTAATAAGCCTAATAGGTTAATTAGACTAACATGTAAATAATTCAATTTTGACATGTAATAAGCCTAACAGGTTAATTAGACTAACATGTAAATAATTCAATTTTAACATGTAATTATCCAAATTAATTAACATGTAATTGTCCCAAATACAGTCAATGGTTCTAGTACATATTATGCCAGATTTTCCCATTTACGTGTCATTTTTCCAATTATTTTTATTTATGCCATTTACACGCAATTTAACGTAATAGCCTAGGTTTGGGTAGCATAGGTTGTTAAGGACGGCGGAATGGATAGTTAAGGCAAAGCAAACACTAGAGGGGGGTGAATAGTGTTTGTAAGAATTTAAACAAAATCTAAAACTAATGTGAACTATGGGATGAATCAAATACCACAAACAAAATCACAGACAAAGATTCAAACATAAATAAGATAAACAAAAATAAAAATGCAGAAAAGGAAAGAATACACCGGATTTTATATTGGTTTGGATCATTCCTACGTCCAGTCCCACACAACGCTGGATTGTGCAAAGTTTATTATTCTTTCAATAGTCAATTACACCCTCCCTGATTTCACGGCTCACAAGGAGACACTGATTCCTACTTTCTTGATTTCACGACTCACAAGAACACACCGACTCCTATTTCCTTGATTTCACGGCCACAAGGACACACCGACTACTATTTCCTTGATTTCATGGCACACAAGGACACACCGACTCCTCTTTGACTCACAACAAGGTTTATTCAACCAAGCCAATTACAAAACAACCCTATAACTCTTCAATAGCACCTTATTCAGAGAGTAGAGAATAGAGAGTGTAGAGAGAAGAAGTTTTATCAAAACAGAATTGAATTCGGCAAAGTATAAGTGTAAAAACCATAAAAATAATTAAGAATAATAGTGGGATGAAAGATATGAAGTTAGATAAGAAGATATGTTAAAAAATTCGGTTTTAACCTCTTTTTATAGAGTATGAAGGGTTGCAACGGTTCTGAAGTGTTTCAAAAAGTGAAAAGACACTTCCCTTCAAAATTAGAAAAAATAGCTGTTATATGTCGACATACAATTTTTGCTATGTCGACATAGTCATGCGTATTTTTCATTTTCAAAACATTTTTCAAATATTTTGATATAGAACTAATTTTGTAAATTCTTGAGTAAAATTCTAGTGTTGTAAATTAATATTATATGATAGAAAATCATATGAAAATATACTTTTAAACTATATAAATATATTTATGAAATTATAAGGTTTTAAACTATATAAAGTATAAATATAAAGTATATAAAAAAAATTAAGTTTGCAAAACCAAGAAGAATAAAAATAGAAACAAAATAGAAAAACAAAATAGAGAGGATTGAGAATAAAATAGAAAAACAAAATAGAGAGGATTGAGGATTGAAAATCAGAATTTGAAAATTAGAATTAGAATTTGAACCTGGAATGCTATTTAGAGTCTTACAAAATTTAGACTCTATAACTATATTGATCTTGAAATCTTGATTACTCATGAGTCTTGAAAATTTCTTTGATCTTTCAATCTTTATCATCTTTATACAGTCTTCAATAATATTTCTTGTATAGAATTCCTGCACACATACACATATGTGTGTGTGTGTATATATATATATATATATATATATATTATACAAAAAGTGTTAGCATATATTTTATAATCAATGATAATTGAAATAAGGTTGTTGTCATCAAAACTCCATTCTCTAACATAGGTTCTGCATAGAATAAAAAGGAAAAAGGGGAGAAATAAAACTCAGACCGAGTAAACAGGCATAACATAAGACTGCAAATGAATTAAAGATATAATAGGGACAAGAAATATTAACTAACATGTGTAAATATATAGAGGTTATTTCACTGTTCATATCAAGTCCAATTTTATTTACTGTTCATAACCATTTTAAATAATCCATCTAAAAAGTACATAGAACCCACAGTGGGGCTTGGTGGAGAATCTGAATATAATACAGAAAATGTCCCCGTTAAGCTTATAGCGGTCCTGAATTGTCCTTGTCAATATAGTTTTAGGCAGCACCTCAGTAGTCCTTATGCACATATATTTTTCATAGAAATATCTAGTGGAGAAAGGAGGAAGAGAGAGTTTTGGTGTGCTTTAGAACCACCGAGCTCTAGGCCGTTATATAGATTTCTTCGAACAATCCAGAACCGTTAGATTTAGGGTTTTAATCTGGTCCATACACCTAATGCTGAGGTAGAAAATGTATTTTATATATAAAATAGTCCAGGTTTAAAGCAGGCCTATATTCAGAATTTTGCGCAATATTTGCAACGTTTGATTAAAACGTTCAATTAGTCGCTGCATTGATTGGTTTGTTAACGTTTTTATGTAAACGTTTGATTACCTTAATGTTTTTACCTCCTTTAATTAGTCACATTTGAAATCCAAATGTTATGCGTGCATATATGCATGCAGTCTTCTCTGTTGCTTTTCCATCAAGCAAAGCAATTAACGTCGCTCTATTATACATTAATAACATTCTACTTTATTCCCTCAAATTAATATGAAATGAACATAAATGTCTAATTGACATATTTTTCTCAAATTAACATCAAAAGAACGTAATTGACATGTTTTTCTCAATTAAGTTGAACATAAATTACATGTTTCCTCTAATTATATACTATCCTTGATGTCAATTAACATGAATTACAAATTACTATGTTTAACATATCCTCCTTAATTAATTCATTGTTGCATGCCTATTAATTTGCTAAATTTTGAATTTTATGCTCATATATGCATGCCTCCTTGATTAATTCATTAATTCTTTCTTTCTAAATCTTTCCATGCATTGCACCAATTAATGTTTTCATGCATCCCTTTAACATATTAATCTTTCTCCCTTACATACATTTATTATTTTATTGCACCTTTTACCATATGCACTACCTTTTAAACATTATTGCATTATTTATTTTAAATCTTATTATTTCATTGCCTTGCATGCATCCTTATTAATTCATACATCCATTTATTACTATTATTTCTTACTTTCACATTTAGTGCATTAATCCCTTTTTCATCTTTTTTTTTCCAAATGCATGAATGTATTACATGCAACCCTACATTACCATTATTTTATTTTTAAATATTGTGCAACGTAATTGCATTAATTGCATTAGTGTTTCCCTTTTTTTCTTGCATATATAATTGAACATATATATGCATCTATTCATTTTTTTTAAAAACAAATCTTCCTTCCTAATTAATTATTCAAAATTTGGGTTGTTACATGAAGTCTAGGGGTCTATTTATAGTTGCTTATGTAAGGTAGGGTCGTAGGATTATTTAGATATAATCCTAGTCGTCCATTTATATATATTACCCCTAAAAACCTAACCAAACTTAGCATTACTGGGCATTTCAGCCGCCAAGCAGTCGACCTCCCCAATAAACATATGTGGGGCTGAGATATTAAATTATATATAACGCTTATTTATTTGGCTATTTCTTACCTGGTTTATATTATTCTTTGTCCCCTCCTTCTTATTTTAATTTGAAATTCAAACTCATCCAATTTATTTTATTTCTTGGATATGTATATTATTTATCTGGCCATATAAATATATATATATATATATATATATATGTTTACTGTCTAATTTCTTTTGATTGTAACTTCTTCATATTATCACCATTTTTAGCTTATTATATATGAAAACGATTCAGAACTTCACCACGTATCCAAATAAAATATTTACCAAATTCTTAATGCTGCAAAATCTCATTTTCCAATCTATTTATATTTTATTATTAAATTTTTTATTTCTATTCATTATTAATATTTATGTCTTGAGGTATATTTTACAGGGTGTTACATTTTTTCCCCCTTAAAATAGATTTGGTCCCAAAATCAGTTTGAAGGGGAGAAAAACACAACTCGCTCTAAACATCCATTTTGTACACCTATGTTATATTTTAATTCATCCAACAACATACAAGACTTGCAGTGATTATGAACTGCAGACCCACTAAAGTGAGCTCAATCCTGATGTGCAGGTGTAATAAGTGATGCAATTTATTTGCAAAACGACCTAATTATGCATATATTTCTATATCAATGCTCTGTGCAATGGTATGTCATCCATTTCCTAACATCTAATCTAGCAATCACAATGCATCCACAAACGTTATTTTGAGGAAAAATTACCCGGGAAAAGCTCTGGGTGAGTCTGTCTTATCTTACCCTCGGTCTCAGGTGTGCTTTCCGCAGGATCAATTCCTTATTGTACTCGGAAAAGGCGAACGGTCTTATTGCGGAGTCTTTTGATTTCGTGCTCTACAATTCTTGTAGTGACATGGGGAACCCTGGACTCCAACTCGAGTTTTCCTATGTCCCCAATTTCATCAAGCTCGAGTTTGATAGTAGAATCATGAAGGTATTTCCTTAGATGAGATACATGAAAAAACTATGGATTCCTGATAGACGCTTTGGGAGACCTACTTGAAAAGCCAAAGATCTTATCTTCTCAATGATGCTAAAAGTTATAATAAATCTGGGAGCCAACTTCCCAAACTTTCTAAACCGAACAATCGTCTTGAGAGGGGATACTTTTACAAATGCCAAATCTCCAATATTAAACTCAAGTTCCCTCCTTCATTTACCGGCCTACGATTTCTGACGATCTTGGGCTGCCCTCATCCTCTGCCTAATCAAGGATATCTTCTCTATGGAATCACGAACAAAGTCCAGTCCGATCAAAACCTTGTTGGTAGTTTCGGACCAACAAGTTAGCGATTTGCATAGCCTCCCATAAAGAGCTTCAAAAGAGGCCATACCAATCGTTGTTTGAAAACTATTGTTATAAGTGAACTCTATGAGTGGTAGGTGCAGCTTCCAAATTCCTCTAAAGTTGATGATGCAAGCTCTGAGCAAGTCTTCCAACATCTGATTTACTCTCTCCGTCTAGCCATCAGTCTACGAATGATAAGTTGTGCTTATGTTGAGGGTCGTTCCCAATGCTTCTTGTCGGCTTCTCCAAAATTTGCTTGTAAATAAGGAGTCTCTATCACTCACTATACTGGATGGGATACCAAGTAATATGACTATTTATTTGACATATAATTGGGCTAATGAAGCTGCTGTCCTAGTCTTCTTGATTGGTATAAAATAGGCACTTTTGGTCAAACGGTCTACCACAACCCAAATGGCCTCATTTCCCTTTTGGCTTCTAGGAAGTCCACTTCCACATAGGAATCTCTAAAGGTAGTAATAATCCTTCGGGCTTTCCTTGCTCTGCTTTTACTTTCTGTCATGTCAAATATTTAACTACAAACTCGGCTATATCTCTCTTCATTCCTTCCTATTGGAGAATCCTCTTCATATCTCTATACATTTTATCTCCACTGGGGTGTATGGTCATCTTTGACCTATGACACTCCTCTAGAATCTATTTCCTCAATCCTTCATCTTTAGTCGTCCATCCTAAAGTAAACTTCCATCGTTGTCAATCGAATATCTAACTGAATGGGGAAAGGTCTCCTTCTTTCTCACTTTCTCTTTTAAGCTCCTAAATTCTTCGTCAAAGTCATGTGTACTTTGAATCCTCTCTTTTAGAGTAGGTCTAATAATCATGGGTCCAAGAAAACCATTAGAAGTTACTGGCGAGTGTTGCAAATTAAAATTAGAGAGAAACTCTAATGGTTTCCATTCTGAGATCGCATTCAAGGTTGCATGTTTCCTGCTTAACACATCCGCCACAACATTCCCTTTTCCTGGGATATACTGGATCATGAAATCAATTGAGGCAATATGTTCCATCCACCGTTGTTGTCTCAAGTTTAGGTCAGGTTGAGAAAATAAATATTTTAAGGATTTATGGTCCGTAAAAAGTTCAAATTTATCCTTTAAAAGATAATGCCTCCACATTTTAAGGGCAAACACTATTGCGGCTTACTCAAGGTCATGAACTGGGTATCTTATCTATGGATCCTTGAGTTGTCTACTAGCGTAAGCAACTACTCTTCCTTCTTGCATAAGGACTGCTCCCAAACCTGTCCAGCACACATCAGTGTAAACTATAAACAATTTCGAGCCATTGAGTATAATAAGGATTGGCGCACTAGTTAATACTTCCTTTACTTCCTTAAAGGCCACGTCACATTTATTATTCCAAGAAAATACCAAATTCTTTTTTGTCAGTTGGGTTAAAGGGTAGCAATCTTTGCGATGTCTTTAATGAATTTTCGAAATTATCCGGCCAATCCAAGGAAGCTCCATACTTCCATAGCATTTTGAGGAATCCTTCATTTCTTAGTTGCCTCGATCTTCGTGGGGTCTACGGCCAAGCCTTCACTTGACACAATATATCCTAAAAATCCAACTTCTTCCCTCCGAAAATGAAACTTTGAGAATTTTGCTTTCAATTGGTATTTCTTAATATCCGTAGATCTTATCTTAAGTGATTTTCATGCTCTTTATGGTATTTTGAATATATAAGGATATCATTTATGAAGGCTACCACAGTCTTATTTAAAGTGCCCCTAAACGCTCTACTCATAAGGTCAACAAAGAAGGTGGGTACATTCGTCAGTCCAAAGGGCATAACTCCCATTGGAACAATCCATCTGGTGTCCTAAACGCTGTTTTATCCTTACTGTCCTCCACAATTCTCAATTGGTGAAATCCAGTGGCAAGGTCTAATTGGGAAAATACTTGGGCTCCTCCCAAGTGGTAAAAAAGATCATCGATTATAGGTAAGGGGTACTATTCTTCTTGGTCAGCTTATTAAGTTTCATATAATCCACACAAAGTCTCAAAAATCCGTCTGCTTTGGTGGCAAACACAACGGTGTACCCATTCTGAGGTACTTCGCCAAATGAAACTTTTCTGTAGTAATTATGAAATCTGCTTATCCAGTTCCCTTCTTTCTTTAGGCGCCATATGCCTCAAGGGTAATGCTACTGGTCTAGCATCTTTCTTAAGGTCAGTACGAAAAGAGATTTCTCTATGGGGTGGAGGTCCCGTGACTTCCTAAAAGACATCCATGAATTCACAAACTATAGGGATCGAAGATGGTCCTGCTGAACTAAGAGATAAGGAATATAATAAGGCTTTATCCTTGTTCCCAACATTACAAGGTATACTCAGACAACATCCTCCTCGGCTCTTAAGACGAACGATTCTCTTGTCGCAATTTAGGACGGTCCCATAAGATGATAGCTAATCCATACCTAAGATAAGGTCATACCTCATAAAATCCAACACATCGCTTCGTAAGGAATTCGACATTGTCGATCTCTAATAATAGATCTTTGCTAAACAACTCAAGATACTTAGATCCTCTGATAGGGTTGGCCACCTTTATCGGGTTACTAGAGATAGAACCTATTCATGCTAGAACCTCTTCGTACTATCCTCCAATACTAGGTCTTAAGACAGACGATTCTCTTGTCGCAACCACAGTACAGTGCGACTTCATCCTTAGATATACTAATAGTGTGTGTGTGTGCATGTGTGTGTGTGTGTATATAGTTTTTGAAAAATAAAATATCACAATTACGCACTCTCATATACGTATACTATCTCTCTATGATATCTTCCCCTATGCTAAGTTACGCAACCTAAGCTCTGATACCAAGTGTGACGGCCTCCCCATACAATCAGACATTTCCCCGAATGTCATGTGCCAATGCCCGACTGGCATGGGACGATCGTCAAAAAGGTTGAAATAATGAATTACGAAAGAACCTGTAGTATATCTCATAGCGCATGGAATAAAATATAATAATAACATAACTTGATATAAAACAGGCGAGATAGTACATAAGCTAAAAACTAAACCATATACATCAGAATAACGGAATCCAAAATACAGCTTCATATCCAATTATTACAACTTTAAAATACTGTCTTCAAAAGGAAATAAAAGAGGTACACTATTAATGCCCAAAGCAGTGACCAACAACAACACAGGGAGAATATGTATAAAGTACGTGTAAGCCTCCTGCTCGTCTCCGAACTCGTGCATAAGCACCTAATCTGCCTCTAGTCTACTCGTTTAGGAGCACCCAGAGTAATAAGAAGAGACATAAAACTCTGGGTCAAACGAAAGTCTGGTGTGAGCGATAACAATCTATGTAACTTACAAAGCTATAACAGGTATAAATAATCATACCTGGACCTGCAACGAAAGAGTTAGCACAACAAGATGTACAATACTCTAAGATAACACTAACATAGAGTGTAAAATGGGAGCGTTTTTGTCATAATGATAACAAACATCAAACATATCAATCATCCTCACATCTCTCACTCAGTGCATAAAGCATACGATATCCACCGCTTTGATCACCAAATCAATTGGGGCTATGACGGGTCCATACCGCCCTGGACTCCGTACAACTATTACTATGACCACACTTCCCTAGTCTATAATCAATAACCCTTCCCAATCCACACCGCCCTGGCTCTAGGGTACGGGCCAACCAATCTGCATCGCCTTGGCTTTGGTTCGTCTACATTCCCCCTCTCTCGGTGGTGAACCAAAGTTATAGATATCGATAACTCCTTGCACATGTCCCGCAGCAAAGCCAAACTCTTGAAGTTAACTCGTTGGTTCCCATTTGAATCCTGGCGATAACTCCCCACTTGGACTTCCTTTGCATCTCGAGTTTTAGTCAAATTTTGTTCGGTTCGGTTCATCATCTCCTATCTGGTTCAGTTCGGGTCTCCTCCTATTCGGTTCGAGTCTCCTCCTCCTATCTAGTTTGGTTCGGGTCTCCTCCTTCTATCCGGTTCAGTTCGGGTCTCCTCCTCCTATCCGGTTCGGGTCGGGTCTCCTCCTCCTACTCGGTTCGGGTCTCCTCCTCCTATCCAGTTCGGGTCTCTTCCTCCTATCCGGTTCGGTTCGGGTCTCTTCCTCTTCCTATCCGTTTCGGATCGGATCTCCTCCTCCTATCCGTTTCGGATCGTATCTCCTCCTCCTATCCGGTTCGGATTGGGGTCCTAACCGAAATCCTGTAATTTTTCCAGCGAGCTAATTTCGCCAAACGATGGCGTTTTCAACCATTCTAACTTTCCTATGCAATCATAAAACATACCAAACAGCAGTAGTAACATATAGAATCAACCAAATTCACATATGTGACATAAATATGATTTTACATATTTTTCCATATTTTTATGAGTCGTTAATTCGCTAATTATCACTAGTCACACCTAATTAGCCATAATTATTGAATAAACATGCTAACCGCTTACCTTAGCCAATAATAAATGATAGATATGAAACTTTTACAGATTTGACTCGGGTTCCTATGTGGTGCAGTAGCTCTACCTCGAATTTGGTGTAATTCGGCTTGATTTGATGTAGATTTGTTTAATTTGTGATTAGGGAGTGGCTAGAGAGAGATTTAGAAGATGGAAGCCATGATTAGGGTTTGAGGAAGGTTTTTGGCGGATAGAAAAGTGAAAGGAGATGATTCTCCAACTCCTTTCAGCCCTCCCATAACCCTAATCCCGAATTGAGTTATGGGCCTAGCTGCTAATCACTTAATTAAGCCTCATTAGGCTGTTTTTTCATCTTCAAATCTTATTTCAGCCATATCTCCCAAACCATAAGTCCGTTTGATTAATGTGACCACTCTACGGAATGAGAAACCATCATCCAAAACCAATGGAAGTGGTTTTAGGTCAAAACTCCTTACTAATCAAAAGTTATAGGCAAAACAAAATTCTTCAGGGGAAAATGGTCATTTTAAAATTCGGCAAAAATCGTGAATGTAGGAAATGACCCAAATAGTCGTTTCCCAAAGTTACATGACCATATGACTTCGTATGAAAATAAAATAAATATTCTACGATCCTCCGATATGTAGATTACGGGTCATTACAAACAAGCTGAATTAGCCCTTTGTTGGGTTGGGTGTTCCAAAGACAACATAAAAGGCATGAGTCAAAGTGAAAGCTCATTTCGAAATCCAGATTGGAAAATATTTAATGGCCAAAGTACACAAAATCCTCTAAGATCCATTGACTCTTTGAAGCAGTCTTGGAAGAGAATCAATGCTAATTACCAACATTGGAAAGAGATAATGGTTGGATTGGATAGTAGACAACAAACTGGTGCAAACTACATGGATTTGGTACCGCATTTTACTATGTTTTCTATGGTTATGTTTTTGTATGATTTTCGACTTACATGAATTCATGTTATGTAGTTAATCTAAGCAAATGCAGTGTATCTGTCTGAACATAACAACAAACCTTTCACCTTGCACAATTTCTATGACATACTTTCACGGGAAGAAAAACAGGGCAAAGTAAGCCAGGAATATTCAGCAATGTATTTTATGCCTTTAAAGTAGACTGAAGAATTTAGCCCAGGTTGCTCGGATCCATAGGAAGACAATCCTTTTACAAGTATTGGTTTCTCATGTGCTCCAATAGTGTTCCACTAGTTCTTCTCGTAGGTCTAGATGGGCTTGTGGATCTCAACTTCCTGAATACGTTGCAAGTGTTCTACAAATGTATTCGGGTCCTTGTATGGTTTTTTCCTAAACTCCACTGCAATGTCTGGATAGTTTTGAAGCTGAAGTTCATATCCACCTCGTTCTTCTTCAGCAATCATATTATGTAAAATAATACAACAGTATATGATATCAGTTAAAACTGCTTTATCATGGTAGTAAACTTTGTTTCGTAATATATGAAACCTACTTTGAAGTACACCAAATGCTCATGCACCATCTTTCCTCAAACTCTCTTGTTGTTTGGTGAATTTGGATTCTTTTGCATTGATTGGCCTTTTGTATGCTTGCACATGCGTTTCCATTTTGGATAAATTCCGTCTATCAGATAATATCCAACAAAATGATCTTTGTCTTCTATTTTGTAGTTGCATTATAACGCCCCAAGTCCATTAATGTCACTCACAAAGGGAATGCATTAACTTCCATGGAGGTTATAAGTGAATATAGAACAGAAAAATTACAACAAGACAGATAATAAGTAGTACTTGAAAACTAAAGCTTCATTTTATTGCAGCGGAAACATGTTTATTACATCACAAAACCATTAATCAGAGTCAAGTACATTATCCATCTTCATAAAAACAAAATACATAATCCCATTACAAAATAGCCATTAAAGAAGATAACAAGCTGGACTTTACTTCAATGGTCCAAGCTTTACAAAAAGAGATAAAGCAATCCAATCAAACTCCACTAGAGCTGGGTCCAACCTGAGGACCTGGAGGGGGAAAAAGGATAGAAATGGAGGGGGTCAGACATAAAGTCTGGCGAGTATGATAATTCTAACAATACTATTATCAAAATAACTAGACTAAGGCATAAGCTGGAAGACAAGTAAATGTCTGTGAACTATTAGGAAGATAAAGATAGCGTTTAAGATAACGTTAAAGATAATGGTAAAGGCATACCTAATTACTAACGAATAATTACTACACTGCACCGCACATTACTACACTGCACCGCACATTACTACACAGCACTGCACCAGTCACCCTAAGGTTGATCCCGCATGCTTCACACAGAAACTATATAAATAGCCTTGCGTACCCCTAGCTGGCTACATAGGTGCCGTCTGCCCCTATATCCACTAGGTGTACCCCACTACCCTCTTAGAAATCTCATAAGTAACTTCGTGTACTCCTAGCTGACTACATAGGTGTCGTCTTCCCCTATCTCCACTAGGTGTACCCCACTACCCGCTTTCGATAGGCTCCCTACTCGTAGATACCCGTGCTGGTCCCACAGTGGGGTGTATCACTCCCCTAAAGTGGCAACCCGATACAACTGAGAATGCACGGCTTATACCTACACGATGCAACAACGTCTTACCTACCAGCCCGCGTCCACACACGCATATGAAACCCGTTGGACTTGCGTTGCCACCGCTCCCCGTTTTGGCCTCTTATAGTCAAACCCAGTATGTGTGTCCCGTCCTCGACTTGGGTCGAGCCCACAAAGATACGTTTGAGATACTGGTTGAAATGGGCCCCCACAAGCTACCCACCTAAGCTTGTCATTAATATATCCCACTTAACCCTCTTAGTCATGTTCATTTACATGTGTGTTTGGTTAAGTCTTACTAATCGTATTTCACATGCCACTAAGGGCACCCACTATATTCCTCATGCCACCCAAGGCACTTACTTAACCCCCATGTCCCACTTTACATGTTTATCTTGGTTAAGTATTTCTTAATTCATTCAGGCCATAACCTCATAAAGACCTCTCACATTAGACTGGCATTTATGGCAGCTGGATTTGCTGGGCGGGTCCAGGCAGTCTTACACCATAAAAGAGTCTAACCTCGTGTCTTTACAACTGTTATGCTTTAGTTTAGGCCTAGGACCTCTCACATTGGGTTGACATTTGTGACCACTGGATTTGTCAGGCTGTTCCGGGCAGGTTTACGTCACAAACGAGTCCAACCTCGTGTCCTAAGCATTGATTGACAACTTTCAATCTTTTACCCCAGTTTTAATAATTCCCTATCCAAATTATTAATTTAGTCCACTTTTATTGATGTCCATAATTGACTCAATTATGGTCATCCACTCATGGTATGCAAAATCATATCAATTGCACCCAACATCTTATTATTAAATCCTTAATATTACCCCTACCCCACGTTTATACGTTCGCTTATTCAACGCATAATATAGGCTAGACTTGAATAGTCTAACGCACAGCACAAAGCCAAATTAACATATATATAATAAAATAAATCTAATCATGATAGGGGTGAAACTTGCATAAATTACACATGTTAAGGATCAAAAGGTGTCAACTTGTTAAATGTCATAATTCACATGATATGATCATAGCCCAAATCTATACATAAACTTGCATATGGGGTTTTTAGGCAACATAATGATGGTGTAAACTAGCATAGAATTTCACATATGTCATAGCATAATTCTAGATGTCATGGCATATGTTCATAACTTTTCTAATCAATCTAACTTGCATATGTGACTTGTCATATAGATCGACATAGCCCAAACATAATAGATCAACATAGCCCAAACTTGATGATTTGGTTAACATGAACTAACTAGCATAGATAATAGCATCATGACTTTATAACATGTATGATTCATCTCAATTTAGCATAGAAACTCTCAACATACATAACATCATCATAGCATGATTTACAACATATAAGATATCATCATCACATAACATTGGATTTACAATATACATGATAGCAAAAGGGGTTTACAACAACATATATATGATAATTCGCATCATCTACTCATAATCCATTCATAACTCAACCTAATTAAAATGATAATAATTTTGTTAAGATCATCATACTCACAATTATAGAAGAAAGAGAGTTGAATTAGCGCTCTTTTGATGAAGAATCGCTGTTAGGGTTGGGTAGATCTGATTTGGTTGCTGTTCTTTATCTTTAATTTGATGGCGGCTGCTCTAGGTCTCAAAATATCAGCATGACGGCCATGGTCTTTGTTTATTTTCTGATTTAGGGTTTGTGTATAGGGGTCTTTTTATAGAGTTATAAATTAATTCAAGCCGTCGGATGTTCTTAGGGTTAATAAAAACCATTTAATTATGATAGGGTGATGAGTCAGCCCTAATGACTCAGCAAGGAGTCAGAATGGACTCAACAACACGGGTCAGCCTGAACCAGAAAGCTGTGCAGGCTCCAGCCTCGGCCTGGGCGTACTTGGCAGGTGCGCCAGTATAAATATGTACTGGCGCACTTCCCAAGTGCGCCAGTGCATTTTTTTCTCTCTTTACCACCAAACTTCGTTCGTCCATAACTTTTTCATTCGGTACTCGTTTCCCGCAAACTCGGATTCTATCTCCACTAGAATTCCGAGACGAACACAATGGCGCAACCCGTTTCCCACAATTCTCACGTCTGAGATTAGTTATTCTTTAATTTGTGAATATTAATATTATCAGAATTTCGGGGTGTTACATTCTCCCCTCCTTAAAGGATTTCATCCCTGAAATCTTCAAGTCAAGAAGAATGTATATCCTAACATCCAAACAACCACCTACTCAACCATCAAACACAGGCATCCATTGTCCTTATAGACTTCTAATGCTTTCATGTTTAAATGCACAGTGTGTGTATATGTCCCTATCTAATGCAAAATCAGGCGGTCCACTGATTCAGTTGACCTCCTTTAATGCAAACCATGCTAGTGCCATGCGTCCATTATGTATGCAAAAGTTCCCTAATGCTACATATTATTTCTACATGCGTGCACAACCATTCACCAAAATGCGGTATCCATATAATAGCACAACCATTATACATCCATTTTACTAAATACAACCATTTATATGCAATATGCAGTATGAAGTGACTGAGCCGATCTAGTGCCTAATAGTGTGTGTATATGCGTCCACGAGCAACCACTAGCAAACACTTGCATCCACTTTGCATCCATCATACATAACATGTCTCAAACACATGTTTAAACCATAGGATTATCCTATCTAAAGGTCAAGAATACTAACGAGAGGATACTCTAAAGGTAAGATAAGTACAAGATAAGCAATAAAGGAGAAATTAAAGGACATACCCTCAAAAAGAAAAAGGGTACAACGAACGCATCTTCTCTTCCGTCTCCCAAGTAGTGTTGCTCTCGTCATCTCCCCATTGCACTTTGACTAGTCTGACCTCTCGATTTCTCAGCTTCTTAATCTCCGACCCAAGAACGCGCGTAGGAGCTCGTCGAATTGTCGCATCACGCTCTATCTCCACCTCTCTAAGCAAGCTCGGCTCTACCACTTCCGCGGTCTCGTGCAAGCACTTCCTCAAATGTGACACATGGAATACGTCATGTACACCACTAAGTCTCTCGGGCAACTCCACTCTATACGCCATCCGTCCAATCCTCTCCTTAATAGGAAACAGCCCTACAAACCTTGGTGATAATTTCCCAACGGACCCAAAGCGAACAACGTTCCGTAATGGAGACACATTGACAAAGACCATGTCTCCAACCTCAAATTCAAGATCCGTCCTTCTCTTATCCGCATATGATTTCTGCCTATCTTGCGCTGCTTTCATCCTCCTCCGAATCAAGTCGATCTTCTCTGAAGTCTCTCTAATCATATCGGGCCCAAGTAAGATCTTATTGGTAGATTCTCACCAACATGTAGGCGAATGACACGGCCGTCCATAAAGAGCTTCGAATGGTGCCATACCAATGCTAGACTGAAAGCTGGTATTATATGCGAACTCCACCAGTGGAAGATGCTCTTCCCATGTACCCCCAAAGTCTAGGATACATTGCCTCAAAAGATCCTCTAGAATGCGATTCACCCTCTCGGTCTGGCCGTCCGTCTGAGGATGATATGCGGTGCCCAAACATAACTGAGTCCCTACTTCCTCTTGTAAGCTTCTCCAAAATTCGCTATTGAAAATAGGATCGCGGTCGCTCACTATGCTAGAAGGAACACCGTGCAAACGAACTATTTCTCGAACGTATACGGAGGCTAACCATGGAGCAGTCCTCTTACTCTTCACGGGAATAAAATGGGCGCTCTTAGTAAGTCTATCTACTATAACCCAAATCCCCGTATTACCTTTTCTCGATCTCGGTAATCCGTCAATAAAGTCCATCGAGACGCTTTCCCACTTCCATAGTGGAACCTCCAATGGGTGAAGTAACCCACCGGGTTTCTTTTGCTCCGCTTTTACCTGTTGGCACACCAAGCATCTAGCGACATACTCGGCTACGTCCCTCTTCATACCGGCCCAAAAGTAAACTCGTCTCATGTCCATGTACATCTTGTCCCCGCCGGGATGAATGGTCATCTTCGAACGATGTACTTCGTCAAGAATAGTCTTCCTTAGGTCATCGTCTTTTGGTACACAAAGTCTACCGTCCCTACGTAACCAACCCTTATCATCTAGGGTATACCTACGGAGATGGCTTGATGACTCCCCTCCTTTGAGCTTTTCTACTAACTCAACCAACTGCGGGTCGTCTCGCTGTGCCTCGCCAATCCGTCCCAAAAGCGTAGGTCTGACCTCCAAGGATGCTAGCAAACCGGGTACGAAGTCAACGGAAGGTCTAAAGTCAAACATCGAAATGAATTCTAAGCTTCGCCGCTCCACAAACAAAGGACTTAAGGATAACCTTTTTCTACTTAAGGCATCCGCCAGCACGTTACCCTTGCCAGGGGTATATGCTATCTCGAAGTCGTAGGATGCTAAGAACTCCATCCATCTTAACATATCTCCCTTCCCTAGAGACCACATGCCCTAAATTCCTCACTTCCTTCCTCCAAAAATGGTATCTTGGAGAACTTAGCTTTAAGCTAGTGCACTTGTAGGGTCCCTAAGCTTTCCCTAAGACATAGGGCATGCTCTTCTCTGCTTCTAGAGAAAACCAGGATATTATCCCATGTAAAATCGTCACAACTATCCATCTCTCACGCAGACCATCCTAGTCGAATTCGACATCCCCCAAGTGCAAGCCCCAAAGGCCTAAACCAATATCAGACAAACACCCAAGGGATACCTCCTTTGAATTCAGACGACCAACGTGAGATGATACTAGTAAGATGGTCAATCATTTGAGCACTTGATCGACTCTGGCCGTCCTTGCCAGTCTTGCTCCAAAACTACCGCTGATTACATAACGGGCTTTTCTTAATCTATTAAGCACATACGAAAACTTATTCCGCGCCTATGGGTAAACCCCGCGCTTTATCAACGACGTCTCCATACTCACGGACCACACAAACAGGTTCCTAATCATCGTTAGATGCGTCAGAAGATTCTAGGCAGCTAAGCATCACTGAACCCCTAGGGTCGCAAGAAATATGAGGGTTTTTCTACAACGAATCAATAGTCTAACTATCCTCCTTTCACAGTCTAGGATGGCACCCCGCTTGGCTAGCCAATCCACCCCTAGAATCAAACTATAGCCCGTGAAACCAAGGACAAAGGCGTTGCATTCAAACTCAACGCCCAAGATAAACACTCTCAAATCCTGACAAATCATAGAAAGATGAGCCGAACCACCAATAGGATTTGAGACTACTAAGGGATCAGTAACAATACTAATATCTAGGTGCAGTGTTTCAACTAATGATGTAGAGATAAACGAATGCGATGCGCCCGAATCGAATAAGGTACGGACATGATGATCAAACAGAAAAACTAAGCTTTCAACAGAAATGGTTCTACCTCGTTCTTGCAGCGGTGGGACCGCGAGAGCCTGAACTTGTCCCCTTGCCTGCCCTGGTGCTATAAGAGCCTGCACCTGTCCTCCCGAGGTAGTCCCTGTCCTCTTCCCCTTCTTTGGGCAGTCCTTCACTAGATGTCCTGCTTCACCGCAGTGAAAACAACCAGTCTTCTTTTTCTTTCGGTAGTCCTTGCTGAGATGGTCTGGTGTCCCACAGTTAAAACATTTCTTCTTCCCCTTAGCATTGTTGCCTTTGCCACCCTTATTTTGATCCCCTTTCTTCTCGGGTGCCTTATCAGCTTTAGTGCCTTTCTCCTCGTGCATGAGTGCCATGTCTACTAGCTTCTCAAAGGTGGCCCCCATAGGGATGTGGGTCATAGCCAACCCTTGCAATGGTTCATTCAATCCATTAACGAACCTCAGAGCCTTCTTCTCCGGCGTGTTCACTAAGTCTAAGCCAAACCTTGCTAACTGATTAAATTTGTTGACATGTTCTTTCACTGATGAGCTTCCTTGCTTCAATGTCAAGAACCTTTCTATATATAGATTTTCTTCCGCCCTTGAGAGAAACTTCGCCTCGAACCTACGTCTGAAATCCGCCCAAGAGTCAACAGGACGCTCCCCATTAGTGACTTCCCACCAAAACGAGGCCTCTCCCTTCATCAACCCAGCTGCTAAACGAACTTTCCTCCCTTCTTCTACTTCAAAGATTTCTAGCAATTCTTCCACCTCCTTAAGCCAATCTCTAGCTTCCACAAACGATTCTGACCCTTGAAATGGTTTTCCACCCATAGCCTTGAATTCCTTGCACGTCTTTGCAAAAGTATCTATGCGAGGAGGAGGAGGGATGGGTGCAACTGGTGGTGGAGGAACATTGGCCGGACCTGCGGCGGCCCTAGCCTCTAACAGCCTCCTATACCATCCTGGTATCGTCACACCGTCAGGTAGGTTAAGATTTTCAGCCATGCTGAAACGAAAAAGGAAAGATTCAAAATGGAGAATTCGAAAGATAAAGATATGTGGCTATTGGGGATTATGTTTTTCTTAAAAACTTTTCTCCTTAAATTTCTCATTAAAACATGTTTTTGAAAACATTTCTTCCAAAAATAATTATTTTTCTAAAGTATTTTTATCTGTTCTGGTAACCTTAAGCTCTGATACCACGTGTAACACCCCACGTCCATTAATGTCACTCACAAAGGGAATGCATTAACTTCCATGGAGGTTATAAGTGAATATAGAATAGAAAAATTACAACAAGACAGATAATAAGTAGTACTTGAAAACTAAAGCTTCATTTTATTGCAGCGGAAACATGTTTATTACATCACAAAACCATTAATCAGAGTCAAGTACATTATCCATCTTCATAAAAACAAAATACATAATCCCATTACAAAATAGCCATTAAAGAAGATAACAAGCTGGACTTTACTTCAATGGTCCAAGCTTTCCAAAAAGAGATAAAGCAATCCAATCAAACTCCACTAGAGTTGGGTCCAACCTTAGGACCTGGAGGGGGAAAAAGGATAGAAATGGAGGGGGTCAGACATAAAGTCTGGCGAGTATGATAATTCTAACAATATTATTATCAAAATAACTAGACTAAGGCATAAGCTGGAAGACAAGTAAATGTCTGTGAACTATTAGGAAGATAAAGATAGCGTTTAAGATAACGTTAAAGATAACGGTAAAGGCATACCTAATTACTAATGAATAATTACTACACTGCACCGCACATTACTACACTGCACCGCACATTACTACACTGCACCGCACATTACTACACTGCACCGCACATTACTACACTGCACCGCACCAGTCACCCAAAGGTTGATCCCGCATGCTTCACACAGAAACTATATAAATAGCCTTGCGTACCCCTAGCTGACTACATAGGTGCCGTCTGCCCCTATCTCCACTAGGTGTAACCCACTACCCTCTTAGAAATTTTATAAGTAACTTCGTGTACTCCTAGCTGACTACATAGGTGTCGTCTGCCCCTATCTCCACTAGGTGTACCCCACTATCCGCTTTCGATCGGCTCCCTACTCGTAGATACCCGTGCTGGCCCCACAGTGGGGTGTATCACTCCCCTAAAGTGGCAACCCGATACAACTGAGAATGCACGGCTTATACCTACACGATGCAACAACGTCTTACCTACCAGCCCGCGTCCACACATGCATATGAAGCCCGTTGGACTTGCGTTGCCACCGCTCCCCGTTTTGGCCTCTTATAGTCAAGCCCAGTATGCGTGTCCCGTCCTCGACTTGGGTCGAGCCCACAAAGATATGTTTGGGATACTGGTTGAAATGGGCCCCCACAAGCTACCCACCTAAGCTTATCATTAATATATCCCACTTAACCCTCTTAGTCATGTTCATTTACATGTGTGTTTGGTTAAGTCTTACTAATCGTATTTCACATGCCACTAAGGGCACCCACTATATTCCTCATGCCACCCAAGGCACCTACTTAACCCCCATGTCCCACTTTACATGTTTATCTTGGTTAAGTATTTCTTAATTCATTCAGGCCATAACCTCATAAAGACCTCTCACATTAGACTGGCATTTATGGCAGCTGGATTTGCCGGCCGGGTCTGGGCAGTCTTACACCATAAAAGAGTCTAACCTCGTGTCTTTACAACTGTTATGCTTTAGTTTAGGCCTAGGACCTCTCAGATTGGGCTGACATTTGTGACCACTGGATTTGTCGGGCGGTTCCGGGCAGGTTTACGTCACAAACGAGTCCAACCTCGTGTCCTAAGCATTGATTGACAACTTTCAATCTTTTACCCCAGTTTTAATAATTCCCTATCCAAATTATTAATTTAGTCCACTTTTATTGATGTCCATAATTGACTCAATTATGGTCATCCACTCATGGTATGCAAAATCATATCAATTGCACCCAACATCTTATTATTAAATCCTTAATATTACCCCTACCCCACGTTTATACGTTCGCTTATTCAACGCATAATATAGGCTAGACTTGAATAGTCTAACGCACAGCAGAAAGCCAAATTAACGTATAGATAATAAAATAAATCTAATCATGATAGGGGTGAAACTTGCATAAATTACACATGTTAAGGATCAAAAGGTGTCAACTTGTTAAATGTCACAATTCACATGATATGATCATAGCCTAAATCTATACATAAACTTGCATATGGGGTTTTTAGGCAACATAATGATGGTGTAAACTAGCATAGAATTTCACATATGTCATAGCATAATTCTAGATGTCATGGCATATGTTCATAACTTTTCTAATCAATCTAACTTGCATATGTGACTTGTCATATAGATCGACATAGCCCAAACATAATAGATCAACATAGCCCAAACTTGATGATTTGATTAACATGAACTAACTAGCATAGATAATAGCATCATGACTTTATAACATGTATGATTCATCTCAATTTAGCATAGAAACTCTCAACATACATAACATCATCATAGCATGATTTACAACATATAAGATATCATCATCACATAACATTGGATTTACAATATACATGATAGCAAAAGGGGTTTACAACAACGTATATGATAATTCACATCATCTACTCATAATCCATTCATAACTCAACCTAATTAAAATGATAATAATCTTGTTAAGATCATCATACTCACAATTATAGAAGAAAGAGAGTCGAATTAGCGCTCTTTTGATGAAGAATCGCTGTTAGGGTTGGGTAGTTCTGATTTGGTTGATGTTCTTTATCTTTAATTTGATGGCGGCTGCTCTAGGTCTCAAAATATCAGCATGACGGCCATGGTCTTTGTTTATTTTCTGATTTAGGGTTTGTGTATAGGGGTCTTTTTATAGAGTTATAAATTAATTCAAGTCGTCGGATGTTCTTAGGGTTAATCAAAACCATTTAATTATGATAGGGTGATGAGTCAGCCCTAATGACTCAGCAAGGAGTCAGAATGGGCTCAACAACACGGGTCAGCCTGAACCAGAAAGCTGTGCAGGCTCCAGCCTCGGCCTGGGCGCACTTGGCAGGTGCGCCAGTGTAAATATGTACTGGCGCACTTCCCAAGTGCGCCAGTGCATTTATTTATTTATTTATTTTTCTCTCTTTAGCACCAAACTTCGTTCGTCCATAACTTTTTCATCCGGTACTCGTTTCCCGCAAACTCGGACTCTATCTCCACTAGAATTCCGAGATGAACACAATGGCGCAACCTGTTTTCCACAATTCTCACGTCTGAGATTAGTTATTCTTTAATTTGTGAATATTAATATTATTAGAATTTCGGGGTGTTACATGCATGGATGTGATAGATCGTTGTACAGGTCAATAAACAAATATGACTGTCATGAAACATTAATATCGTTTAGAGATCAGAAACGCCAAAAAATGCATGTTATATGTAAAGATCAAATGAAGCAACAAATTCCACCACCAACATAGCCTTTCTGCAATATCCTTTATACTGCCTTTGCAACGTCACTAGACAATTTTTCCACATCCAGTGCATACAATCTAAGCTACCCATCATACCTGGAAGTCCATGTTGAGCTTCCAATGCTAATAATTTATCAATGTCATGAGCTATTAGGGATCGAAGAAACTCTTCAGCTAACTCACAAACAATAGTTTAGCAAAATTCTTTCATACATAAGATCTCCATTGAGTCCCCAATTATTATTTTATCATTCAGGGAATCACCAGAACTTTCATATTGTATCATACGAAGTGCAACTATAACCTCCTGTATAAGTGAAATTCCTAGTTCGTTTATTCCATTTCTTTTATGGGTGAAAAATATGTTGGTTGCAGATACTTTATCAAGTACTCGATTAAACACGGACTTTGACATATGAAATTTTTGATGGAAGTGTACTTTTCCATATACTAGGTTCACCACAAAGTAATCCTTAACCAGTTGATTATGACCACCAACGTAGTCCCATCCGTATCAAAATCTTTTCTACTAATTACACTTCCTCTTTGGGTTGAAGCTGAGCTTTCAGCAATATCACGCTCCATCACAGCTCTCGTTTCATCTTGAAATAATTTTTGTTAATTGTTATATTGTTTCTAAAACTTGTTTGACGTCGAGGACGATAACGACCAAGAAGAAGTGAAGCACCATAAACTTTTCAAAGCACTCATTGGATGACAATAAATTGAATGTAATGATTACTTTTATGCTTGAGTTGGTATTATGATGATGTGAAGCACCTAATATTTATATGAGTTAGTATGCAGATGTTTGTGTATCCGATCAAAATTATACAATGACATGTGATTTAAACAGTGTGAATTTGTCCTTTAGTAAAACATTCATTCATTTTTTATAATACACTCATTCGTTTGTCATTAAAGATGTGAATTGGTATGCAAATGTTATGAATACATCCTTAAGTAAAATAATCATTCATTTGTCATTTAGTGTGAAGGCTTTAGACCTTGTATTTTACTAATAATTGAAAATATTGGTGATATTGTAAATAAGGATGTCAGGGATAATTTATTTGAAGTTGCGGTGATAATTCATTATAATATGTCGGTGTTGCAGTCAAACGGTAAGCATGTTCTGATTTATCAAACTTTAACAGCTCACACTTTAACTTGTCACACTTTACCATGGCATTGATTAGTAAATGTCACAATAATATGTCAGTTCAATTTATCTATTTATGTATTTAACTTGTAGTCGAATAAATCATGGCTACAGTAGTATGTTGTCAATATCAACGACCTGATCAGCGTGTTGTCATATACAGCGTGGCAGATAACGACTTTAATACGCTAACATCGTGAATAGTAATTGTCAATTTGATATGATTGTGATGTTTTCTTGCTTATATTTCAGCCTCATACATCAGAATTTAATCAAAAAAACTTCAAATTTTTCCACAATTACTAGGTGAACAGATATGGATAATTGGGAAATAACCCATAATCTATTGGTGCATCATGCTGAACAACAGGAAACCGAATCAAAAATTATGCCTGAAACTTAATTTGAAACAGTACATATAGCATTGTTTCTATTGGTGATTCTAATTTAGATATCCATGCTTTGGTGGACTTGTCAAACCAAAGGACAAGAAGACAAAAAATTAAAGACTACAAATTCGGGCATCCTTATCAGAACGAACTGATTCAATGCATCACTAGTCTAATGTATTACATTAATTGTACTTCGTATTTGTTGTTTTCATTTCGTGTTTGTTGTATTACTTATTCAATGTATTTTAAATAATAATATTTCCTTATTTGTTTGTTGTATTACTTGTTTGTATTACTTATCTCAAAGAATTCCTACATGTATTGGTTCAATATATCAGTTTGAAATTCAAACCTGAAAATTACCAACTGCCGCTACAGGACGAGCTCAAATTAATTAAATACAAATATTTCCTTTATTTCTCTTTAATAAACCATATCACGATTTTTTAAATATTTTAATGTGGACATATCTAAAAATCTAGAAGATGGAATCTTGATTTTTCTCCTTTATTTGAAAACCTTAGTGTGGTAGATCCGTGAGATTCTTGTTTCGAAAAATTCGGACATGTATTGGATTCAATATATCAGTTTGAAATTCAAACATGAAAATTACGAACTGCCGCTATGCGATGAGCTCGAATTAATTAGATATAAATATTTCCTTTATTTCTCTTTAATAAACCATACCACGATTTTTTAAATATTTTAATTTGGACATATCTAAAAATCTAGAAGATGAAATCTTGATTTTTCTCTTTTATGTGAAAATCTTAGTGTAGTAGACCCGCCAAATTCTTGTTTCAAAGAATTCCGACGTGTATCGGATTCAATATATAAGTTTGAAACTCAAACCTGAAAATTACGAATTGTTGTCACGTGACGAGCTCAAATTAATTAAATATAAATATTTCCTTTATTTCTCTTTAATAAACCATATCGTTGCTCATCAGCAGTAGTAAACTCATTAATATGAGCAGTCAACTCATCTACGCTCCGTGGGTGCTCACCATGTATCACCTGTCGAAGCCTCATCTACATATGGAACAGATCCTTATAAGAAAATACGACTGGATTTTAATATTATGTGACATCTGGTCGTGGAATATCAACGTATCTATCGGCTCTATGAGTAATGTGTATGCCAACAGTCCGACCATAGTCTGATATCTTGGAAGGCTGTGGAAGCAGGTAAACCTGCATACTCTGTGAAAAGTCTTGAAAAACAAGGGGACAAGCCCACTCCAAATAGCAGAAGGACCAACAAAATCAAATGATGCGGCATACACAAAAACTTGTCGTATGTGGTGGGGTGTAATAATGATGCCTAAAAGAAATGTAATTCCTATCTTAATAATGAAGTCACTTGGTGTCCACTACTCCCTCGTGTACTGCTATAAGTCAGCGCTCGTGTAAACCCTCAGATGAGCTGTATTTGGGGTGTGAATCATCATCAAATGTTTGTCTCCAGCATCGCTCGTCCAAGTACCAGTAGCAGCTTAAACTAAGTAGCGGTGAACCAATAAAAAGCGTCTTTTCAAAAGAAAATTAGCCTGTACTGCGTTAAGGTCATAAAAGGCGAATCATAATAAGGATGCCAAAGAACTGACTCTCGTGTGGTCCGCAATTTAATTTGGTTACGAGTCACTGCAAAAACGTGTCATGCCCGTCCTCTTGGAACCTGCCTATAGTAATTGAGCGTCCATGCTCTAACTCGAGGAAAATACAGGGATTGTGCGGGATCCAAATTAGGACAACTCATGTTATGAGAGTGCTCGTAGTAACAATACTGCAAAATCTCTCAAAAAGCTGTAATCGAAGCAATCCTAGGCATAATGGCGCATTGATGATCCAACTCCCTATACAAGTAGGCTAATATAGGTGTACCCCGATCATATACAGGAGGACTAGTGTCAAATGAAAACTCTGCAACTGCCCCACATAACCATAAGGTAGTGTGCTAGAAGCATTTCAAAATAAATAAATTGCACATTATATACAAAATAAAAAGTCTAATAATTTCCAAATGGTTATTTGTAGGATGTACTTGTATTAATGTCTGGATTGCTTATTTGATGTAGAAGCATCTAATATGGAAACCAAAAGTGATGCCACTTTGTAAGTCAAGATGTGACAATAAAACAGGTAGAAGGTCAAGTTTTGATATCGTTCATCATATGGTAAGTCAAGATGTGACAGTAAAATTTTGAAGTCCAACTGAGCCAACAACAACGGGCAATTTCGTCAATTTCAAAAACAGAAGAAGAACCTAAAAACAATTAAAAAAGAGGGAGGGGGCGCTGTGTAAATGTCACCTCCCCACGTTCTACCGACAAAGAACGGGAACAAATCAGGTACTATTAATAATAATTTTCGTAACGTATAACAATTATACGGGCACCTCAAATTGAGCTGTCGTTTAAATCATATTTTAATCCCATGGGCAAATTAGTCTTTTCAGGTGGTGCATAAATTTCCTTATGATGCTTGCTTGCTGGTACGGTGTCCCTACTTGGACAGCGATGGTTTAACCTAATCCCATGATTTGTACTTGTCGATCATTTTTCGTTTTTTAAATTTATCGACATGCCATGTTTAATAAAGTACGGGGCTCGAAACGCATATGACTCGTGAGTGAGATTCGTATTTATTTTGTCCAGATTGCATTTTTCTAAAGTACGGTTTACTGTTAATAATAAACTTAATTAGTTAGTTCTTGCTTTATGCACTAAATTTACACACTTTTAACTTCCATTTTTTTTTGTAATCAACGCACTATACACACAGTCATAGGACCATTTGTTACGTTTAGTATTTTATTTGGAAAAATCTGTTTAAACACAAAAAAACCATACATGATACAATAAATATTTATAATTAGATTGTATAATGATTTTCACCATTCAGACAAAGACAAATTAATTCAACGATCCATATATTATGTTTCTGACTTTAGTTCGAAAGATACAGTCAGGAGTTCGTAGACGTATCGATAAATTTTAATGTCCCTTTAGTTTTATTTGATTGTATTTGTTTTTGCTTTGAACATGACGTGGCACTTTGTAATTATATTGTTATTTATTGGTTGTTATGGTGGTTAAGTGCGTATCTTAGGGAAGTGATCTACAACTGCAGCAACAACACGTTTAACATAAAAAAGAAGGTTGGTGCTTTGTATATCATGGTAGGAGTTTTGACTTTTATAATGGGGAAGTCGGTATTCATTTTCTTTGAAGTTGTTAGCGTACTTTTATGTTGTAGTAGTAACATCTTATCTGACGATCAGGTAAAAATAAGAGGAGAGGAGAAAAAAAAATGTTCATATTTCCTGCTTCTTGAGCACACAAGTGGAAAGATTAATGTTTTTCATTTTATTTTTTAATTATACACAACGGATATTTGTTTTCTGTTTGAAGTATAAACCGGAAACAGAAAACCATTCATAGTGTTTTTACCAAATAGAATCCTAATTGGAACTAAAAAATTCAATTAAACCATAAATGAGTTTCTGATCATCGACATTAAGGGAAAAAAAAAAAAAACAGCGTTCCATTCTAATTCGAAAAGCCACCAATAGAGATGCTCTAAGGCTTCAACGTGGAAAGAGTTCTACTTATTGGATCTTGGTTTTGAGGCGAGGCAATAAACCGGGAAGTAGAAACCACTTGGTATGCTACATTCAATGTTATCAAATGAGAGTGTTCAACAAAGATTTGGCAGACTTAGAAGCAACCAAGCAAGGTTGTTAAAATCGTTAGAAGGATGCTAAGCAATAAGCGTGAACTAGAGAATAATCGCTAATGAGGAATAAGTAGATGATAAGTAAAAACTATGCGTTTATGACAAACTAATACTTTTTTGGTAAGATTTTAGTATTTTGTTTAGTATTAACTTCAATGGTGTATCATGAAGTTTGTTGGATCTTGAAGTAATTATTTAGACAAAATAGCCAGAAACAAACATGTTCACGCTTATAAGAGGCATCTAACATATAATTTGTTGTATAAATGATGCATATAAGCATATTTATATGAATATACAACGTAGTGAGTGTCATGTGCATAAGCCTGATGACCCCGTGGACCGGGTTAGGTGCACCAGAGGGAGTTTTACGGTAGTGCCGGTTTCTCCTCTGAAAAAATTCAAAAAAAATGTAAGTCAATTAGGCAAACATTGGGATGGTGAGACCTAGATGAGAGTCTAGACAGATTTTTACGATGAAGAGTAAATATTGAGAAAAGTATTAAAATGGCCAAATCCATGGATTGTTATCTATCCATGAATGGATCGGTTGATCCATCATTTTATATTCTTATCTCTCAATGGATGCAAGAATATCAAAATAACAAAAAAAATTGGCTAAGCCAATAAACCGGTACTATACCATGCAATTTTATTGAATTTTGTCATTGATTTCAATGAATACTAGAAGGGAAAAAATTTGAAAGCAACAAGGAGAGATCATCATCGTACAAAAAGAACAACGCATCTTGTAGAAAAATAGATAGAAATATAAACGACTGTGAATCGATATCAACCGGTCAAGTCATTGATTGCTTGTCTGATTTATCTCATAACTTTTAAAGTTATGATAAAGGATAAATTATAATGGCGAACAGTGTCGGCTTTGGCCTAGTGCAAACTGGGCCGTCGCATGGAGCATCAAATTGAAGAGAGGCATCATCGAGCGGCAGCAGGCATCTGACAAAAGAAGAAAAAATCGTGTATTTCCTCACCAGAAAAAATAACAACCTTGTCTGTCAGCTTGCACAGCATAGCTCAAGGGAGAACCGGAGTTCCAAGAGAAGCAAAGAAATAATTCGATGGACAAAAAAAGGACAGTCTGATTTCTTTGTAGGCTTCAAGAAAAAACCCCAATTCCTAAATGCTATGCTCTATTATTTATGCACTGATTTATTTTAGTTATTTATTTATTTATTTATTTATTTGAAGAAGAAGAAGAAGGTAGAACAAATTGAGTTGATTGTGCAATTTGATTTGGTGCTTCAAGTAAGGAACCCTAATTTATAAATGATATGTTCTATTCTTTATACATTGACTTTTTTCAGTTAGAAATTTTGGAGAAGATATAATAAAATGACTTAATTGAGATTTTTTTTTTTTGTTGAATGAATTAATTTGAAATTTGCTATGCATATTTATACTCAAATTTTATAGAAGATGGGAACGTGTGCTATTTGCTATAGGAGATCGATGGTAGGAAAGTAAGAACAAATTTAGATTTTTTCCTACCTCATTAAAAAATCATCTTTTCTACTAGAAATAGGGGAAAAAAATATTTTACATTAAATATTATGATTTGAAATGCTGACTATGTTAAAAAATAACAATTTTTATTTATAATTATGATGAACAATGAGTTTATCGTATGGTTATACATACACACACACACACACACACACACACATATATATGTATATATATCATAATAATCATGCTACTTAATTGAAGAAAATAAATGCTAATTACAATTTACATATTATTTAATACATCGTCTTTTCGAATTTTGATTATCGAATTATCTTACGTACCACGATGCTTCCACGAAAAGAACCATCTGGAAGTTTTAATAGGCAAAAAAAAAATGGAAGATAGCTGAATCATTAAGAAGGTCTCTTAACAAATATTTTTTAAAAAAAAGACAATTCTGGTTGGTAATTCAGAGCAATCCGGTGATTTAAAAAAAAGAGTTAACTTTGATGATATAGAAGAAAATGAGATTGCGGTAAATGAGCAATTTAATAATACATAAGAAAGTGTGCATGATATCGAGGTTTCACCGTAACAGATAGCAAATGAGATTGATGTTCCGTGTTTAGATCATTTGAAAGAACCAGAAGTCATGTCATCGGAACAAATTTTGAATATATATCTGATCCAACAGCTTGGGATAATATTGATACAAATACGAGAGATATACTTGTTGAGAAGGGTCCTATTAGAGAATCTGATTTAACATACTCTCAAGATGAATATTTTAGACATTTCTCTGCAGGTTATTATAAAATAAAATTGAATAATGGAGAGTATCATGATAGAAAATGGCTTCTTTATTCTAAATTGGCAAACAAAGTATTTTGTTTCTGTTGTAAGTTGTTTAATGTAATGACTTCCAAAAGCCAATTAGCAAAAGATGGAATTAAAAATTGGAGGCATCTTGACGAGAAAATTGCACAACATGAAAGAAGTAAGGAACAAAATCTTAACTTTTTTGTATGGGTTGAGTTGGTAAGAAGATTGCAATGTAATCAAACAATCGACATAAATACGCAAGGTCTTATTCAAAAAGATAAAAAACATTGGAAACAAGTTATGCTTAGAATAGTTGCTATTGTCAAATGTCTTGTTGTTAACAATTCATCATTTCGTGGATCAAATGAAAAGATTTATGAGAACTCTAATGGTAACTTTTTAGGCTTGGTTGAAATGGTAGTTGAATTTGATTCGGTAATGCAACCTCATTTCTGTCTCGTTCAAGATAAACAAATTCATTAACATTATCTTAGCGATGGAATGCAAAATGAGTTGATTGAGATTATATGACCTAAACTAAGAAATACAATCGTTTCAAAAATAAAATAAAATAAAAAATTATATTATTCTTGTTTGCACTCCTGATGTAGGTAATCAGGAGCAAATGGATTTGATTATACAATATATGCGTAGATATGACAAAATGTCCAATTAAAATCAAAGAGTTCTATGTAGAGTTTTCAAATGTTCAAGAAACAACTGGGCTAAGACTTTTTACAGAATTGAAAAATGCATTAAACTCACTTGATCTTGGTATTGGTAACGTGAGCGGGCAAAGCTATGAAAATGGTTTCAAAATGAAAGGAAAAAAAATCTTGGTGCGCAAAAAATATTACTTGACATTAATCGTAGAGCTTTTAACATGTCATGTCGTTGTCATTTTCTTAATTTAATTATCTGTGACATGGCGAACTCTTGTGTTCGAGTAAAATCTTTTTTCGGAGCACGTCAATGCATATATACTGTTTTTGATAATTCTTCTAAAAGATAGCCGTTCCACTAGAATATGTTGACAAGTTTACTTTGAAATATCCATCGACTACACATTGGGAAAGCCATGTACAAAGCATTAAAGCTATATTGCATTAAGTCTCTTAAACTAGAGATGCATTGTTTGAACTACCAAAGACAAGTGATTATGTGAAATTAAGTCAAGATGCCGAAATTTAAGAAACTCAAGAGCTATCCAGTTTTGAGTTCATCTTGTTCAGTTATCTGGTGTGAAATTTTAGTCAAAGTTAACAAGATCAGTAAAAAGTTGCAATCTGAAGATATGAGCATCGATGTCACAGTAAAATCTTTGGAAGGTCTTGTTTTTTTTCTGGGGGACTATAGAGAAAATGGATATGATACTGCTACGAGTGAGGTAAGAGTAATTTCTTCTCATATGAACATTGATCTAAGTTTTCCATTGAAACATCAGATTCGTAGCTAGGAAATGTCAATTTGGTAAAACTGTGAATTCCGAAAATGAGCAGTAAACTATTGAAGAATCATTTAGAACTGATTATTTTATTGCGGTTGTGGACATTGCCCTTTCAGAATTAAAAGAGAGATTTGAGCATTTGCATTCATTGCATTTGATTTTTGGTTTTTTGTTTGATGCCTTGAGATTAAAATCATTGGATGACGATGAACTAAAAAATTGTTGTAAAAAACTAGATTTAGTTTTGAAAATTAAATTGCTTTCGGTGTTGACGTAAAAGATTTACTTTCAGAACTACAAATACTACAACTTACTTTGCCTAGTGAATCATACAACATTGATAAGCCATGCAATATTATCAATATTATGGAATTTTTGAAGAGTATGGATATGTTTTCGAATGTGATGATTGTGTATAGGATTCTTTTTAACTCTTCCTATGACAGTCGCTTCTGCAGAACAATTTTTTTTAAATTGAAGTTACCAAAGTCATATTTGCGAACAACAACGAGCCAAGATTGACATAATGGACTAGAAATCATATGCATAGAAAAAAGATATCTTGAAAACGATTGAATATGAAGATATCATTGATGATTTTTCTTCTAAAAATGCAAGAAGAAAACATTTTAAATTTTGAATTTTTCATGGCATAGGGTGTTGGGGACGCGGATTAAGGATCTTAAGGCAATCTAAACACTAGAGAGGAGCGAATAGTGTTTTGTGGATTTTATTAATTTCTAGAAATCTTTTTGGATTAAACAAAATGTTGTGCAAATCATAGATATCAATAATCACAGATGCAAAATATAAAAATAAAAAGCAGTAGAAGGAAAGTACACACCCAGATTTTATATTGGTTCAGAATTACCCTATATCAACTCCCACGCAACACTGGTTTGTGAAGATTTCTTTTCAATATAATTCCAAATTACAGTCCTCAATTTCAATGGCCACGCGATCCATCGCCACTTACTTCCGAGCACAGGGTGCTCTCTTGATTTCTGAGGCTACAAGATCACCTAATTGATTTCTTGGCTACAATCACACTCAATCGATTTACGGGCTATGATCACACTTTTTCTCAATATCAGTTTTGGAGTTTTTACTCTATGGGACTTGATCCTAGGATCTTTGATTACAAACAACCTATATCTCTTGAGTAGCACTTGAATTTCAAACAGAGTTTGATGGAGAATTGAAAGAGAGAAGATTGATATAATTTCTTTGAAATTCGGCAGAGTATAAGTAGTATAAGTATAGATTTTGAAAAAATAAGAAGACTAATGGCAGGAGAAGAAAGGAAGAGGAAAGAAATGAGAAATTATTAAAAATTTCGAAATCTAAAGCTTATATATAGTTTTCCAATAGCCACAACCATTTAGAAAAGATTTGAGTTCAAAAGACAAAACTTTTCAAATTTTAGAAAACAAGTCGACGGTGCATATGTCGACATATCCTAATACTTTTTCAAAAAATAAAATTTTAAATCAAAGCAATAAATGTTTAAATACATTATGGTGATTTCTGAGTTAAAATAAAGTATATTCCTTTATATTAAAATAGAGTAATTCAAGTAACAATATATATTTAAAACATACATTAAGATGATTAAAAATGATTAAAAACTAAATATAAAATGGTATGAAAGTGTGTGTGTGTGTATATATATATGTATATATAACTATGAATATATTTAAAACTAACTATAAATAAGGAAATTAAATAACATAAGTAACTATAAAAAATAGTATTAAATTTATAAGTAAAAACCGTTTGAATTAGGAGTTAAAATATACTAAGTATAAAAAAGGAGTTAAAATAAAATTTCAGGAGTTAAAAATAAAATAAGGAAGTAATTTTGAAATCAAATTGATAATAGATTTAAAACAAGAAAGTAATATTTGAATACATTTGAAAGTAGTGAAAGAAATTTGAAAATAGAATTCAGTGCTAACCAGAGCTTTAAATAGATATCTAGAGTCGTACCTCATAGCTTTATATGAACCAAAGCTCTGATACCATAATTGTTGTGACATAGTGTGTGCAAAACAACATCAAAAACCATTTAAACATCCATAGCAACCATCATCAACATAATTAAATAAATCATAACTGTGCACAAGCGTTATAACACTAACTCTTAATAGTGTGTGTGGTCTAAACTATGCATCCATCATCCATCACAACAAACATCAATCATCATTAACCACTAATAATTCATCACTATATTTAAATTAGTTTAACCACCACCATTACTCTATATTTCTTGAATTCTTGGTACTCGTAGGTCTTGTATCTTGAACTCTTCTACTTTGAAATCTTGATTCTCTAAACTGTACAATCTTCAATAATCAATACTTGCATAAATTTCCTGTATATACATATATATGTATACATTCTAGATAATAGTGTTAGTATATATTTTATTATTATAATAATTGAAACAAGGTGTTGTCATCAAAACCATCAACATCTCAGTCCCTAACATTCTCCGCCTTTTTTATGATGACAATCTTGGTTTA
This sequence comes from Allium sativum, assembly GCA_030737875.1. Lineage (NCBI taxonomy): Eukaryota > Viridiplantae > Streptophyta > Magnoliopsida > Asparagales > Amaryllidaceae > Allium > Allium sativum. The sequence goes on along the minus strand of CM060922.1, from coordinate 983,993,297 downwards.
TAAAATATTCATACCAGTTCATATTGTCTTGATTCTCTAGTTACCGCCCTTTCTCCATTAACTCATATTAAAACCACTAATTCCCCCTTAATCTAAGCCCAATTTTATAATTCTCCCCCTTTTTCATCAACAAAATACTATATAATCCTAACTTAACTATAATACTCCCCCTAAAACTAATACAAAGTTCTAAATTCTAAAAATAACACTAATAATTCTGAAACTATTCTAAGGATAGAACATAGTGACTACTTGGATGATTATATTAAGGTAAACTATATTTCAGGGCATATAATTCAAAACCAAATCAATATATCAAACTAATTCAATACATACATACAATCAATCATCCAATCAAACTCACACCAATCTTTAAGATATTTATTTACAAATTCAAATTTAAGTTAATTCAACCAAAACACACAAATTTATGAAGACAAATTAATACATTTCTTGGAACATCTACCCAACCATCTCCACCTGTAACGACCTAGATTTTTAACCATCTAATTTAATATTTGAAATGGTTTTAAACATTGTTTTGAAAATTTAATGGTTTTGAATATTTTATTAAGATAAATAACATGATAATAATTTAATTCTGAAATAGTCGGGATTAGTTAAATTTGTTGTATAACGTAAATTGGACAATATAGGAATATTTATTTGAGTTTGTTTTGAATTATACTAACGTATTCATTTATTAAGCGATGTTAGAACGTATAATTTATAATTTTATTATAAAACGAGCTGCAGCGGTGCAGTAGTTCGTAATATTACGTTTTGAACATATAACTAATTTAAGTCGGATTCCTTTAAAACAAGAAATGTCCAAATCTATTGGATTATAATTTTCTAATGAAGGAGAAAAATAAAGTATCATGTGGTAGATTATGTTTAATGTTCAAATCAAATTTTCAAATAGTCACTATGGAAGTCATTATAATTATAACGATTTATTGTATAAAATAAATGGATTTTTAATATATTGAATATTGATTTGGCTTGGAATTAAACCCGGAGTATTTTATTTTGAAACTACATGAAATTCCGCTTAAGTATGTATAATTATGATATTTTATTATTATTATATTGAGGTATTTTAAAATTAATTTAATTTATTTAATTTGGGCCCTTAAAAAAGGGACTTTATTTAAACAACGTCCATTTTCAACGAAACATATTTTATTAAGACCATAATGGCTTATTATTACTAGATTTCAAGTTTCGCGTCAATTAGCAAAATTAAATGTGGATAAATCAACCGTTTGGACTCGAATGAACATCGTTTGGGCAAACAGACTAGGAACTCAATGAAACAAGTTTCATTAGGACCGTAATGTCGAATTATAGCAAGATGTCCATTTTCGTCACAAATGGAGTTTGTATGTGACCACATGAACAAATAAACATCGTTAAGAAATGGCGATAGACACGAAATAAAAATCATTAGTCGCTGTCAATAAAATATTGCCAGTCACCTCAAATTAAAATATTATAATTCCTACATTATATATATATATATCCTAACATCAAAAGTATAATTTCCCAATTTCATTTCCGTTCACCATTTTTTGCAAAACTGTCTAGTTTTCTTAAATAAATTATATCTCCATTACTATTGCAAATCGATTGAAGATCCTTACTAGAAAATTGTACACAACATCGAGCTTGACTTCAGTAAAAATTTGGTGACCTATCATGGCTTGAGGTGGCCGGAATCGGCCAGAAACCGGGGAATAGCAGTTTCGTTTGATGGCCTGTACCTCGAGATGGGGACGTTTTTAGGTTGAGGTGTCTAAAGGAGAATTGTAGAGGAGGGGAGGGGCTTCAGCTTTGCTTTTGGGTCGGTCACCTAAAATTGGGTGTAGTGGTTATGGTGAGTAGTTGATCAGAAATGTCGATCTGGGTTTTTTTCTAGAAGTGGAGATCGGATTGTTGCCAATTCTGGCGGTCGTGGACATTACAAGGTGATTGTAACGACCCGCATTCTACGCATCGAAGGATCGTAGAATATTTATTGTGGAAATTAGGCTAAGGTCCCTATTTTCAAACTTAATATACCTCACATCCCTATCATGTTTCATTTATAAACCCGCCCCTTATTTTTGCTGCCGCCTCCATGTTACCAGGTACTTCCACCTCTCCCCTTAAATACTTACGCCTTCTTCAATTTCTACCAAAAAAAAATGCGCCACTGATTAAAAAAAAAATTCTCAAATCTGGAAATAATCCAAGAAGTCCACGCAAAGGAAAAAAAAGTTGCATATATATATATATATGCAGTTAATCTTGAGGCGTGCATACATATGTGCAACTATTTGAATACGCATGCACATATGTATGCGCGCCTCAAGATTAACTGCATATATATATATATATATATATATGTGCAGTTTTTCTTTAAAACTGCATACATGTGTGCATATATGTCAAAATGTATGCAAAAGTTATAAAGTTGCACTTATGTACGCTGTTTTCAAATAAATGCATGGGTAGATGCATGTATTTATAATATATGCATACGTGTATGCGTTTGTACTGCAGTTTTGACGCAGAATTGAAATATATGCAGGCATGTATGCAAATTATTGAATTACATGCATCTTTTGATGCATTTTACTGCATTTCGTTGTTTTTTATGTAATTCTTGATTTTGACGTTGTTTTTTATGTTTTTTCAATCTGATTTTTTTCACGATTAATTGCTTTAATTAATTACGAATTTACGTGATTTTTTTAATATTTTTTTGTTGATTTTTTGAAAAATAGGGACTAAATTTACAATAAGTTTATGACCGGATGTGAGCCTAATTTTAAAACTTAATAGGGGCCTATAAAAAACGTACCCATATTTATTTCTTTCACATATGAAGTCGTATGGTCATGTAACTTTGGGAGACGACTATTGGGGTCATTTCCCATGTTCATGATTTTTGCCGATTTTTAAATGATTGGTTTGCCCCTAGATGATCTTGTTTTGGCCATAACTTTTGAGTGGTAAGGAGTTTTGACCTGAAACCACTTCCATTAGATTCGGATGATAGTTTACCTTTTCGTAGAGTGGTCATATGTGAAAAAGGGATTTACCATTTGGGAGATATGGCTGAAATAAGGTTTAGAAGGTGAAAAACTGCTTAACCGGGCCAAATGAGGTGATTAGTGAATGGGCCTATAACCCATTTCGGGATTAGGGTTATGGGGAAACTGAAATGAGTTAGGTTTTCATTCTATTTCAGTTTTCTAGCCGCCATTTACCTCTTAGAAACCCTAGCAATGGCCTCCACTTTCTAGAATCTTTTCTAATCACCGTTTAATCAAGGATCGGCCTAATCTACACCAAATTAAGGAGAAATAGCAACAAAGCAAGGTTGAAGCTGCTGTTAGACATTGGTATTTGCCCAAATCAGAGGAGTTTCAGTTCTGAAAGTTTTAATTGTGGCAAAGGTGAGTGATTAGCATTGTTTTTACACCAATTATGGTTAATTAGGGGTAATTAGTGTAAATTAGCGAACTTATGTATTAATAAGTTCTGGAAAAATGTTTAGAAATTTTTAAACACCGTTTTAGACCTCTGTTGGAAGTTTGAGTTAGTTTGGTTAAGTTTTGCTAATCCTAACATTAGTTATTGTTAAACATGATTAAGGGGAAAATATGGGTTTCTGGTATGTTTGATCCATTTTAACATATCAAATTGTTGTTTTGGTGTTTGTGGTCAATTCTATATGTTTCTATGACTGTATGGTATGCTTTGTGATTGATTAGAACAGTTAGAATAGTTGAAAATGTCATCGTATGGCGTAAAACAGTCGTAGGAAGAGTTGCAGGAATTTGACCCGGATCAGATCGGATCGCCCCTACCTGAATCGACCTGATCGTGAGTCCTTTCCCACGAGCCGACCGGATCAAGCCCATGTACCACGAGCCATGGAGCACCATACACCACGAGTCGCTAGATGTTCCTCACCTCTTCGAGTTTGATCACCACGAGCGGAGCATCCATGAGTCGATCGCCTTGAGGACCGTGAGTTGAGACAAGCCAACACTTGAAGACCACGACCCGACCCAGATTCTCATCACAAACTGAAGACCTGGGAGGATGCATCCGACCCGACCCAGTTGGGTGACCACGACCCGAACCGCACACACGGATCGTGAGGATGATCACGGACCCCATACCCCGACCATGTGGAAGATGGCGAACCCTCACACCCCGACCGTGAGGAATAGGATGAACCACCTAGATGTTGCACAAGCCAAATCGGTCACCACGAGATGGAGGAGGCAGACCATGAGCCGCAAACCGATGTTGGGGCATGATGTCACGAGCCACGAGCTGAAGGAGGGACCACGAGCCGATGTTCAGGGGAAATCACGATCCAATCTTTGAATCTGGACAGCGAACGAACCGAATTGAAGAATCACGAATGGAGATAATGACCAAAACCCGAGATGCAAAGGTAGTCCAAATGGGAAGTTTGTACTCAAGATCCAGATGGGAACCAACAAGTTAACTTCATGAGTTGGACTTTGCTGCGGGACGTGTGCAAAGGGGTTATCGATATCCATAACTTTAGTTCACCAGTGGGAGATGGATTAGTGGCTATGGATTAGTACAATGGGGCCATTGTGACTCCATGGAGCAAAGTGATCGTAGCAAAGGTTTGGGTGATCGAGTGGTGGATATCGTATGCTTTATGCACTGAGTGAGAGATGTGAGGATGATTGCTATGTTTGATGTTTGCTATCACCGTGACCCTCATCCCCGTATCTTGACACCATATGTTAGTGTCACCTTATTATGTTAGTGTCACCTTAGAGTATTGTACATCTTTTTGTGTTAACTCTTTGGTTGCAGGTCCAGGTTCAGGAATGATTGGATTATACCTGTTATTGTTCTGTTTTGTTGCTTATCGCTCATACCAGAATTTTGTCTGATCCAGAGTTTTATGTCTTTTCTTACTACTCTGGGTGCTCCTAAACGAGCAGGCTAAAGATAGGTCTGGTGGGTATGCACGAGTAGATGTCCGAAGACGAGCAGGAGGCTTACACATACCATTTATACATATATTCTCCCGGTGTCGCTGTTGGTCTCTACTTTGAGAATTAGTAGTGTACCTTTCTTATTTTGCTTTAGAGATAGTTTTTAAAAGTTGTAATAATGATATGTAGAACATAAGCTGTATTTTGGATTTTCCGCTGCTATAATGGTTTAGTTTTCAGCTTATGCACTGACTCACCTTTTTTATGTCAAAGTTATGTTATTATTATATTTTATCCCATGCACTGTGAGACATTCTACAGGTTCCTTGTTAGTTAAAATTCCTTTCTTTGGCGACCGTCCTGTGCTAGTCGGCCATTGGCACAACACATTTCAGGGAAATGTCGGCTGGTGCGGGGCGGGCCGTCATATTTTCTCTAGGTTGCATAGTTAACCTAGGGAAAGAGACCAGGGAGAGATAGTACACATATATAAGAGCGCGTATTTGTGATATTTTGGTTTTCAAAAGCTATATATATATACTATTAGTATATTTAAGGATGAAGTCGCACTGCACTGGCACCACTGAAGAGATGGTTAATCGTTTTCTTCTTACCGATTGAATGATGAGCCGATATACTAGGGGTACTGGTAGAGGAGCTAATAATGGGAATGCTCCTGATATGAGGACGATGTTTACTACCTTCATGCGAAAGATGCTTAGGGATGCTCGGGGAGTAGTTCCTAATGCTGCTAACGGTGGTGGTGCAGTAGTGCGGGCGCCTAGGGCCGATTTCGCCAAGCTTAACAAGGATTATACTAGTCATGGCGGGAAGTCGTTCCATGGAACGGAGTCGGCTACGGATGTTCAAGATTAGTTGGATAGTTGTGAGCGTATCTTCGCGGACTTGGGAATCGATGATGCCATGAAGAGAAAGTTAGCATCGCGTCAGCTTCAAGGACGAGCTATGAATTGGTGGAATGCTATTAAAGCAGCTACTCCTGAAGATCAAGTTACTTGGAATCAGTTTATGATCTGTTTTAGCGAAAAGTTCATTCTAGCTACTCACAAATCTGAATTTTTTAGGAAATTTTGGAGCTTAAGCATAATGGTAGGGCAGTCTCGGAATATATTGCCGAGTTCGATACTTTATCGAAGTACGGATTATCTCTTATCGACACTGCCGAGAAGAAGAACGAGAAATTCATAACCGGCTTAGATGAGTACTTAGGGGAAAGGCTGATAAACCACATCGACGAGACGTTCGAGTCTATAGTAGGGAAAGCATTGAGATCGGAGAGTCTTTGCCCTAAGTCAAAGGCCAATGTTGTTATTGCATCTGTAGAGGAACCAAAGCCGCAAGCAAGCGGTGGAGGTAAGAAGGAGTCTCAGAATAAGAGAAAACAAGATCAGACTAAGGATGGTCAGAATAAGAAGAATAAGAAAGATGGCGGGTGTTTTAGCTGTGGCAAGAAGGGCCACTATGCTAGAGATTGTTAGGAAAAGCCTGGGGAAAGGAAGTGATTCAATTGCGGCCAAGTGGGACATCACAAGGATAATTGCCCGCAACCCCCTAAAGAGAAGCAGATTGTGAAAGCATATGCTATCAACGCTGTTCCTTCTTTGTCGAATGCCCCCAACTGCGGGGAAGAAGGGAAAGGGCGTCATTATTCGAGGTATGCTTTCTATTTACGATGTTTCTGTTCTAGTTTTGTTGATAGCGAGGCATCCCATTCCTTCATATCTAGTGACCTGGTAGATAAGTTGGGATTGGAACTTGAGATAGTTGACAGACCTTTAGTTGTGACGAACCCGATAGGTGGTTCGACTAGTCTTTGCATGATTTGTTGTAATGTGGTCTTATCGAGTTATGGATGTATGTTTGCTTGTGATTGCTTAGCTGTTTTGCTAGTATCATCTCATGTAGATTGTCTGAATTCAGAGGAGATGTTCCTTGAGTGCTTGTCTGATATTGGTTTAGGCCTTTGGGGCTTGTTCTTAGGGAATGTCGAGTTCGACTAGGATGGTTTGCATGAGATATAAGTAGTTGTTGTGATTTCCATTGAATGATATCTCAGCTTACTCGAGGAGTGATGTGCAGCCGTGGCATGATAAGACTGTTCAATGGTATGGGCTGATGCGAGTTAGACTGACTCGAGTGGGACTCGAGAAAGATGCAAAGTAATGGATTGTTTAGGACCCTATGTTGATGTTCTTTTTGAAGGAATAGCATGTGTTCGTTGATCATGGAAGATGCAACGAAGGTTAGGATGAATCAAGTGGGACTTGAACTCATAAAAGAAAATAGGTGTTCGTTGATCTTGGAGATGCAATGAATAGGGAGACGACTCACGCTGGATTAGAGTTTGTCGGTAATGGATACTCAAGACTGGGTCTGAGTTTATAGGTAATAGATTGACTCGAGTTGGACTCGAGAAGGCTGCAAGGAAATGGATTGGCTCGAGTTGGACTTGAGAAGGCAGCAAGATAATGGATAGACTTGGGTGGGACTCGTGTGTTTTAGGTGGACTAGAAGTAGGGGTATCCGGGGACGCCCGTTACCTTGGATCCGTTGGACATGATCTAGTTATCCTTGGAGGATAAACGTACGTTGGACATATGGTAGTCCGTATGGAGGCGGGGCTTCCATTAGCCTTGGGATTGGTTGGACCAGTCAAGTAGGCATCGACATATGTGTAGAGGCGGAGCTTCCATTAGCCTTGGGATTGGTTGGACCAGTCAAGTAGGTATCGACGTGTGTATGGCTTTAGCAGGTGATAGATAGGACATGTTTTATGGATGCTATTTTTGCTATGTTTGTTCCTGTTTTATTCCCTTGAGTAGACTATCACCTGTAGGATTCTGGTAATAGAGAACGAAGAGATGACGGTACACACATATGCATGTGGTACCAGACTAGGTGTTGTACTGATGCATTGAGTAGGAGATATGCCAGTTTAGGTGCTATGTTTCTTGAATGAAAATAACTGGAGTATATCGTGGGATATGATTTCAGACCTAAGTATGGATTGGATCTAGAAATGTTAACAAGTTTGATGATCAAACCGACTTTGATTGAGAGGATTGGTTCCAATCAGAGGGACAATCCTAATCTATTGGAAATCATCTGCACGGTAGAGATGGGCATCGACAGTGAGAAGATGAACAAGTATGGACTTGACCGAGGAAGATGGCTACGAAAGAATGATAGACTAATTGTACCCAATGTCAATGGATTGAGAGATGAAGTTCTTAGAGAACGTCATCACTCAAAACTGACTATGCACCCCCAGTGTTAACAAAATGTATCGAGACATGAAGCAGACCTACTACTGGAAAGGGATGAAGAGAGACATTAGGAAGTTTATCTCCAGGAGTATAAATTGCTAGTTAGTTAAAGCTGAGTAAAGGAAGCCTAGTAGTTTGTTACAACCATTGAAAATTCCCGAATGGAATTGGGAATAAGTCTCGATGGATTTCATAGATGGTTTACCGAGGATTAGATTGGGTCGTGATAGTATTTGGGTGATTGTGGATCGATTAACCGAGAGTGTAAGGTTTATACCTGTCAAATCGAATAGAACGGCAGCTAAGTTAGTAAAACTGTATATGAAGTGGGTAGTGAGATTTCATGGAGTACCCAAAGGCATTGTGAGTGACCGAGATCCATTATTTACTAATGCGTTTTGGAAGAGCTTACAAGAGGCTTTAGGATCAGGATTACATCTCAGTACCGTGTATCTTCCTCGAACCGATGGTCAAACAGAAAGGGTGAATCGAGTATTAGAAGTTCTCTTGAGAGCTTGTATATTGGATTTTGGTGGATCATGGGATGACCATGTGCATCTAGTTGGATTCGCATATGATAATAGTTATCAGTTTAGTATTAGAGTAGCTCCATTTGAAGCTTTGTACGAAAGACCGTGCAACTCACCGTCATGTTGGTTAGAAACTGGTGAGAAGTTTGTGCTTGGGCCAGATGTGATAAGAGAAACCTCAGATAAGATCAAGGTTGTCAAACAACGAATGAAGGCTGCCCAAGATAGGCAGAAGAGTTATGCTGATAAGAGGAGAAGAGATTTAAAATTCTCCATTGGTGACTTGGTGTTTGTCAAGATTTCTCCATTAAAGAGCATGATACGATTTGGTAGGAGAGGCAAGTTAACACCAAGATTTGTTGGTCCATTCCCAGTTCTCGAGCAAGTTGGAAATTTGGCATATAAAGTTGAATTACCAGAGAAGATGGCAGGAGTTCATAACGTATTTCATGTTTTCCAATTAAGGAAATTCGTGTGCGATCCCGATATGACTATTTCACCTGATCAGTTAGATGATATCGAAGTAGTACCCGAGGCGGTTGGGAACCGCAAGCCAATTCGTATTGTCGAGCACGATACGATGCAACTTCGAAGAAAAGCGGTGAATCTAGTCAAAGTTCAGTGGGGCGAGAATGAGAATGACTGTACTTGGGAGACAGAGGAGAGCATTAGGAAGACGTATCCAGAACTCTTTGCCTGGTAAGATTTTAATTGCAATTTAGTTTTCCGCATGCTAGGATAGACCTGTTTGTTGTTTTTGTATGTTTGATATTTGTGAATGGTTGGTAGGCAAGCGGGATCCTTTGCTTGTTTCTTAGTTAAGGAATTTCGGGGGCGAAATTTCTTTAGGGGGAAGGGGGGGGGGGGGGGAGAATTAACGACCCGCATTCTATGCATCGAAGGTTCATTGAATATTTATTTCTTTCACATACGAAGTCGTATGGTCATGTAACTTTGGGGGAAAACTATTGGGGTCATTTCCCATATTCATGATTTTTGCCGATTTTTAAATGACCATTTCCCCCCTAGTTGATCTTGTTTTGGCCATAACTTTTGACTGGTAAGGAGTTTTGACCTGAAACCACTTCCATTAGATCCAGATGATGGTTTACCTTTCCGTAGAGTGGTCATATGTGAAAAACAGACTTATCGTTTGGGAGATATGGCTGAAATAAGGTTTAGAAGGTGAAAAACTGCTTAACCGGGCCAAATGAGGTGATTAGTGAATGGGCCCATAACCCATTTCGGGATTAGGGTTATGGGGAGGCTGAAATGAGTTAGGTTTTCATTCTATTTTAATTTTCTAGCCGCCATTTACCTCTTAGAAACCATAGTAATGGGCTCTGCTCTCTAGAATCATTTCTAATCACCGTTTAATCAAGGATTAGCCTAATCTACACCAAAATAAAAAGAAATAGCATCAAAGCAAGGTTGGAGCTACTGTTAGACATTGTTATTCACCCAAATCAGAGGAGTTTCAGTTCTGAAAGTTTTAATTGTGGCAAAGGTGAGTGATTAGCATTGTTTTTACACTAACTATGGTTAATTAGGGGTAATTAGTGTTAATTAGAGAATTTATGTATTAATAAATTTTGGAAAAATGTTCAGAAATTTTTAAACACCATTTTAAACCTATGAGAGAAGTTTGGGTTAATTTGGTTAAATTTTGCTAATTCTAACATTAGTTATTGTTAAACATGATTAAGGGGAAAATATGGGTTCTTGGTATGTTTAATCCATTTTAACATATCAAATTGTTGTTTTGGTGTTTGTGGTTAATTCTATATGTTGCTATGACTACATGGTATGCTTTGTGATTGATTATAACAGTTAGAATAGTCGAAAACGCCGTCGTATGGCGTAAAACAGTCGCAGGAAGAGTTGCAGGAATTTGACCCGGACCGGATCGCCCCTACCCGAACCAACCCGATCGTGAGTTCTTCCCCATGAGCCGACCGGAATGAGACCGTGTACCACGAGCCATGGAGCACCACACACCACGAGTCGCTAGATGTTCCTCACCTCTTCGAGTTTGATCACAACGAGCGGAGCATCCACGAGTCGATCGCCTTGAGGATCGTGAGCTAAGACAAGCCAGCACTTGAAGACCACGACCCGACCCGGATGCTCATCACGAACTGAAGACCTGGGAGGATGCACCCGACCCGACCCAGTTGGGTGACTATGACCCGAACCGCACACACCGATCGTGAGGATGATCACGAACCCCACACCCCTACCATGTGGAAGATGGCGAACCCTCACACCCCGACCGTGAGGAATAGGATGAACCACCTAGATGTTGGACGAGCCAAATCGGTCACCACGAGATGGAGGAGGCAGAAAATTAGCCGCGAACCGATGTTGGGGCATGATGTCACGAGCCACGAGCTGAAGGAGGGACAACGAGCCGATGGCCAGGGGGAAATCACGATCCAATCTTTGAGTCTGGACAACGAACGAACCGAACTGAAGAATCACGAACGGAGATGATGATCAAAACCCGAGATGCAAAGGTAGTCCAAATGGGAAGTTTGTACTCATGATCCAGATGGGAACCAACGAGTTAACTTCATGAGTTGGACTTTGCTGCGGGACGTGTGCAAAGGGGTTATCGATATCCATAACTTTAGTTCACCACTGAGAGACAGATTAGTGGCTATGGATCAGTGCAATGGGGCCATTGTGACTCCATGGAGTAAAGTGATCGTAACAAAGGTTTGGGTGATCGAGTGGTGGATATCGTATGCTTTACGCACTGAGTGAAAGATGTGAGGATGATTGCTATGTTTGATGTTTGCTATCACCATGACCCCCACCCCCGTATCTTTACACCATGTGTTAGTGTCACCTTAGAGTATTGTACATCTTGTTGTGCTAACTCTTTGGTTGCAAGTCCAGGTTTAGGTATGATTGGATAATACCTGTTATTGTTCTGTTTTTTGCTTATCGCTCATACCAGACTTTTGTCTGATCCAGAGTTTTATGTCTCTTCTTATTACCCTGGGTGCTCCTAAACGAGCAAAATAGAGACAGGTCAGGTGGATATGCACGATTAAATGTCCAGAGACTAGCAGGAGGATTACACGTACCATTTATAAATATATTCTCCCTGTGTTTCTGTTGATCACTACTTTGGGCATCAGTAGTGTACCTTTCTTAGTTTTCTTTAGAGACAGTTTTTAAAAGTTGTAATAATGATGATATGGAACATAAGCTATATTTTGGATTTTCCACTGCTATGATGGTTTAGTTTTCAGCTTATGCTTGTCTCAGTTGTTTTATGTCAAAGTTATGTTATTATTATATTTTATCCCATGTGCTGTGAGACATTCTACAGGTTCCTTGTTAGTTCAAATTCCTTTCTTTTCCTTTCTTTGGCGACCGTCCTGTGCTAGTCGGGCATTGGCACAACGCATTTCAGGGAAATGTCGGCTAGTGCGGGGCGGGCCGTCATAGTGATGGCACTTGAAGGTCATACGTGGAGGGTAGCAACGCCGATCAATTGGTGGTGATGTGATCTGTTGTTATCACCGGTGGATGGAGTTTTTATGTGAGAAGCTATTTCCGTTCGTGGCTAATTTTACGGTGGCTGGCGGTGTTTCAAACACTAACGTCATCAGTAAAGATGGCTTGAGGGTTGACGATGTCAGTGGAGGGGTTGGGGTCAGTCTAGACTCGACGATGGCGGCGCAGTCAAACTCTGTTGGTGGAAGGTCGTTATTGAAGAGAAAGAACAGAAGACACAATTGGGACACAAAGGTAGATAGAAAATGCATGATTAAAATGCATGATTAATGTATTCCGAACCGTTAATTAAGTATTAAAAGGTTAGTTAAATAAACTATTTCAATATATTTATATATGTTTTTTTGGGTGTTCAATTTTTGCTAAGCTTGAACAATCAGGGAGAGAAAAAACCATGATAGAAGCCGGCTAATCAGTGGATCGGGGAGAGAGAAATATGGTTAACGAGGTGGCTAGAGAGGTAATTATGTGATTAGTGGATAAAAATTTATTTAATTTGAACTAATAGTGCCTATAATAACCAAAACTCATAATGTGCGTAATTTGTTCATACATTGTCAAAATTGCGCAAAACGGGATTTAATAGGATCATATCGACGGAGGCTATGTTGTTGAAAGGTTCGAAGAGGATCGGTGGAAATCATATTTTTCGCTTAATTTTAAACATCTATTTAAAATTAAACGAAATGATGCGCGAACCATCAATCGAAAATAAATAATGAGTTAACTCTCACACTTTTCTAGAATCTTATAATATGGTTAAATTCATATAATTAAATTTAATCCTTGATAGTCTAAATTGGATGTTTGGATGCTTTAGATGCCTATTGTTGATTTAATTGTTAACGTTAATTATATTATCATTATTTATTATATTGAATTGAAATTATATCTTATATATTGTTATTAAATGTTATAATGAACTATGATGTAGGGAAGAACAGGTTGGAGGGATCCAACCGGATTCCTCAAATATTATGTATGTTGTTTGTCTTCATATTGTTTATATATGAATTGACTGAAACCCGTTGACATTAAAACCTGTTTGGTTATTGAACGTTGAATTGGAATTGAACATTGTTGTGATTTTCATCAATATACGGTATTGATTGAGGGATTGGCAACAAATGGCCTAAAACCAACCCTTTTTGTTTAAATGTTGATTTTTCGTTAGGCGAATTAACAAAGTTAAGTTAGAAAATTTATTTATAACTGGAACGAGATTTTTAATTATGTTTATACGTTATAGTGAACTTTAAAAAACAAATTGATGTTTGTAAATTGTTTTTATAAAATATTACAAAATGATTATATAATGTGGATGCGACATTTCATTCAGTTTTATAAGTGCAAAAAGTTATAATTGGCCTTCGGGTAAATATTTTGAAGAATCAAAATTAAGTAAATTGTAACACCCCGTAAAATATACCTAAAAACATAAACATTAATAGAAATAATTAATTTAATAATAAAATATAAATAGGTTAGAAAATGAGATTCTGTAGCATTGAGAATTTGGCTACGAGAATCTTTTATTTGGATTCATTGCGAAATTCTGAATCGTTTTCATATATAATATGCTAAAAACGGTAATCGTATGAAGAAATTACAAACAAAAGAAAACAGACGGTAAACACACACACACACACACACACATATATATTATATTGGATGAGTTTGAATTTCAAAATGAAGATAAAAAGGAGTGAACAAAAACAATATATACAAGGTAAGAAATAAGGCTAATAAATTAACATTATAAATATAATTAGTACCTCAGACCCATTACGTTCATTGGGTACTTCAGCGATCAGGAGTTCGGCTGCCCCTCCAAGAGGGGTGTCGACCGCCGGTCGACCTCCCACATAAAATGGAGGTCGACCGCATGACAGCTGAAACGCCTAATGAGGCTGGTTTAGTTAGGTTTTAAGGGCTAATATATAGAAACGAACGACTAGGATTATATCTAAATGACCCTAAGACCTGTGCTTGCACAAGAAACTATAAATAGACCCCTAGACTCGTAACTAAGCCCTTGCCATTTTCCTCCATTGTGCCTCCATTTTACCTCTACCGCCATTGATTCAAGAAATGGATTTTCTTGCAATCTTCTTCTATATATCTATTTCTCCTTCTTTCTAATCTTTTCTTATAGATCTAGACTAGAATATATTGTTAAATCATAGGAATATATATACGAATTTAATTAACTTAGTCTTATGTATATAGCTCCATAGAGTTGGGATTTATATCAAAAAGGCACGACAACGTTAGATCTATGCTCTTCCAATCATTGTGAGTGGAATTTAATATTTCCTTAGGCATATTCTACATTTGTAGATTATCATATAGATTCGTACGCCTAAGAGGATTTGGTACTATGATAATATTAAAATGCAAAACCCCCAAATCCTCTATTTTTATGTATTTCGCACGAATTGTCAATATATTTGGTTTGTGGATCTTAGTCTTAGTAGCGAATTGAGAACAGTTGGGTATTGTTCTTCTATTTTATGTAATTTATCCTTTTGTCTAAATATTTGTTCGTAACTTAAGAAGGTTTAAATTTGATTTGATTTGATTCATTATTTGATTATGTTTGGGTTCAATTCTGAATCCAAACATATTCAGATTGATGCCAATCAAACATGAAAGTTTTTATGTGTAATATGTAAAAATGGGTAAATTATATAAAATAAAGTCTGTATATATATGTATATATATACGTGCGTATATGTGTATATATGAAATTTTACCCTATTCTTGGTCCATTGCTAGGATCATTCCAATAAGCCAATGGTGCAAGTTGTAATTTGTATGTATGTTGTATTTTCCATTAACTGTTATCTGTTGTTATGCAATTATTGCATCATGCCTAATGTAGTGGTTAAAATATGGAAATTTACTTGTATTCCTTAAACTTAGGGCAAGTTTACAATTTTTATCTCGTTAAAGCGTTCTCTCGTTCATACGAAAATTAATGTTATCTATACGTACTAAATATTCTATTTATACAACGTTGTTAACGTAATAATGACATAATAAATGTGATTAGGAGATGAATTTGAAATGTCCCCATAAATATATTGATTGCTTGTGTGTGCATATAGAATGGCTTGTATATATATAAATAATGATACACATACACGAGGTTAGTTTCCATTTGTGGTATAAGTCTGTCCGGAACCAACCAACAAATCCAACAACCATAAGTAGGCCCAACTAATGTGAGAGGTCTAGGTTCCATGGGCCATTCAAATCTAATACACTATAACATGAGGTAAAACCTACTTGTAGTAGAAGCCAGCCCGAAACCGCCCGAAATATCCAACATCTACAGGTATACGGTTTAATGTAAAAGGCCTAGAGTACACACACACACACACACACACATATATATATATATAATCTGCAATGTTTCTTGTTGTGTTTACACCAAATCCTCTCACATTAGTTGGGCCTACTTATAGATTTCAAGATATCTACTCAATGTTAATGAAATTATTATGGTCTGGATATTGAAGGTTAGCAAGTCAGGCATGAAATTAAAATCATTCAGTTGTACATAACACAGCATGTTACAGATTTCATATCTACTGAACTTTTATGGATTCCGGTAGCCAGCTACCTCTTTTGAAGTGTTTTGCTAATGAAATATTAATGGACTGGATAATGAAGGGATAAATTTTCTACATATCTGCAAGCTACAGGTTTCTACACTACTAGATTTTTTTGAATTTAATACAAAGAAATGGAAACCACTTTTATTTTTAAGGTGAAGTGTAGCCGAAAAGCAATATGTTGTGCATTCTGAGGAGCGCAAAAGGTGGAGCAAGTGGCTTGAGTGAGGTGCAACGGGTTGCAGTAAGTGGGATAGGCCTCATAATGGGCACGTTTTTAAGTTTTTAGCACTATATTTTCTTATATTTCTTGGTTTTATTTTTTGCTTTTGGTTTGTAATGGTTAGTATGCTAACCTTCCTATGTACTATTTTTATTAGATAATAAAGTGAACCAATTTTCAAAATAAAAAAAATATTGTGCGTGAATAGGCAGGTCTACTACACCTTGGGAAGTTCTTAAGTGGCTTACTCTCTTCTTACCTAGTTTGGGTCTTAAGTGGTTATATCTAGGATCCCCTCCGAAGGTTTATTTCTTGGAGAGGACCAAAGTCACGGGACCCACCCTAGAAGTAAGTCTATAGGTCCTCCTTCTCTAAAGTGGTTAGGCATAGCGGTAACAGAGTGGGGGTAGTTCACGGGGATGTCCACTTCCTCTAGATGCTTATAAGGGCTAAACTAGGGACATGATTGGGTTATAAAAGATATATGGCCATAGCATGCTTACCGACTGTCTAACGAAAGTCATAAGCGACATTGGTGTTCTACTATAATATTAGTTAAGTAGTAACATTCGCAATACTACTTCTCATGTTACAAGTGAGAGTTTAGACTTAAGGACGTTGACGCATTAGGATGGGGTCTTAAGAGGCTAGGGTCCGCCTCAAGGTTATAAGAGACCATAAGAATCCACCATTGATAGGGCCATAACTGACTGAGAATGCCTGCCTCATTGGGTTTTTACCCTAAATACAATAATGAAGGTCTTAAGTGATTGACTTGGATATCCACCTCATTGGTTAAAAACTTTGTGTGCTTGTGAATGTTTGTGTGTAACGTAGACATACATTGACATATGTAATCTAATAAATCTAGGGTATGGACTTTAAGTAAATATTATATTTCAATCACACAGAACTTTATGTTCTAACCCCTCTCCTTAACATATCCAATAGGGCAGTACGTGGAATAGATTATGTTGACGAAGCAATGATGGAGGCTCAATACGAAGACGTTATGCTTTTATTAGTTATTATTACTATATTTCTTATGGAAACTTTTGAGAATTAATCTATTGATGTACCTATGGAACAAATGTATTTTTGACAATTCTGTGTTCGGATTCTGTGATTTTTTATAAAATTATACATCTTATTTGGATATTATATTTTTCTCATTCCGCCGTGTGAGATTTCCATAATAAGTGCCTATATATTATTCTATGCAAATGTAATTCCATACAGAACCAACGACCTGTTAGAATGGCTCTAAGTTTCAATGGGCCTTTTCTAGGTCGAAATTTAGTCTCATTCCGGGCGGGTTGTTAAATTTGGTATCAGAGCCTTGGTTACCCGATTATAGGGAAAGTATACGTATGATAGACGTATTTATATTTTAAAAAAGGTTTTTCAAACTATTTATATAGTATATTTACCCTTATAAGCATACGCATCCGTACTAGGCAACCTTATTGTTTTCTTCCCTTTTCAGCTTAAATACTATCTTAGGAGTATCCGCTGAAGGATTCCTCCTTTCTTTTAGATAGTAGAATGGTTATAATCATACCGAGTAGGGAAATCAGGCAAGGCCTCAATACTTACCAGAATAGTTCCAATAGTATCTTCGTACCGTGGAACAAGTCCCTATTGCTAATATTTCCCTAGCAGTTCCTGTAGCTCCTGCGCTGAGGTAGCCTTTGACTTTTCTTGCTTCTGTAAGAGCTTCGCGAATCTTGGAGGGAAATCATTCATTGCAAAGGAGGGTTTTACAAACACCCAAATTGGCTAACGGGCTGCGAAAGAATTTTCGAAGCTACTGGATGGACCGATGAAGTTAAAAGGGGAACTGTGTCCTGGCACTTAAAAGAGAAGGCCCTTGAATGGTGGAACTTAGTATTTGGAGAAAACGAGGAACAAATATTTACATGGGTCGAATTCAAAACCCTTTAGAACTAAGGTTTCAGCCAAAAGCCAAGATGACAATCTATTTGGAAATTTTTATCCACCTCAAGCAAGGAAGCTTGAGCTTGCAAGAGTATGTAGCCAAGTTCATCGAATTGAGTAAGTTTGGTTGGGGTTTAATAGACACCCCAATGAGCAAAGCCTAGAGATTTGTCAAGGGGTTGAACTCCCCACTGAAGGAAACTTTATTAGCACAAGTGGAAAACTTTCGAAACCCTGGTAGAGACAACTATCATATACACGGTGGAAGACTATAAAAAAAGAAGAAGGAATGATGGAAGAACAAGAAAAATTGGAGAAAATTTAAAAAGGAAGCAAAAACTTGTACAAGGTGCAACCGCAAGGTCCATGAGGCCAAAGATTGTAGGACTTCATTGGCGAAGAAGGAATTCAAAGGAAAGTGTTTCAACTGTCAAGAAGAAGGACACATGTATAAGGACTGCCTGAAGCCTAAAGCTATCCGAAATGGTCAGAATTATGCAATAAAGGAAGCACTGATTCAAAGCCGAACCCAAGAAACTAAGGACAAACCGCACTTGAAGGTATAACTTCTGTTTTAGGAATTTCCATGTACACATTGTTTGATTCTGGAGCGACTCTATAACACCCCGCCTCTATACCCACTATCGTCCAGTTCATTTCAGAGAAATGTCGTAGACCATAACGGAGAATGAGGTTTGTAAAGGGCGACCGATTGTTTGATTACTCCATGTGAGGAATGCACATCGAATTCAGATACCGATTAAAATTTCGACATGACCATTCAGCACATAGGGCAACTACACAACAGCTATATGCAATCCAGAAAGCATTATAAAATAGACAACAACAATAATATAAATATGGTATATCTCTAAGCCAGACACAGAATAATCATACCACAAAGGCGGAATAGATATGAATAAACCAAGAATGTGTACAACAAGCTAGTGGTCAACAAAGATCCACTAATACATGTACCAAGATCTACATAAAAGAATATGTACACTACGATAGATAACGACATAGGTACTAAAGTACACAAAGCTGCGGACACAGAGTAGCAAGCTGAAAGCGGAAGATCAATCCTGCGATGAGTCCCAGAGGAGTACCTAAAACGACTCGGCCTGACCCGAGTATTATTTATAAGTAAATAAACAATAAACTAAGATAATAAGAGATATAACGCAGGATGACATGATTCTACTAATAACATTTAATCATAACTAAATATGAAATAGGTCATGTCAACACAACTATCTCTAAATAATCTCCTAGCTAATGTAGAATTCAACATTCCAATAATCATAAATCATCAAATAATCATAAATCATCAAGTAATCATAAATAATCAAGGTAATCATAAATCATCAAGTAATCATAAATCATCAAAATAATCATAAATCATCAAGTAATTATAAATCATCAAGACATCATAAAGGGGCAGGTCTGTTCATAGATGAGATGCGATCTCTAGGTAGGGAACCATTTGTTCGAGCCGAAGCTCTCCACGATGCCCGGAGTCGAAGTTCCCCACGGTGCCGGAAGCCGAAGTTCCCCACCGTGCTGGGAGCCGAAGTTCTCCACTATGCCCAGGTTGTGATCCCGGAGAGAGGAATTCATAAATCATAGAAAGTTGGACCGAAGTCCCATAGATGAAGGTCACAAATCGTATATTCCCACTCGGGCGATCATGAACCTAACAACTATGTCATAGAGGCGGATACCATGGATCCGGCTGAATAGAAATTACTCCGAGCTAGTTAATATAAGAAAATAGCAACATGACCCATAACCACATGTTATTCTCGAATATTTACACACTCGTAATTGGTTCCTATTCAAAACAGAGAAAATCATAGAAGGAGCATTGCCACGGTTTTCGATCGGACGGGTCCAAGAATTAACCATCGAAGCAAAAGCAAGAGTTCATAGTCCTTGATTTTACTAAGACGTTTAATTAGATTTCTCATACGAACGAGAAAAAAGTTTATAAAATATATACTAGTAAATTTGAAGAAGGTTCATAAAACGATTTCGTAAATTATCTTGATATAATGAAGATTGGAAACCATTTTAGTACAAGAATTTGATATCTACTAAATAACATAAAACCTCTTTATATAATTTCAAAGTGGCAATAAACGATAGTACGGTTGCCGAGGCAAATCGATCAAGGGGGTCACATCACAATGACATGATTTCAAATCATAAATCATAAATTCACATCACAACAACATACATGAAATCAAGGGATAACAGTTGTAATTTCGATCAACGAACAAATCGAAATCCCAAACTAGCACCCGAAGGTTTTAAACTACCTCGGAATAAACTCAAAGGTTATCGAGTCGATAATTCACGTTTTAGAGGAACGAATCATCTTAACAAGAGTATCGAATAAATTCGATATACAAAATAGAGCGCACGGGCTTTAGAATGATCACTTATTCAGTTCACATCATAAACGAATGTGAATTGGCCAATAAGGATCAACATTGGAAGAATCACTTGAGAATCAAAGACAACGAATCGAGCTGCCAGAATCTGTGAATTCATAAAGATGAAGTTCACGAATGAAGTCCGAACGGCTCGAGCTCCGGTCGGGAAAGAGCCCGGAAGGGGGTAGATGTGGGCCAAGGTCTCTCCGGTCCACAGCAGGAAAACGGTCGACTGGTCAAAAAGGGGCGGTCGACCGTTTTCAAACAGCAAGAAAACTGGTCGACCGCCCCATTTGGGCTAGTCGACCGGTTTTGACCTGGGTTGTTTCCCAGGCCAAAAACTAGGGGGATTCGTCCCCCGCGAGCCTCCGGCGCCGATCGTTGAGGTCCGTGACTTCTTCGGGACATCAACGAGACCTCTCCAATCCACCGTATCAACTCGCAAAGCTCAAATGCAAAGATTTTGATTATAGGTTCTAAACGAACCAAATTTCCAAACCAAAACGAATAAACGTGATATCAGCGAATTGTGAAGTCTTAGAGCTTGCCGGGTGCGACAATGGTACTTCACAACACCACTTAATCGATTCAAATCATGTGTATTGATCGAGTGAGTAACATATGTCATAACCTCTATTTCAAATGAACAAACAAAAGCATATCAAAGCGATTCAAGCGACTTGTGACGACTTAGAACTTGTCGGGGGACAACGGAGCTTCAGAACATCACCAAATCAACTCTTAGCATATGCATTAGGTTGTATGAATAACATATGTCATAATTTATACTTTAAATGAAATTCAAACTAATAAACAGGAAAGTGTAAACTCTCCTAACCAATTCAACAAGCAAATGCAACATGAAATGGTCCTAAATTACACTTATGCAAGCCATAGACTTGCGACATAGATGTGAGTTCAACAAAGAACTCACCTTTGGCTCTTGAATGACAAGAACAAGCTCCAACAAGGAAGAAAAAGCACAAATCCAAGCAAAGAAGCTTTCTTTCTTCAATCACTCTCCTCTATCACCATATAAACCCGCATACAAACTCATGGATGTTAGAACATCATTAAAATCCGAAATTGAGAGGAGAAAAAGCTAGAGAGGGAGAGTAGAGAGCTTATCCATGTCATAGAATTGGATTTGCACGAGAATTGAGCTCTAGATTGAAAGCCCTAGCTTAGGGAATTTCTGTTTCTTATTCCCTTCTCCATTTTCTCTTTTCTTCAAAGTGAGAATGAATGAAGGAGGAGAGAGCTAGGTGGAGCTCTTAAATGAATGAGCTAGGTTGGCTAACCAAGTCCTAGCCAATGTGCCAAAATTCCGAACCCCGGAACATATCGAACCTTATAGTTTTCGAATACCTAAATGACGTTTTGAACTCGATGGAAGTGGTTTCGAGTCCAAATTCATTCGTATGTGAAAAGTGACATTTTGGTCATACATTCTAATAAGAAACGACCAAATTTCACTAACTCATAAGGTATCGATGCTTATAGTCAAAAGGTCGTAAACAATGGTCCGAACTCAATGGAAGTGTCCCCGACTCCTAATTTCATCGTTTGTGGAAAACGACATTTTGAGTGACACGTTGGATACGACAATATATTTAAATAAAATATTTAAATCTATTACCGTGGAAAGAGCGGGTTGTTACAGACTTCCCTCCTTAAAAGAATTGCGTCCCCGCAATTCCTTAAGAATGAAGTAGTAAGTTGCAACCAAAAACAATACCACGGAGTGGTACCACAAGAATCGACACGAAATGGAAAGATCAAACCAACGACTAGGTGTGATCCCAACTTCATGTCACAAGATAATAAAAACTAGAGTTCAATCTCGAATTCCATTTCCCATGAAGGTAGTCATCCCAAATGGGTAAAATAATTCCAGAAAAATTCATAAGCGCTATGAATTCATATTGATTTGCCTCTCTTATTACAATTCTTAAAGGAATGAGAATTTGTATAATACACAAGAATCTTGAAAATCAAATTCGGAATTTTCAAGAAGCGACAAGACTGGGCCCTACCGACAAGGAATATCGATAGTAGATATTTCTGCTAGGATATGAGATGGGAAACTGCGGTGGTTGACTAATCCATTCCCAAAACTCAATCACGACGAATTAGCGAATACCGAGCTTTAGCGCTTTAGTCTTGCGACAAGGTGGCCAACACCCACAAAAGAACAACTCAGAGATTCCAACAAAGTTAGCTAAAGAGTGCACAACTTACCACTTCAGAACAATATGATTTAAGATAATTTTCCGCCAAAAATCTCAAATCGTAGAAACATCAACAATTAATCCAAGAAGCAATAGACAATTTCTCTACAAGATGAGATTAAACCAAAGAGGTTATAATCCCCAAAATTTTTGATTCACAAGGGTTAACAAATGTGCGGAGATAATTGTTGACTCAAATGATTCAAACAAACAAAGGAGGAACATCAAAAGAGCTCATCCTTTCGATATTCATTTCTAAGAACAAAGCAAGGCTAAGTCCATAAGTGAATTGACTATAGCGCTTCCAGATGATCGACTAGATCAAAGATTCGAAGAAAGGAACTATTGAGTTCGCCGTGGATCACAAAAAATCAAATTTCCCTCCCCACGGGATTCCCATTCTCTCGAGTGATCGTTCACTAAAGAAAATAAGGAGACCTATGGAATCACAAGAATACAAAATTCTCTTTAGCAAATCGAGACAAGAATTAAGAATTAGGCGAGATTGTCAGTCGCTAAGAATTCTTGAAAATCAAAGATCAGTGAATAACTCTTTGTGTTGTTCCTGGAGTTATTTAATTTACTCAAAGAAAAGATTCAAGGTAATTTCTAATTGAAAATCTTGAACCACTCAAATTCTTGGAAATGCTCCAAGGATATCTAGAAATAAATTATCTAGAAAGATAACGAACGATTACGAGAAATCGCAAAAATCCAAAAGATTATTATTTTGATTAACTTATTAATGGTTAATTTAATTTTAGGAATCATTTCAAATGTCGGATTGTCACATAATGGTGTTTAGGAATACGAACTACAACATGGCGTCCCACGTCTTGTTCGATATCCTTAACTCACCTGATGGACAAGTTAACACAAGAAAGTCCTCACAATTTCTAATGTTCACGCAGATCTCGTGAAAATATAAAAGTTCGATAAATCGTTCGGGATGGCATAAAGGAAATAGGATTCCTTTATCAACTTACGAATAAAACACAATTGATATCTTTTGATAACGAAGAACACTATCGACATATATCAAAAGAACATAAATAAAATAATCTCTGAACAAGCTAAATGACATTAAGGGATTAATGACACATATCTTGACTCAAGAAGAGAGATCACAAGAATCAGGATGCTTTCCCTCATTCTTGATCTTGAGTTAATTTAGCACAAATGCTGGGTGACTCACACCGGCACGAGGTAACAAACGAGTTGTTTTAGCCCGAAGGCTTGGTGATCTCACACCGAACTAGAGCTACATAGCTGACAACAAGGGAGTAGATTTAGTCACAACGACATGGTATCTCCATATGGATCGACAAGTGATCAACAGACCATGCTAGGTACATAGCGACGTACGAAACAATCTTAACTAGAAAACAAAAAATATCAGGATCAAAGGCGCTTACGACGTGCATAACGACGTACGGGAAATATATCCAATGATCAATCAACTACAATGATCATAAGCAATCAACAAGATAAGTGTGATACACAATAGTTTTCAAATGCATAAGTCCAGTGATTATCCGTCAAAGCAAACATAAGGGTCCATAGTCCTCATGTTTACTAAGGCGTTTAATTAAATTTCTCATACGATTGAAGTAGTCACGACAATGTCAAAATACGATCACCAAAGCGATCGACAACTTGAAATTTACGTTTTAATAACGTAATTTATACAGAGACAGACATCGATTCGCAACTCGAGTCAAAGAATGAAACAGAAGCACCACTAGAGCACACGGGCCCTAGATGGACTATAGAAATCAACCCGAAGGAGAACGAGTCGATAACTATTCTAAAAGACTAAAAACGAGACACTTGAGGCATAATCACCCCTCCTGTAGGAGGTACACTAGGTGAACCGGCACTTGCACGGTTACGACCAACTATTTCTCTTCTTTAAGGAAAAAGAAGGAAAAAGTTAATCTCAAGTTGAGTTCAAACGACGCGAATTCAATCAAAATGGAATCATATAGGAAGATAAGCTATGACGGGTCTTAAGACTCTAACTAAAACCCTAAAGCACGATTCCCGAGAGAGGCTTAAGACAATAACATCGTCATGCTATCTTACACTGTTCCAAAAAGTTGGCTCTAATACCAACTTTAATGCCCCGCCTCTATACCCACTATCGTCCAAATCATTTCAGAGAAATGTCGTAGACTACAACGGAGAATGAGGTTCGTGAAGGGCGACCGATTGTATGATTACTCCATGTGAGGAATGCACATCGAATTCAGATACCAATTAAAATTTCGACATGACCATTCGACACATAGAGCAACTACACAACGGCTATATACAATTCGGAAAGCAATATAAAATAGACAACAACAATATAAATATGGTATATCTCTAAGCCAGACACAGAATAATCATACCACAAAGGCGGAATAGATATGAATAAACCAAGAATGTGTACAACAAGCTAGTGGTCAACAAAGATCCACTAATACATGTACCAAGATCTACATAAAAGAATATGTACACTACGATAGATAACGACATAGGTACTAAAGTACACCAAGCTGCGGACACAGAGTAGCAAGCTGAAAGCGGAAGATCAATCCTGCGATGAGTCCCAGAGGAGTACCTAAAACGACTCGGCCTGACCCGAGTATTATTTATAAGTAAATAAACAATAAATGGATCAGTCTTGCTGTACTTATAAAATAAACTAAGATAATAAGAGATGTAACGCAGGATGACATGATTCTACTAATAACATCTAATCATAACTAAATATGAAACAGGGCATGTCAACACAACTATCTCTAAATAATCTCCTAGCTAATGTAGAATTCAACATTCCAATAATCATAAAACATCAAATAATCATAAATCATCAAGTAATCATAAATCATCAAGGTAATCATAAATCATCAAGTAATTATAAATCATCAAGGTAATCATAAATCATCAAGTAATCATAAATCATCAAGACATCATAAAGGGGCAGGCCTGTTCATAGATGAGATGCGATCTATAGGTAGCGAACCCATTTGTTGGAGCCGAAGCTCTCCGCGGTGCCGGGAGTCGAAATTCCCCACGGTGCCGGGAGCCGAAGTTCCCCACCGTGCCGGGAGCCGAAGTTCTCCACCGTGCCCGGGTTGTGATCCCAGAGAGAGGAATTCATAAATCATAGAAAATCATAGAAAGTTGGACCGAAGTCCCATAGATGAAAGTCACAAATCGTATATTCCCACTCGGGCGATTGCAAACCTAACAACTATGTCATAGAGGCGGATACCATGGATCCGGGTGAATAGAAATTACTCCGAGCTAGTTACTATAAGAAAATAACAACATGCCCCATAACCACATGCTATTATCGAATATTTACACACTCGTATTTGGTTCCTATTCAAAATAGAGAAAATCGTAGAAGGAGCATTACCACGGTTTTCGATCGAACGAGTCCAAGAATTAACCATCGAAGCCAAAGCAAGGGTTCATAGTCCTTGATTTTACTAAGACGTTTAATTAGATTTCTCATATGAACGGGAAAAAGGTTTATAAAATATATACTAGTAGATTTGAAGAAGGTTCATTAAACGATTTCGTAAATTACCTTCGTATAATGAAGCAAGTTTGGAAACCATTTTAGTACAAGAATTTGATATCTACTAAATAAAATAAAACCTTTTTATATAATCTCAAAGTGGAAAGAAACGATAGTACGGTTGCCGAGGCAAATTGATCAAGGGAGTTCACATCACAATGACGTTATTTGAAATCATAAATCATAAATTCACATCACAACAACATACATGAAATCAAGGGATAACGGTTGTAATTTCGATCAACGATCGAATCGAAATCCCAAACTAGCACCCGAAGGTTTTAAACTACATTGGAATAGACTCGAAGGATATCGAGTCGATAATTCACGTTTTAGAGGCGCGAATCATCTTAACAAGAGTATCGAATAAATTCGATATACAAAATAGAGCGCATGGGCTTTAGAATGATCACTTATTCAATTCACATCATAAACGAATGTGAATCGGCCAATAAGGATCAACATTGGAAGAATCACTTGAGAATCAAAGACAACGAATCGAGCTACTGGAATCTATGAATTCGTAAAGCTGAAGTTCACAAATGAAGTCCGAACGGCTCGAGCTCCGTCCAGGAAAGAGCCCGGAAGGGGGTAGATTGTGGACCAAGGCCCCTCCGGTCCACAGTAGGAAAACGGTCGACTGGTCAAAAAGGGGCGGTCGACCGTTTTCAAACAGCAAGAAAACCAGTCGACCGCCCCATTTGGGTCAGTCGACCGGTTTTGGCCTGGGCTGTCGCCCACGCCAAAAACTAGGGGGATTCGTCCCCTGCGAGCCTCCGGCGCCGATCGTTGAGGTCCGTGACTTCTTCGAGACATAAACAAGACCTCTCCGATCCACCGTATCAACTCGAAAAGCTCAAATGCAAAGATTTTGATTATAGGTTCTAAACGAACCAAATTTCCAAACCAAAACGAATAAACGCGATATCAACGAATTGTGAAGTCTTAGAGCTTGCCGGGTGCGACAATGGTACTTCACAACACAACTTAATCGATTCAAATCATGTGTATTGATCGAGTGAGTAACACATGTCATAATCTCTATTTCAAATGAACAAACAAAAGCATATCAAAGCGATTCAAGCGACATGTGAAGACTTAGAACTTGTCGGGGGACAACTGAAACGACCAAAACTTCCCCGTAAAGGAAAGGCTGGATTGCCATGAGAACAACACACATCAGAACACAAACTGAAGAACATTTTATTACTGATTACAACAATTACATCAGAGTACAAGAATATAACAGAGTATGAATACTTATTACATAAAAGAAATACATAATATCAGAGATTTAAATTACACTTAAATAGCAACGGAAAAATAATACAAATATACAACTGAAAGGAATACACGGATACAGAGCTTTCCGAATACCGCTTCAGCTGTGAGCCAGGACCCTGTAAATATATCTGCAAAAAGCTACTCGACTGCCCGTATGGAAAATATGGGCACCCGAGTTTGCCAGTGAAACAAGCTACAGGTCAGTCGTGGGACTGGTATGAGAAATCTTAACTTAACTATCTAATACTAAGGCTAATCACAGGACCACGCCGCTAACACGGAACGGGTTTACTCCATTGGACTGCCAGTGCATAAAATAAAGTAAAACGTTAAACAACGCAATGCATTTTAGAAAAATGAAACCATTATAAGACCCAAGTCCCATCACACAACGCAACGCAAACCGGAGGATATGGTTTTACCTTATAATGGTCAAAGATGCTTGATACGATAGAACGGATTCAATACTAGTGTGTATATGTTTTAATAAAAACATTTCAATCATAATGTATCAATCATAGACGACATGGGTACCATATATCATGTCGCCATACTAGTTCTACATTCAAAACCGCAAGGTCATATTGGAAATTGGATTTCCATCATGAGTCGAGGCTAGGGGAAAGCTCCTCTCCGATTCGAGACACTCTAGAAAATGCATCAGGATCCCCCACAGTGAACCCTTGGATGCGGTAATGCCGGTCCCCGCCTATCAGCAGTGGATTAGTTATGCCTGAACACACGCTTCCTGGTTCCTTTGAACCTACAGTATGACCACTAACGGTCTATAAAAATCCGAGGCGCCTCAAAATCCATCATCCACATAAGTAAAATGCCAGCCAGTTTAAGCACTGACACCACTTCTAGCTAGAAAGAAACGTGTGCACTCCCTACGGTCCATATCCCGTTTCTGACTCATACCGGGGTGTGAGGCTCGCGAAGCCACGATATACACAAAGCTATGCCATAATAGGCTATGCTTTGATCATCCCACAAGACCCTACTTTTCAACAAAAGCCTTGATCAATTGCATCTTAGCGTGCCACATTGACAATTCTCGCCATGCGATCAATCACTATTAATATATACTAGGGTGTTAAGTAGAGAATAAATCCTCCACCACCAAAAAGACATACATTAATAGAAATCGATTTAATTCACATGGAACAAAATCCAATGTCAGACACGCATCCATTTACTAGCTTATGCTCTGGGTCTGAGCGAGAACCAAATCCGAACAATCAACAATAGTCCGGACGGTCACCACTGAAGCCCCTTCAAGGTAGCTACTCCCATCAAGGGTCTCTGTAGCAACACATCCATTCGATGTGAAGATCGTCGGTCTTCAACCACCGTCTTCATCTTCGACTCTTTATCGTCGTAGAAATTATCCGGAATGGGTTGAACCCGGTATTCCCAAATAACTCACGTATTTTATAATTAAAAATCAATTACTATAAAAACACATCCAACGCCACATTCCAATTCAGAATTATTCTTCTAAATCAAATATCCACATATTTTTATCAAAGATAAATCCTTTATATTTATTCTTAAATCTTTCTTTTAAAGATTTATCAAGAACCAAATTTGGATTTTAAATATCCCAAATCATTATTCAATGATTAATTAAATTTAAGAAATTAATCTTATCTTTAACTGGGTTAAAGAACTAATGTCATTTAAAACATAGTTCACGGTAAACCCAAAATCATCTTCCATAAAATATGGAATTTTCATAGAAATCAAATCAATATATAATCGTTATAAATCCCTGTATCCGACCAATAATATAAATGGAATAACGGCAAGGCCTCTTAAATTCCATATATAGTATCGATTATCTTTTACAGAAGCTTATCTTGGTTATTATTAATTCGAATTCCATTCAACTCCAATTTAATATATTAAATTGGAAAACTCTACTTTTGGAAAATTCCCATATAAATCTCAAATAAAGATTTACAAATTCCAATTCATCTTTTCACTGTCAGTTGGATTAGAGAAAACATGTCACTTAAAAACATGGTTCACAATAAACCCAACTCACGTTTCATCTTATTTCAATTACTAAATAAAATCGAAAACTTTAATAATCTAAATTAAAAGATTATTCTTTTCATATGGGGTTTAAGAACAGTGTTATTTAAGACACTATTCACGACAAACCCAAAATCACATTTATTTAATTTAATTTCAATTAAATTTATTGACAAATTGGAAAACTACATTAAATTTTAATTCGATGATTTATTATGGTTGATAACTAGTTCATTTCAAATAAAATATATTTTTCTAGAATATATTATTTTTCTAAAATATTCTTCTTTTTTAGACATTTTCTAAAATATTCTTTTTCTAGAATATCCTTTATTGAAATGTGACTCAATCAACAAACATATATTGCATGAAATCAACAATTATGATAAATAATTATCAAACATCCAATGACGACCAAAGTGGAATTTATAACTGTATGAGCATTAAAGTAAATAAATAACGCTCATCACAGACTGTCAATCCATCGATTGACAGATAACTAAATATTGGGATTAGTGTGTGTCCAGTATCATCCCAATACCCGTGTGGGGTTTCATCCATCAAACAAATAATAAATTATTTGTGCACTTGGGCGATGTGTGAAAATAGTCGTCCCAATCACATAAACAAGTCGGGTAACTTGTAAATGGTAGTGTAATATTAAATTTGAATATACAGACATTTATCTCTAATACATTCAACATTTCCATACAACAAACATATATTTCAAACCATCGCTAACATCATATTTTTAATATATGATTATTTTATTGTAGCTAATCGACAATAAAAATATTAACTTCTATTTCTAATCTTTTGTATAATCCTTTTCAATGACCAAGAATGTATATTTTGGTGTAATCCTTTTTAAATGGCCAAAAATGTATAATTTGGTTCCATACATTTTTAAATGACAAAAATGAATATCTTAGTCTTTTATCCTTTTAAATGACAAATGACTATATTCTAATCTCATTCTTCTTAAATGATAAAATGAATGTTTCTATTCTCATTCTATTACATTAAACAAAAATGAATGTTTTTTATTTCATTCTTTTACATTTGACAAACATGAATGTTTTTATTCCATTCTTTTACCTTTGACCAAAAATACAAAATTTTATCACTCTTACAGTTGATAAAAAATGCATATTTTTCTCATTCTTTTACATTTGATAAAAATGTATATTTTCTGATTCTTTTACATTTGGTAGAAATGTATATTTTTCTTTTCAATAATCATGTTTCATAAAAACGTGATTTTTATTTCTATGATCATTTCTAAACAAAATGTCCTTCTTGTCTTTCTAATGTACAAAAATGTTCTTTTTAATCCTATTTAACATTTTTAAACAAAATGTTCATTTCTAACTCGTTCTCTTTTTAACGTATAAAAATATACATTTTAAATTCATAACTTTTTAATCTTTTGTGTAATCCTTTTCAATGACCAAGAATGTATATTTTGGTGTAATCCTTTTTAAATGGCCAAAAATGTATAATTTGGTTCCATACATTTTTAAATGACAAAAATGAATATCTTGGTCTTTTACCCTTTTAAATGACAAATGACTATATTCTAATCTCATTCTTCTTAAATGATAAAATGAATATTTCTATTCTCGTTCTATTATATTAAACAAAAATGAATGTTTTTATTTCATTCTTTTACATTTGACAAAAATGAATGTTTTTATTCCATTCTTTTACCTTTGACCAAAAATGCAAAATTTTATCACTCTTACAGTTGATAAAAATGCATATTTTTCTCATTCTTTTACATTTGATGAAAATGTATATTTTCTTATTCTTTTACATTTGGTAGAAATGTATATTTTTCTTTTCAATAATCATGTTTCATAAAAATTTGATTTTTATTTCTATGATCGTTTCTAAACAAAATGTCCTTCTTGTCTTTCTAATGTACAAAAATGTTCTTTTTAATCCTATTTAACATTTTTAAACAAAATGTTCATTTCTAACTCATTCTCTTTTTAACGTATAAAAATATACATTTTAAATTCATAACTTTTTAATGTATAGAAATATACATTTTCATTTCATAACTTGTTAAGGTATAAAAATATACATTTTTAACTTCCTCTTTTTAATGTTAACAAAAATGTTAATTCTTATCAAATCCTTTTAATGTTAACAAAATGTACATTTTTAACTAATCAAATTCTAATAAAAAGGTTGATATTTTTCACTACTCAAATTCTGACAAATAATGTAATTCTTTTCACTGCTCAAATTCTGACAAATAATGTAATTCTTTTGTTTGGTCTATTCTTATTTAACAAAAATGTGGATTTTTGTTTGCTAATCTAGTTTCGGCAAAAATGTTGTTTTTGTTCGCTAATCAAATTTTGGCAAAAATGTTTATTTTTTTTTATAATCTAATTAACAAAAATATTAAATTTGTCCTTTTTATTTTAATTTACATTCTCTAACTGAAATGTACTTTATATTCTAATATTCATTTTCTCATAAAAATGTACTTTTTAATCTAATTCACATTTTCTAACAAAAATGTACTTTTTAATCTAATATACATTTTCTAACAAAAATGTACTTTTTAATCTAATATTTTATATGTAAACAATATTACCTAGAAATGATGCCTTGCAATTCTAATCTTTTATATGTAAATAATATTACATAAAAAAGATAACTTGAAATTCTAATCTTTTAAGTATAAACAATATTACGCAAAAATGTAATATTGAAAATCAAATCTTTCAAATGAAAATATAACTACATTAAAAATGTAATCTTTTAATTTGAAAACAGATTACATATAAATGCAACTTTGAAATTAGTTCTTTTTTTCTTCTATTGTCTCTAATTTAAAAAAAAAAGGCGTCTCTAAAAATTCATTCTTTTTATGTAGACAGTACTGCATCAAAATGGGTATTCTATTTTGTTGAAAATCTAGTTCAACAAAATAACATAAAAATGTTTATTCTATTTTTGTTGAAAAACTAGTTCAACAAAGTAACACAAAAATATGTATTCATGTTTTATTGCAAAATTTGACTCAACAAAAATGAATAATAGGTTTGATTCATTTTTATGTTAAAATGGCTGTTTTAACAAATTAACAAAACCATGTGTTCCATGTATGTTGAAAAGTCTAATTCAACAAATTTACAAAATTTGTTGTTTTATACATTTGATCTATTTATATAAACAAAAACCATACATATATATATATTTCCAATCAAATTCTAACTAACTGAAATGTTAATTTCAACAGTAAAACAAATATCGCCACATACATCATCAAGCACACAGATGGATATTGTACATTTAACACAGAATAATAATAGTATGAATTTACTGTAGAATAATAACAATGATTTCAAAAATTATTTTAATTATAAAGGAAAGAGATAAATAAATTTCTCACCAATAGTTAAATTCTGAACAGTTCACGTTTGAAATTCCCTAAAATTCAGAATTGCTCCGTTTTAGTTTTAGTCTTTTCCATAGCGTAGTATTTTAAGATACGAGTTCAACGCAACTGACGGTTCGTGTTTTCGTCGCTGTATGAAAAAGTTATGTTGATTTAACCGTTGGATTACATTAATGACAAATTAAAAAAAAATTAATCAAGTTTTAAACCTTCTATTTTCCTTAATCCCTTCTTCCTCTTCTTCTGCTAATCGTCGAACCCATCATCGATTTCTTCATGCCGACGCCACACCACCCACGGTCCTCTGTACTCCGATCAGACGACACCACGATGACCGCCTTCGAACGCCGCCTCCACGCCCAGAACCGTCGCCATCTCGGTGGACCCCGCCCCCTCGAATCGCGTGCCAAAGCCGCCGCCTTCTCGGTGAAATTCCGATCAATCCAGGAGCTGATAACCGATCATACCCGTATGGTTTCGAAGAGCAAAGAAATCTCTTCACTTTGATATATGGCACTTGATCTAATTCATTGTGGATTGGAAATGGTTAAGGTTTGAAGATCGTGCGTTTCTGGCCATTAAAGTAGTGTATACGACGGCTGTAACAATGGGAATAGGGTTTCGTATTGTACAGCGTATTTATACGCGTATTTTCTTATTTATTTAATTTATTAATTCAAAAATTATTTATTCGACGATACTAACTTCGAATCGAACCCAACGAATGACGCCCCCAGCTAAATACCCCCATCTCGGACATATTGGAATATGTTTCGTAACCCAGTTTGGCTGTTACGATATGTTTTTCTTTAAATTTAATTATAAATCAATTAATTATTAAATTCAAACTTACATTTTAAATTACCAGGGCTACATACTACCTCTAAAAATTATTTCTGGTTATGTTTTGACGATACGGTCCTAACGAGACTAATTTCGTCGAATTCTGAGACTGTTTTAAAAATGGCCGTTTTCAAGTCGATTAAAATTGACTGAAACTGACAAAACACATTTTCCTCTGCCACGCTCACATATTAATTCGAAAAATTATGAAAAATTAAACTTAACAATAATTTGACATTCCGGTTCCAACAAAAGTGGTTTCATCGAAAACCGAGGTCGTTTTAAAAATGGCTATTTTCAAGGCCAATATATTATATTAAAATATATATAAATTCTACAGCGACTTTTCTAAATTTTAAACTGGACATAACTTTTGATTTATAAAACGAAATTTCAGTTTTTCAGATTCGTTAGATAGATATGGTTAAACAGATTTAAATATTTATGGTTTCGCTCAATTCTGGTTTAAAATGAATTCTGTACAGTCGATCAAAGTTCAAATTCAAATTTTCAAACTGCAGCGCTGTTTCTAACTCCTTTTATATTTAAATTAAATTTATTCGTTTTAAAAATAAATTTTTAGTCATTCTTATTTAAAATAAATTATTTTAAACATTAAAATCCATTAAAATTTCTAAAATAAAAATTTTTAAATTGGCCCCAAAATCCCGGGTCGTTACAATCGCCCCCACTTAAAATCTTTTCGTCCTCGAAAAGGAACGAAGCTAAAAGTTGTTTAATTAACCAACTCAACTTTATTGGTTTACATAATTTTGTTATTTAAATTAATTATCATTTCAATACTTTTATTAGTTAAACTAATGATCAAACATCACAACCAGCAATCCATTGGGTGATTAACTTTTCAAATATATATAACTTTTACATATAGCCAAAAATCATATTTTTAGTGCAAATCACAGCAATGTGTACTAACTAAGTGTTGGTTCTCATACCAGTCAATGGAAATTGTGAAAACCCGCAACTTCCCCGTAAAGGAAAGCGTCGGATAGTTCGAGAACAAACCACAGCAGAACGCATACAGAAGAACATTTCATTGTATATTACAACAATGCATCAGATTACAAGAATATACAGAGTATAAATGAAAATTACACAGAAATATCAGAGATTTAAATTACATTTAAATACATCGCAGCGGAAAATAATACAATACACAACTAGAAGTAGATATTCGGATACAAAGCTTTCCGGATATCGTTCCAGCTGTAAACCAGGATCCTGTGAATATAAATCTGCAAAACCAAAACTACTAGCTGCCCGTGTCAAAATAAGGGCACCCAGAGTTTAGGTTAAAACAATAAACTCCAGGTCAGTCATGTGACTGGTGTGAGAACTAAAACAGTTATTAATCTTTATTTTAAAAGTTAGGTAAATCAAGGGACCACGCCGTATAACACGGAACGGGTTTCCTCCCAAGAATACCAGTGCATAAAACAAACAGCGCAATGCTAAATAAAGAAAAATGAAGCTGTTATAAGACCCAGGTCCTATCACACAATGCAACGCAAGCCGGGGGATAGGGTTTTCCCTTATAACAGCCAAAGAATGCTTGATACGTTTAAAACAAATCATTTGATACTATTATAAGTGCATAGTGTATAATACGACTTCAAATCATAAGTATCAATCATAGGCGGCATGAATGCCCCATACCACTATGTCGCCATATATAGGTTATACAATCAAAATCGCAAAGTCACGTATTTGGAAATTGGATTTCCATCTATGAACCGAGGCAAAAGATAGTCCTCAACCGATTCGAGACGCTCTAGCCCGCCCCTCAGGACCCAGACTCAGGTGGGCCCTTGGATCGTCAGGGCCGGTCCACCGATGTGGATTAAAATGCCTGAACACTACGTTTCCCCACCCTATGGGGTGTAAGTCTGGTCCGTCAGCCGACCAGAATGCATCGGCCGAAACCGATATAACCGAGGCGCCTCGCAACAGCAACAACCACATAAGTCAAACTCGTCAGGGCGTGTAAAACCACTGACGCCACTTCTAACTAGAAAGAAACGCAAGTCCTCCCTGAGGTCCGTCTCCCGTTTTTGGTTCATACCTGGTGTGAAACACGCGAGGTAAACGTTACACAAAGCTACGCCACAAAGGCCGTGCTTTGATCATCACCACAAGACTTTGCTTTTCAACAGAAGCCTTGATCATTTGCATCTTAGCATGCCACACAGGCAAACCATCCTATGCAACCGATATCAGTCACACAGAATGAAATCCGATGTCAGACACACAGTCCATTTACAAGTCCGTTCTGGGTCTGAACGAAACCGGAGGCACCTAGTACCCCGCATATCCATTGATCTCCAAGTACGTCTGGACGATCACCAACTGTTTCCATCTTCTTGGGTGTACAGCCCAATCAAGATCATCAGTAATCACCCAAACGACATGAAGACTTCCGGTCTTCGACCATCGTCTTCATCTTCGACTTATCGTCGTACCAGTTATTCAGAATGGGATAAACCCGGTCTTCCCGAATAACTCGCGTATATTTCAAGTAAGTGTTACACAAACACAACATACACCTCATTCCAATCCATCAGTCACTAACCGTAGATTAATCAAGAGAATAATTCCCCAAATATTAACCCCGAAAGCCGAAACCAACATCAGATCAATATCCAGAAAACCATTCTACTTAGCTAACCGACAGTTAGTTTCTAATTTCACATTCATAGGGAAAGGTTCCCATTAATTTTATCAAAGATAAATTCTTGAATTTATCCTTTAATCAACTTTTGAATATCAATTCAAACTAGTCGGGATTAGCGAACCTTACCGAAGTAATCATTTGTTTTAATTTCCCAATCCCAACCTATTCATCCCATGAAGTAAAACTGGTTATACTTCATATCTAACACCACGGTGTTATTGGTAAATTCAATTACCATTTCACGTTCAAATCTAATTAAAGATTTAACTATCGCCTGGAGCAAAACTGGTGATACTCCACTTTCGATCATTTCAATCTAATTAAAGATTCATTAAAACTCCACTTAGTTTTAATCTTCGACTGGGTTAAAGAATCAGTGTCATTTAAAACACGGTTCACGATAAACCCAAAATCACATTCATTAATTATCGGGTTAAAGAACGAGTGTTATTTAAAACACTGCTCACGATAAACCCAAAAATCAATATCAATTCAATTCCAATTAAATATTATTTAATTGGTACACTTCATTAAATCTAAATAAAAAGATTTAATCTTTTCTCAACTGGGTTCAAGAACAGTGTTAGTGAAGACACAATTCACGACAAACCCAAATCACATTCGATATTCAATACAAGGCTCTGAATAGAAAATATATCGGCTTATATTCAATATCGAATTCTACGACTAACAAATGTCGTATTGGAAATAACGATACAAATATATATCTTTCAAATTCCCATAACAACACCTGTAATATCACGAATTCCAACATCGAAATATTCCGAAGACAATTTCGATTCAAATCCACTCCAATGCAATCATTGGAAATTTTGGTTATTTTCAAAACCATTTCAAATTCAATTTATTTATTTAAAAATAAATAGAATTATAATTCTAGTTCAAAACTAGTTCATTTCGATAAAAATTTATTTTTATCTTTTCAAATATGGAGTTTTTCATCCCAAACTTTCACAAATCATTTCTTATGATTTTACACAAATTATTACTATTTTTAATAATTTTATCAAGGCCCGTACAGTCGATTTCCATTAACGGCCATCGAACTGCACTTACAGCGACCTTTTTCGAATTTGATTTGGACGTATCTCCAAATCCAACCGTTAGATTTCAAATTTCTAACATTCATTAGAAAGCTCTTTTCGATACGAACCCAACGGTTCCGGTTTTAGGAGGATCCGACGGTCGGATCTCCCGTAATGTCCGTTTGAAATAAATGGTCGAAATTCGCGAACTGCCGCGGCGCGGCGCGTTCTATTCAGGCCATTATATTATATATAATATATATAATATATATTTCGTCGATTTCTATTTAAAACGAATTATATAAACAGTTTTAAATTCGTTTCAAAAGCAATTTCAACTTCCATTTCAATTCAAATCAAAATTGAATTCATCTTTATAAATTCGTTTAAAATTCATTTCTATTCAATTCAAATTTCAATTCAATTTGAATTCATTTCAATTCGCTTTCAATTCAATTTGAATTCGTTTTCAATTCATTTCGAAATCGTTTTCAATTCAATTAATTTCGAAATCGTTTTCAATTCAATTCATTTCGAAATCGTTTTCAATTCAATTCATTTCGAAATCGTTTTCAATTCAATTCATTTCGAAATCGTTTTCAATTCAATTCATTTCGAAATCGTTTTCAATTCAATTCATTTCGAAATCGTTTTCAATTCAATTAATTTCGAAATCGTTTTCAATTCAATTCATTTCGAAATCGTTTTCAATTCAATTCATTTCGAAATCGTTTTCAATTCAATTCATTTCGAAATCGTTTTCAATTCAATTCATTTCGAAATCGTTTTCAATTCAATTCAGAATATTCGATTTCGAAATCACTTTTCAATATTCATTTTTAAGATGAATAAAATCGATATAAATATCGTTCACGTCAAAATGGCGTCAATCTAATCAACACGGCTTCATAAATTTCTATTTTCAAATATTCTATTTCAAATATTTCTTTTTCAAAATAGTTGTTATTATCAAAATATTTCGTTCAACACATGACCAATCTCAATGAATGAGTACTGTCAACACATGACCTTTTATTTTATAATATTCTTTATTTTTCAAATTGAAATGAGGCCCAATCAATTACCATATAAAGTTAATTATATGGATTTTCATACAACACATGTATAATAGCATTGAAAAATAATCAACCATCAACCAAAGTGCACTACACTGTATAAGCATCAAATATAGATATCTAACGCTTATAACAGCCTGTCAATCAACCGATCGACATATTTAATCAATCAGGATGAGTGAAATCCATATTTCATCCCAACACCCGTGTGGGGTTTTCAAACAATCAAACACCTATTTTATTTGTGCTGTTGGGCGATGTGTAAAATTTATCGTCCCAATCAATGTCATTCAAATAGGTGTACATAAACAAACCGTCCGGTTTATAAATGAATAATTTATTTTATTCACTTCACGTTAAAAATTATATTTTTAACGATAAAACATTTTATTTCAACCTATGAATTTCTATTCAATTCATTTCTTCAATAAAATGATATTTTTATTTTTCTAACTTATTTTAGAAAATTTCGGCGGCATAACGGCACGATACTAGAAACGGGACAAGGCCTAGCCTTATCCCCGGTCTAGTGAAGGCCCACGCCATTCACACATCAATCAAACCATTCAATTTCACCCAAACAATTCAATTCAATCACATAATCAAACTAATCTATGCAACCAAACAAACAAGTCCATGGTCTGTGGACGATTGTGTCGGGTGCTACTAAGCACCGTCTGCATCCTAGTATATATATAAAACTAGAAAGAAATTGAAAGGTGAGAAATTCTCACATATAGCTATCCTAGCTCCATGGCACTTCTTTTGTTGAAATCTTCTTCATTCTCGCCTTTTTCATCTTCGTTGCCGCTTTCACTACATACGTAAAAATCACATTTTTACTTCGAAGTTCAATATATAAAAATCGAATTTTTAGTTCAAAGTTCAATATATAAAAATCGAATTTTTATTTCAAAGTTCAATATATAAAAATCGAATTTTTATTTCAAAGTTCAATATATAAAAATCGAATTTTTCTATCGAAGTTCAATATATAAAAATTATATTTTTCTATCGAAGTTCAATATATAAAAATCGAATTTTTAGTTCACTATTCAATATATAAAAATCCTATTTCAAAAATATAGACTTCGCCCTTTCTAATAAAAAGTTTTCCTTTTTTTTTCTAATAAAGATCCGATCTTTTTCCTTTTAAAGTTAAAACCTTTTCCTATTTTAAAGCTTAAAATAAAATTCAGTTTTATACTAAAATAAAATTCAGTTTTAACTTCCTTAAAATTTCAGTTTTAACTTCCTTAAAATTTCAGTTTTAACTTCCTTTAATTTTCAGTTTTGATTTCCTTTTAAAATTCAGTTTTGATTTCCTTTAATTTTCAGTTTTGATTTCCTTTTAAAATTCAGTTTTGATTTCCAAAACAAAATCAGTTCTGAATTCTAATTACAATCAGTTTTATAACTTCTTAAAAAAAATCTAAAATCAGTTTTTACTTAATTAAAATTTCAGTTTTAAAATCTTATATAAAATTTCAGTTTTTAAAGTAAATAAAAAAAAACGTTTTAAAGAAAATAAAAAAACAAAAACAAGATCAGGAAACTTACAGGGAGAGGGGGGCTGTCGAATGGTCGGCGCCGCGATGGGGGGGGGGGGCTCTCGAGCAGGCGGAGGGGGCGGTTGTTCTGGGGTTCGAATCGAGGGCTCGCGCGAGCTGAGGGTGGAGGAGATGGATGGAAACGAGGAGGGGAAGGGGAAGCTCCGGTGGAGACTGGCGAGGCGGACGTCGGTGGCTCCGGGGCCCCAGGGCGGCGGCGCGATTTTTATTTTCCCTTCTTTTTTTTTTTAATCTGTTTTCTGATTTGAAATGAAACGTGAAAGGGGGGGCCAATGATAAAGGGGGAAAATATATTTTCCCTCTTTTTTTTTTATTATTTTAATCGGAAAAAGTTGACTTTCATAAACGACCTCGAAACGAGGCCCACCGCCTGTCGCCCATAGCGTTCTACCCCCATTCCGAGCACAATGGGATATGTGTCGTAGGCTGATTCGACTATTTGAATCAGTTTCCGTTAAATTTACATTTAAATCACTATATTGAATTTTAAACGTACATTTCAAATTACCGGGGCCTCATACTAACTCTAAAAATTCCCGAAAAATATCTTCTAGCTTCGTATTGACGATACGGTCCTAACAAAACTAATTTCGCCGAATTCTGAGACCGTTTGAAAAATGGCCAATTTCCAGTCGATTAAAATCAACTGAAACTGGTCAAACGCGTTTTCTTTTGCCACGCTCACATATTGATTCGAAAAATTATGAAACTTGAAACCTAGCAATAACTTTACATCCCGGACCCAACAAAACTGGTTTCGTCGAAATCCGAGGTCGTTTGCAAAATGGCTATTTTTAAGGGCTATATATTATATTAAAATATATATAAATTCCACAGCGACTATTTCTAATTTTCAACTGGACATATCTCATCATTTATAAAGTGAAATCTCAGTTCCTCAACTTCGTTGGAAAGATATCATCAATTAGATCCTAATGTTTTTGGTTTCACAAAAATCCGGATTGTTTTGCACCCGGTACATTCAATTGAAGTTTGAAATCGAATTATCGAACTACCGCGCCATTTTTAATTCTATTTATAATTATATATAAATATTTATATTCTAACGACGACGCGTATAATATATACGTTCGAATTCTATTCAAAATAAATTTCTCGTCGATATTATTTAAAATAATTCATTTTAAATAATCAAAATTCGCTAAAATTGCCAAAATAAAAATTTTAAACTGGCCCAGATTTTCCGGGTTGTTACAATCTCCCCCACTTAAAACTTTCGTCCCCGAAAAGGAACAAAGTCGAAAGTGGTTTGATTAATCAACTCTACGTTCGATCTGGCTTCCATTCTCCAACTCTTTAGTTTCTGAGAATTTTCAAAATTTCAAAAATTTGGCTAACACCCTAAATTTTCGAAAAATTTCGCCATAACCTCCCCTGCACCGGGAGCATCGGGGAATTTCAAATAGCTTCCCTGGTCCTTCAGATCTCAAAAAGAAAAAGAAAAAGCCAAGCGGCTAGCCAATAGGCTCACAAAATCATCATCACCCAAACAAAACAGGAAATTATGTAGTAAACATGTACCTATTTGTCGGGCAAACAAATTTTATTCTCTGCTCTAGCCTCCTTGCTATGACCTGTTCAATGATATATATGTATATGCAAGCAAATGCGACCAATCTTCAATATAAGTCAATATGTGATTCAATTAGGCTAATTGGTTAAAGATTATCAAACAATTTAACAAACAACACAAACATCAATCAATTAGTTGATTAGCTTTTCAAATTGATAATTTTGATACACAGTCAAAAAATCAGATTTTTGATGCCAAATCACAACAATAGGCCCTATCTAATTTTTGGTTCTCACACCAGTCAATAGGAAATATATAGAAAGCCCACTTTCGTCACTCGAACATAAATTCTAATGATGGAGCTCCATCATCAAAATCATCTCCGGGCGATTAGAGTGTAATTCTATATCTATCCAGTATATTAAAATTTCGAATACACGCGGATCAGACGTATACGCAAAATCTATATATACTGGATTGTCCACATCAATATAAATAGACAATCAAATACGAATAATTGATTTAAATTTTCTAAACAAAAATTTTTTTCATTTGAAAAATATACTCTTCACACTCGTTCTAGGATACTACTGATCCCATCTCTAACGAGTCATTCTAATTGGATATTACTAATCCAATATCTGATGAATTCTTTCGTACGGTTCTAATGTGTCTTGTTCTCTAAGCTTTGTAAACCAAAGCTCTGATACCAACTGTGAAAACCCGCAACTTCCCCGTAAAGGAAAGCGTCGGATAGTTCGAGAACAAACCACAGCAGAACGCATAGAGAAGAACATTTCATTGTATATTACAACAATGCATCAGATTACAAGAATATACAGAGTATAAATGAAAATTACACAGAAATATCAGAGATTTAAATTACATTTAAATAC
The DNA here is from genome assembly GCA_030737875.1 of Allium sativum. NCBI lineage: Eukaryota > Viridiplantae > Streptophyta > Magnoliopsida > Asparagales > Amaryllidaceae > Allium > Allium sativum. Next base: position 983,950,546 of record CM060922.1, on the reverse strand, counting down.
ATCGCAGCGGAAAATAATACAATACACAACTAGAAGTAGATATTCGGATACAAAGCTTTCCGGATATCGTTCCAGCTGTAAACCAGGATCATGTGAATATAAATCTGCAAAACCAAAACTACTAGCTGCCCGTGTCAAAATAAGGGCACCCAGAGTTTAGGTTAAAACAATAAACTCCAGGTCAGTCATGTGACTGGTGTGAGAACTAAAACAGTTATTAATCTTTATTTTAAAAGTTAGGTAAATCAAGGGACCACGCCGTATAACACGGAACGGGTTTCCTCCCAAGAATACCAGTGCATAAAACAAACAGCGCAATGCTAAATAAAGAAAAATGAAGCTGTTATAAGACCCAGGTCCTATCACACAATGCAACTCAAGCCGGGGGATAGGGTTTTCCCTTATAACAGCCAAAGAATGCTTGATACGTTTAAAACAAATCATTTGATACTATTATAAGTGCATAGTGTATAATACGACTTCAAATCATAAGTATCAATCATAGGCGGCATGAATGCCCCATACCACTATGTCGCCATATATAGGTTATACAATCAAAATCGCAAAGTCACGTATTTGGAAATTGGATTTCCATCTATGAACCGAGGCAAAAGATAGTCCTCAACCGATTCGAGACGCTCTAGCCCGCCCCTCAGGACCCAGACTCAGGTGGGCCCTTGGATCGTCAGGGCCGGTCCACCGATGTGGATTAAAATGCCTGAACACTACGTTTCCCCACCCTATGGGGTGTAAGTCTGGTCCGTCAGCCGACCAGAATGCATCGGCCGAAACCGATATAACCGAGGCGCCTCGCAACAGCAACAACCACATAAGTCAAACTCGTCAGGGCGTGTAAAACCACTGACGCCACTTCTAACTAGAAAGAAACGCAAGTCCTCCCTGAGGTCCGTCTCCCGTTTTTGGTTCATACCTGGTGTGAAACACGCGAGGTAAACGTTACACAAAGCTACGCCACAAAGGCCGTGCTTTGATCATCACCACAAGACTTTGCTTTTCAGCAGAAGCCTTGATCATTTGCATCTTAGCATGCCACACAGGCAAACCATCCTATGCAACCGATATCAGTCACACAGAATGAAATTCGATGTCAGACACACAGTCCATTTACAAGTCCGTTCTGGGTCTGAACGAAACCGGAGGCACCTAGTACCCCGCATATCCATTGATCTCCAAGTACGTCTGGACGATCACCAACTGTTTCCATCTTCTTGGGTGTACAGCCCAATCAAGATCATCAGTAATCACCCAAACGACATGAAGACTTCCGGTCTTCGACCATCGTCTTCATCTTCGACTTATCGTCGTACCAGTTATTCAGAATGGGATAAACCCGGTCTTCCCGAATAACTCGCGTATATTTCAAGTAAGTGTTACACAAACACAACATACGCCTCATTCCAATCCATCAGTCACTAACCGTAGATTAATCAAGAGAATAATTCCCCAAATATTAACCCCGAAGGCCGAAACCAACATCAGATCAATATCCAGAAAACCATTCTACTTAGCTAACCGACAGTTAGTTTCTAATTTCACATTCATAGGGAAAGGTTCCCATTAATTTTATCAAAGATAAATTCTTGAATTTATCCTTTAATCAACTTTTGAATATCAATTCAAACTAGTCGGGATTAGCGAACCTTACCGAAGTAATCATTTGTTTTAATTTCCCAATCCCAACCTATTCATCCCATGAAGTAAAACTGGTTATACTTCATATCTAACACCACGGTGTTATTGGTAAATTCAATTACCATTTCACGTTCAAATCTAATTAAAGATTTAACTATCGCCTGGAGCAAAACTGGTGATACTCCACTTTCGATCATTTCAATCTAATTAAAGATTCATTAAAACTCCACTTAGTTTTAATCTTCGACTGGGTTAAAGAATCAGTGTCATTTAAAACACGGTTCACGATAAACCCAAAATCACATTCATTAATTATCGGGTTAAAGAACGAGTGTTATTTAAAACACTGCTCACGATAAACCCAAAAATCAATATCAATTCAATTCCAATTAAATATTATTTAATTGGTACACTTCATTAAATCTAAATAAAAAGATTTAATCTTTTCTCAACTGGGTTCAAGAACAGTGTTAGTGAAGACACAATTCACGACAAACCCAAATCACATTCGATATTCAATACAAGGCTCTGAATAGAAAATATATCGGCTTATATTCAATATCGAATTCTACGACTAACAAATGTCGTATTGGAAATAACGATACAAATATATATCTTTCAAATTCCCATAACAACACCTGTAATATCACGAATTCCAACATCGAAATATTCCGAAGACAATTTCGATTCAAATCCACTCCAATGCAATCATTGGAAATTTTGGTTATTTTCAAAACCATTTCAAATTCAATTTATTTATTTAAAAATAAATAGAATTATAATTCTAGTTCAAAACTAGTTCATTTCGATAAAAATCTATTTTTATCTTTTCAAATATGGAGTTTTTCATCCCAAACTTTCACAAATCATTTCTTATGATTTTACACAAATTATTACTATTTTTAATAATTTTATCAAGGCCCGTACAGTCGATTTCCATTAACGGCCATCGAACTGCACTTACAGCGACCTTTTTCGAATTTGATTTGGACGTATCTCCAAATCCAACCGTTAGATTTCAAATTTCTAACATTCATTAGAAAGCTCTTTTCGATACGAACCCAACGGTTCCGGTTTTAGGAGGATCCGACGGTCGGATCTCCCGTAATGTCCGTTTGAAATAAATGGTCGAAATTCGCGAACTGCCGCGGCGCGTTCTATTCAGGCCATTATATTATATATAATATATATAATATATATTTCGTCGATTTCTATTTAAAACGAATTATATAAACAGTTTTAAATTCGTTTCAAAAGCAATTTCAACTTCCATTTCAATTCAAATCAAAATTGAATTCATCTTTATAAATTCGTTTAAAATTCATTTCTATTCAATTCAAATTTCAATTCAATTTGAATTCATTTCAATTCGCTTTCAATTCAATTTGAATTCGTTTTCAATTCATTTCGAAATCGTTTTCAATTCAATTAATTTCGAAATCGTTTTCAATTCAATTCATTTCGAAATCGTTTTCAATTCAATTCATTTCGAAATCGTTTTCAATTCAATTCATTTCGAAATCGTTTTCAATTCAATTCATTTCGAAATCGTTTTCAATTCAATTCATTTCGAAATCGTTTTCAATTCAATTCATTTCGAAATCGTTTTCAATTCAATTCATTTCGAAATCGTTTTCAATTCAATTCATTTCGAAATCGTTTTCAATTCAATTCATTTCGAAATCGTTTTCAATTCAATTCATTTCGAAATCGTTTTCAATTCAATTCATTTCGAAATCATTTTCAATTCAATTCATTTCGAAATCGTTTTCAATTCAATTCATTTCGAAATCGTTTTCAATTCAATTCATTTCGAAATTGTTTTCAATTCAATTCAGAATATTCGATTTCGAAATCACTTTTCAATATTCATTTTTAAGATGAATAAAATCGATATAAATATCGTTCACGTCAAAATGGCGTCAATCTAATCAACACGGCTTCATAAATTTCTATTTTCAAATATTCTATTTCAAATATTTCTTTTTCAAAATAGTTGTTATTATCAAAATATTTCGTTCAAC